>JAODKC010000095.1:23861311-23876081 GCA_026777985.1 Mormyrops attenuatus | reverse complement strand
CGGCTTGGCCCTGGGCCCATTTGTGTTAAAACAAAACATGGTTTTTTAAATCCAACCAACCCAACCCCCAACTTGGGCAAAATTTAATAAAACCAAAACGGCCCCCCCCCCCCCCCATACAAACACTTCAGAGCATTAATTTATTATATTCTAAATAAAGTACACAAAACATTATTACGCTGCGGCATTTAGAACAGAGGGGCTTGTGAGTTAAAATGCCCTTTAAGCCTGCTGAGGGAGTAGTACAGCAACATTATACATTCAACCACTCATGAGACGAAACTCCGAAGCCCCAGCAGACCAGACATTCAGCAGTAGAGTAGAAATGGGATCATGTGAGCCGGCATCATGATTATAGCAAGTCGCGACGCAATGCTGTATTTCCATCAGGCAAGGGACGGACAGTACCTTTTATGAGAAACCTGTTGTACAATCTTTAATAGAGTGCCAGTGTGTGGATTGTTGACTCTTGGGGTAGCACTGTAGGCCTTTGGGATTGGGGGTTCCTGTGCTTCTGTGGGTTTCCTCCTGCAGTCCAGAAGCAGGCAGTTTGGTGTGTCCAAACCGCCCATAGTGCATTTGCCTTATGATGGACAAGAGTCTCATCCAGGGTGTTCCCTGCCCTTTGCTTCCTGGGACATGCTCCAGGCCCCCCACAATTCTGTGTTGGATGAGTTCTTATGAAAGATAGATGAAAATATACTTAGCATTTTACTTGCCTGACTTTGTTTTGCTCAGCGTGTGACCCGTGTTAAAAAATGCTTTGGCAGCTTTATAAATTGCTTGTGGAAGTTTTAATTACACAAAATTCTTCTGGGGGCAGAACAAAAAAGATTGGTTCAGAGAGATAACCAATCAGACTGTAAAGGAAGTGGGTCCAAGCAACTAGATGAGGTGGGACCAATCAATCAGAACCAATAATTTTTCATTCTGAACCTCAGAACTTTTTTGTGTAAGTAATACCCCTATGAGTTTATTAATTGTGAGCATGTATATGTGCTCTGATATTAGGTTAGCTGCCAGATATTTATTTATTTGGCCGGTTTGTTTATCAAATAGAACTGACTCCATTTTTGGCGACATCCATCTCATCTCACCACGCCACCACCCCATCTTCTCAGAGCAGACCTCTTCCTCCATGACCATACGCTCCAGCTCAGGGACTGCGTGATGTCCCCACAAGCCGTCAGATATAATCCCTCCAGCATGTCCCGGCTTGTCCCCCGGGCCCAAGCTCTGTGTGATGTGCCCGGAACAGTTCCTTTGAGAACTAACATTCGTTCCACATTGTTTTGAAACTTCTGTAACACGAACCGAAACTGTTCCGGCTCATTTGTGTACCTGTCCTATGTATTTTTAATAAGGTAGTTTATGTTCACGGATATTGGCAATAAAAAAATTATATAGGGTATAGGCTATAAATTTTTAGGTGTGTGTTTGTTTTTGTGTATATATTAAATAATAAAATTAAATTAAAATTAAAAATGGGTTAAGCTGAATTATTGTGTACTACAGTGATACAGTGTGTTTCTGTGTGGGATTTTCATATTTTCTGCAGTGGATGGATACCCCGATACCATGTATCCCTTGACAGTGTAAACTGAAGCACATCCACCTACAAGAATATTCTTCTATGCGTGATGCCTCACAGATTTTATGGAAAACATCCATCCATCTTATGACTGTTTATTCTGGTTGAGGTTGTGGGGATGGGGATGGAGATGGGGATGGGGTAGAATCAATTCCAGGGCACAAGAAAGAGAGACACGTAGGCTGGCAAAAAAAATGAGTTTGAATCCCCCTTGAAATTTGTTGTGACCCCCAGTCGGCGAAATCTATGGAGGGTGACCCACCCCCCCAACACACACACACACACACACACACACATCTCAGTTGGCAAAGTCTACTGAGGGGGACTGGGCTCCCCCCTGAAATGTATTTCTGGCTATGGGTATGCAGGGCAGTGTCCATAATATAAATACTATCTTACCTCACTGCTTGTCTTTGAACTGTGGGAGGATTCCGTAGAACCCGGAGGAACACATTCAGCTTGGGGAGAACATGCACTCTCCACACAGATGCAGGGGAAGTGGGAATCGGAGCACCAACACTGGAGCTGCAAGTTACCACCATGTCACCTCCATTGTTTCTCATTATGAGTTAAAATGCTGATAAAAACTAGACTCCCAATGGTTTGAATACTAATCACCTGAAAGGTGATATAGAGTTTGTAAGACCAAGAAACTTTTAATCCTAGATTAAAGCTTTTTCCCCTGAAAGGTACATCTGATTGGCAGCACAGGGCTTGCACTGAATTCGTATGAAAGAGGCATCTGACTGATATCAGCACATCTGACATCCTTTCGTTGAATCTCTGTAAATGGCACTTTTCTCGCAATTCTTGCCGATAAGAAACGACCCTGACTGCGCAGATTTGTTAATGTGTCATGATGAAATTGTTGTTTATATTAATCAAATATCTAACTTTGATATGGAGCATTTTTATCTGTCATAGATAAAAATGAAATCACGATGTCACTTTCTCTCAAGGGAATGCTGGCACTGAAATTCAAAAACGCTTGAAGCAGTCTCACTATTTGATCGTGAAACAGACATTAAGTTTTCACGTTCAAATGAATGCAAATTCTTTGTTTTTATCAGGTCATAATCTAATGTCCAGAACGACCTAGGTGCAATGCTGTGTTTCTCATTTATACATCACTTGCAGAGTTTGTTTGTAACAAAGACAAAATCTGATTTTTTTGTCCTGGAACTTTAATCGTCCTTTGACCTCCCTCACAGCAGTGACAGTATGATGGCACTGCCTTCCGGGACACCAGTCTCAGTGATGTCCTCTGTACTATTGGTGTGTTAAATCTGGGTGCAGATTCTGGGTACAGGCAGTTCTAGTAATATGGAAAAGTGACATCAACTGGAAGACAATTTCTTTCAAATGCCATCATTCTCCGCAGATGTCTCTCACACCGAGTCCCTGTCAGCTCCTGGCTCTTACCCACAAACTTCATATATCCTGATCTCCTGGTTTTCAGCACCAGTTTACATTATGGTGTTACTATTTCATAGACAAAAGACCCCCTTTCAAAGCAAAACTATGAAAAATTGCTTTGAAGGTTTTTATGCACATGTGCCACATGTGGTAACTCAGGTAGTGTGTTGCAATGGAACAAAATCGCATTCCAAGTCTTAATTGACTTGGAAAAAATATTATGACTGTGCCCCCTTTGTGAGCAACGATCTGTGCTAATTGCGGGAAATGCCCCCTGATTGATAATGCTTTTGAGTAAAAGCTGCATAAATCACGTGATTATCACCACAGAAAAGAAATCACTAAAAGGGCTGAGATCTTTGGCTATAGACAATAATGCAAAGGAAGTGCTTAACTCCAACTATCTGTGCTGCCAACTAATTTAGCAACAGCAACCAAACACAGGTTAAATTTAGCATTATAATGTACTTTACTGTCATTATATGTTTGTTTCGGCTCTGATATTGACAAATCCCATTAGGATACACCAGCAAGCTCTTATTTCAATGCTTTTTGGAAGGGTGGTATTATATACTCTTTGGGGTCAGCTGAGGTGCTGTTAGAATAAATGATGGACATGATGGATGGATGGATGGACATCTACTTGTACATAAATGCGACCTATATATACACTACAAGACAAATGACATAATCGTTCATGAACGTAGGTGTCAACTGACAAACTGTCACTGAAGTTCCGTGTGTCACTTGTGATGTTAGAATGACATTGTGTGTTACACTAAATGGCTGACAAGTGCAGCGCGGCAGTTGCGGTGTCAGAGTAACCTACTTATGACAAGTGACAGAGAACTCTTTCTGATGATGAAGGTGTGCAGTTAAGACGAGCAGAACGTAAATATTTGACAGCAGTCAGCACAGAATAGGATTCCCTGAACCCATTCATGTCTCATAATTATTAACGCATTTAAATGAACTTGTCAAATGTCAAGCGCATGTGATATGTGGTGGGGTGGCAGAGTGGTTAGCACTGTTGCCAGAGAGGGGCAAAAATACATGGAAATATATACTACCAGTCAAAAGTATTTGCACACCACAGGTTTTTACCACTTTTCCATTTATCTTATAGACTGCAGATATTTTATTCTTGCTAATCACTGGAAAGCTAGTGAACAACTATACAATAAAAAGACAAGTAAAACAAAACAACTTTCCTTTATAAAATGGAAAGAGTATGTAACAGCCCATGTCTGACATCCTATTAACCGGTTATGTGGTGATGGTGTAGTCAAATTCTAGGCTGTCCTTTAACTTTAAATCCACTAGTTATACGTTTCATCCAATGAAACAGAGCAGTATGTAACGCCCCTTGTAGAAAGAATGCCTCGAGTGTTTTATTTCTGCTGTTATAACTGCTAGAGGAGGTTACTTTGATGAATCAAAGATATGACATTTTCTTGCTAATAAAGGTATTCAAATGGTGACAATGAATGTAAATGTATTTGTTAGCAAAGAATAATAAGTATTTTTTTAGTAAATGTTAAGTGAGTAACATGCAAAAGTAGAAAATTCAAAATACAAGATACTCCATTTGTGAGTGTGACAAAATAAACTACAAAATACAGACATCAAGCAAAGTATTAAAGTTCACGATGCGGTATTTTCAAAATACAAAAATACATTTCACATACTTCTATTCTATATCAGCCAGTTCCTTCACAAGCACATCGACTCAAATGGCCAAAGCATAAGAATTTTTTTCACTGCTTAATGAGGCACAATACATATGTGAAACCAAACAAAAGACAATGGTAAGTCAATCAAATGAAAAAGTAATGATAACAATCTCAGAAAAAATGAAATATGACGAAAACAACTTATGCACTTCACTTCACAAAATCTTAAAACAGAAATACGCCTGAATGGAGTTTGTAAGTTTTTTGGCTCAATAGTGATCAAGTACTGGTTCTAATGACCATCACATACACATTAAGAGCAAAGTATTTCTTGTATTTTCAAAAAAAAAAAAATGAAAACTTAAGTATCGTAGCACCGGCGGGATTCGTATATCCCAACATGCTCGCAGGCAACTGTAAATAGCCCCTTGTGATATTCTTATTATATAATACTTGTATTCCTTATTGTCGCGTGTGTGTCTGCCTGTGTCATATATGAACTCTGTCTGATCCTCGCGTGTTGTTACCCATTGTATAAATCTCCCACCGTGTGTGTACTTGACAGTCCAGCGTCTGACCTCCCTGTGTTTCCGTGTGAGCGGTTGGTTGGGCGCTCTTTGTAAGTGCTATGATAAAAGCACGTTCTTCCCCGCAAGCAAGTCTCCTTGTCATTTGCCGCTTCCGCAATGCCTCGGTCAGTCCGGGGCTACAGTATTTTGATACAAACTGCATAACCATTTTAGGAAGTCAAATGCACATTACAAAATACAATTCTGTATTTAAAATATGTATTTTAAATACATGTTTTGTAATATGTATTTTAAATACATTTATCAGAAATACTGCCCATAACTGTTGCCTCACACCTCTGGGACCAGGGTTTAAGTGACGGCCATGGTTCCATGTGTGTGGAGTTTGCATGGTCATCGTGGGCTTTCCTCCAGGTACTCCGGTTTTCCACAGTTTATTGGTGTGTATAGTGCACGTGCCCCGCGATGGATTGGCACCCCAAGATCCTGAAAATGGATGGATGGAGGGTCAGACGTCAAGTGTGATATTACCATATGGGTTGGCAAAATGGTAGACTCAAATTTAGGAGACAACAACAATTATTATTATTATTATTATTATAAACATGCGATTCTAATAAATAAACTCAATAAATTAATCGTAAATACCAACAAATAAATACTGTCGTAACCATCACTGAACTCTTGAAAAAAAGGTACAGGTTATCCTCCTTATTTTGATATGTGGATTTATGCTTAAAAGCTTAGTTACCAAATAAAGTATGAATTACTTGTCTTACACTTTTTGTAAACTGGATTGGTATAGCTACTGAAATGTTGGTTTATGGGTGAGCCAAATACCCGGTTTAAATGAGTATCAGTAAACAAAATATGTTCTTTCTGAAGCTGATTGTCATCCTACCATTACTGACCTATATTCGCGTCTGTCTTCAGTGTTTATTTCCGTTGTCTCATTGGATTTCAGCAAAGCGATGACGCTCATTGGCCTGGTACACATTGGGCCATATTTTCCCCCTCTAAAACACATCCTTTTTCAGTTTTGGGGTGAACTGCCCCTTTAAACCATGCCAACATCCAATATTAAGCTCCGCCCATTATGGATACATATCATTTTGTTGGTGGAACAGATACAGTCCTTTACTCGCTCACCCACATTATGATTAACACTTTTCTGTTATGTGAATTAGACTATCCAACTAATTATGCTACAATAATAATATTTTGTCATTATTATTGTTATACATTTAGTTAAATATGTTACTGTCCATGTTCTTCAGTCTTCAGTGGAGTTAACCTTTATAATAAATTACTGAGATTATATTGAGATTGTAAATACAGCCTAATCATTGTTTTAAAAAAATGTTGAAATAAGGTGCAAAAAAGACAGCAAACGTGGACCCTGCAGAGACATGTTGAAAAAGCTTGTCGGAGTGCAACAGTATACACCTGGATACAGTATGATCTATTTGCTTAAAGGAGATCTCACTCTGTGTGTCATGTGGTTTTATCTGAGTCTCGTGTTATCAGTCCAGTACTATGGGAGGCATCTTTCCTGAAATCTCGGTCAGGCCATATCGGCTTTGACAGGTTTGTATGAGAATCTGAAGAGGGCTTTGGGATAAATGTATTTCCCAGGATGGGCACAGCTGATAAGGGGGAAGACACGTCATAGTCACATGTTATTTTAGCTTCGGTAAAAAATATCTTACAGTTTAAGATGAATGTAACAATTATCATTTGAATCTATTTTAGTTTTATTTGTGCACAAATGATAATCAGATTATACAACAACATTAATAACAAAAAAAAAAACAATTGGGCCATGTCTCTTTCCCTCTGGAAACTTTTTTGATATTTTCAGACATTTCAGACATTCCACACATTCAGTCCATTGTGAATTGCATCCTGGAGATCATTTGATTAAAAACAAACAATGAAGCTAAACAAATTTTGATTATTATTATATTAAAACTGTGAGCGCCCTGTGATGGTTTGTCGCTCCGTCCTGAGTACTTCCCTGCCTTGTGCTTGTAGCTTCTGGAATAACCCTGCATAGAACGAACAGGTATGGAGAATGAATGAATTATAATAGTATCATACACAGAGGCATGTATGGACTGGGGCTACCACTGCTTGCCCTAAACACCTGGACCTGATAAACAAAAACAATTTCTGATCTTTCAGCACATTTTTCTCCCGGGAATTTTATTAAACCTACCAGTCCCTAAAGTCCACAGTGTAGCTGTACACTAAGTAAAAGTAGCCAGAACTGTGAAGGACTCAGATGGCTGGCCTTACAAAGAAATTAGATGCCTTTCCTAAGCAATTTGAATCCCTAATTGCTACTTAAAATGCATGCCTTTCATTTATATATACTTCAAGACATCTAAAAGGAGCCATCTGCTGATCTGAGTGACAGTAAATTGAAAGCAGTAATACATTATTGGCTAGGGCAATAGCTCTGAAATAAATCCACAGTACTTATTGGTGATCAATTATTAAAATCCAGAAGGCTCACTCCGTTGTGTGTAATGGGTGCTATAAATATAAAGATGAAAGCGTATGATTGGCTCTGTGCCATTGGAGGTGGGGTCTCGGTGCCACACTGGCAGTGGAGCGTGCTCTGTGAGGATGGCACATGGAAGTGTCCGGAGGCCTAAAGGGCAGCGCCCGCAGTGGAGGGAGTGTGAGAGCGGTTAATAGGTCACCATCTCTGTGGGAGAGGGCAGCTGGAGATCTGGCCAGCCTTCTACCATGCGGACCCCATATCCCTGGGCACCTTGATCTAAAGTGACGCAGCAGGGGGCGTTTTTGCACAGTGCAGGACCGGTCCGAAGCCTCAGCTCAGGGACAATGAGACATGGCTCTTCTTCTATAAATTTGGCTGGATTTTTCTGGCCTGTTATTTGTTGCTGCTTATTTAGCTCAATAGTTAAATGCAGAATTTAATTATATTTACTTTTATTCAGCAGATGTTTTTGTCCAAAACTATGTACAACTGAGGCAAACAACACATTACAAACAAACGTGCTGTTGAGGAATCAAATAGATTTAAGTGCAGCTAGGCTGAGCTTCCAGTGAAAGTCCAGGTACATGGTAAGCAGTACTGGGACAAGAGCTACACAACTCCTACCAAACAAAGCAAAAACCTAATAAGACTATGTCCGTGGCTCAGGAATTACACTATATCCGTGTTGTACAGGCTCCTTTTTGATTTGTATATACCCACGAAAAACCCATTCTCTGGAAATCATTGGCCCAAGTTTGTGTTAACAGAAAGAAAAATGCAAATGTCTGTATTTCCTGCATTTTTTCTTTGCCCATCGATCATAATGTACCAGCATAATCCCTCAGCAGCTGTTAGCCAGAACTGAAAGCCAAGCCTATTATTCTCTTTCTTATCTGATTCTAGTCATACGTGTACATCTTTAAGTATGTTTTCAGCTGGGCATTCCCATCACCTGTCCAAGATCCCTGTGGACCAGAGTGTCTGAATCAATCCTGAGCCGCTCAATCAAGCATCTGTTTCTTTTTACAGCTTAAGAGACAATCACTGAACGTCATTCCATTCGGCGCGTTCTCCTGTCTTAGTGCCGTAATGATCAGACAGAGAGGATCCAAGTGCAGGGGTATGGATGTTTAATTCGGAACCTCAAACTGAAGTCAGAGATGGGCAGGATTAAAACCGCTAAGGCAGAGAAGCAAAATAACCTGAAGACATAATGCAAAGGGTACAGGCAATGGATCACAAATGAGAAGGCAATAGGCGATGCAAGCAAAACCAGGAGAACACACAGTCTAGGAGGACAGAAACACAGATGACGATATGGAAACGCTCTAATAGGTATAAGAAATGCTCAGTAAGGTGCAGACACTCAGTACATCACGAGTTAAGGGAAGCGCTAATTACTGATGATGTATTGCAGCTGTTAGTGCTCTGGGGAAGGTGATGGTTGGTGGATTAAGTGAAAGTGGGCGTGGTCAGGGCTGATCAGATGCGGGCGTGACAGGTGCTGCATCCCTCCTACCCCATGCTGCCTCAAACAGAAAAAAACACACCCTGTCACTGTACACAACATAAGGCCCTTTGCTGTCACATAAACCGCTCATATGTTCCCAAAATTTCCATTATCTCCGATCAAATTTTCGCAATTCATTGAAGATAAAATGCATAAGGTGGTAATTCTGCAGAAGTTCAGTCTCCTTGCTACCATCCAGCTATAGTATGACATTTTATTCTTGAATGATGTCATCTTCCTGCTGCATAATCCCCCTGGCAAATCCACTGACTAACTTTAGATTCAGGCTTTTTAACTTTGTTGATGATTAATTTAAATCTGCATAATTTTGGCACAAGCCAGCTATGAATACGTTAAGCTCTATTTATGACTTTTGTCTTATTTTCTTAATCTCTTACAGAAGCTTTTCACTGTTTACCAGATGGCTTATTCATGTTCCACCCTTGACTGTTAATTTAAGGCAGGGATAAATTATAACTTCTCTATTTTTTCTTGCCATTATAAAGATATTTTTAAATCAGTGCTAATACACTGAAAATTCATGCTGTTTTCAAAGTGACATTAACATTAGAGTAAAAAAAATTAAGCAGGAATAACCAATAGTTATTAAAGCAACAAGTATTAAAATTCTTAAAAAGCAGAGCCAACATTATTGCATTGATCAACAATGGACCCGAAAGAGAAAACATGGTATCAGCAGGCCTGTCTTGCTGTTTCACTCGGTGTAGTGGGTGTCTAAAGGGGACAGAGAGATATATCATTCATCAGTATTAGCATACTGATCTATATACATGTCATAACCATGCCCAGTGCATTATGGGCACTGTAGTACCTACCAGTAGAGCTGGATGTGCATGGAGTTAACCAAAACCTGGTTTGTGAGGAGGGCCTCTGGGGAAGCAACAAATGTGCAATTCTGTAGTTAATTATTAAAGACTGATTCATGAAAGTTCATTTTACTGGTGTACTAATTTGTTCTTGTACAAGTTCTTCAAAGATTATTAATAAAGAGGAAATTGTATACTTAAACATTTAATTTCAAGATTAAATTAGTTAACTTAAAGTAAACAATTGGAAAACTTTGTAATACCTGGAGAAGAAGCTCAAACTAGTTGTGGCAATAGTTCTAATCCGATGCAGAAATGTTTCTAACCAGTTGCAGAAATGGTTCTAATCAGTTGGGCTAAAGCTTTAAATCAGCACTTTATAACATATTAGTTCTTATTTTTGTTCTTATTCTGTTGTGTTCATGATCCCTAAGCCCATGTTTTCTTGATAAGACAGGCAGTCTCAGACAGCAGCACCTAACTGCTGTTATATCACGAGGAGCGATGTGCTCTGCTTTATTACTTTAATCATGTACCCCAAAAGCCCTTTAAACATTCAAGGGTCTCTGCTTAGGAAGATTCATCAGCAGTGATGAAAGAGCATGTTTTTTTTTTTTTTTAAGTTACAAGCGTAGCATCTTACAATCTGCATTTTTAAATTAACTGTATAGTTGCATGATTGTCTGACTGACTGAGGGTTTTACTGTGTGCAGTGTTAAATGGCAGGATGCATTTGAAATGCTGCAAACTCAACCGAAATAGCAGATCTTGAAGATACAGACGCTCCTCTACTCACGAACGAGATATGTGCCGAGCGGCCATTCGCAACTTGAAATGTTCGTAAGTCGTTATTCGACATCATTTTAAGGGCATTCGCAAGTACAAAGAACTAGGATGCCAGGAGTACGCACGCTACACTGCTGGCGCGGCGGGAGTAGCGGCCAGAAGTCATACTAGGCGGAACTGGAGCGCAGAAAAAAAAAATGATGTTGGAAACGGGAGCCCAACAAACACAATTGGACTTACAGTCCTCTTCGTTCGTATGTCTGAAAGTTCGTAAGTTGAACGTTCGTAAGTACAGGAGCGTCTGTATATGAAAACGGGTGAAGAGACACATTCAAAGTCCACGGGGAACCTAAATTTCACGAGTGCAGAATAAATTACTTTCACTATATCGAAATCATGGGAATGTGAAAATGGGTCACTTTTAAAATTGTATTATTATTTAGAAGAGAGGTGAAAATTCTTTTTATAAAGGGTTCATATTACTTGTATGTGCTCCTACAACTTTCAAGGAGGAGTGTAAAACTTCAGTGCCAATAAGAGTAACTTGTGAAGACTTATCTTACTAAAATGTATTTCAGACCATAACCCTGACATGCGTCATGGAGCCTGACTCATGTTAGGAACAGATAAAGGACACAAATTGTGCAGCTTTCAAACTATTTAAAATGGAAGAGGTGCCTCCATTTAAACATTGTAAAGAAAGTTTTTCACGGTTTCATTTTCGCTGATTTGTATATCTTTCAATCCTGGCGTGTGCTGCTCGAAAAACAAACAGCCATATTTCATTAGCTTTGCGGTTGTATAATGTGGAATTTTGAAGCCTATATCTGTGCAGAATTGCTTCTTTTATCTCAAAGTTGCGTTATGAATAATGATGGATTGCTACATGGGGAAAATTCAAAATGCATTCGGAGACAGGATTGCTTTGTGTTTTGTGTTGTTTACAGTGCTGGAACAGTAGCAGAAGAATAGGAAAGATATTCACTGTTTGATTTATGGTCTACCATTATAAAGCAGTCAATTGGCATGAATTTCAGAAGTTATCCTCACTAGGATTACAAATTAAAAGTACCATTGGCAGATGAAATATCTCACTGAACTCTGAGGTGCCTTCCATTGCAGCCTAAGGAGGTAATGTTTGGTATAGTGTGGGCAAGTTACACCTGATAAGTCGCTTTCTCGAAACTTTTTGTTTTCTCATTTATCTTATTTCTTTGTGCTTTACCTATCTGGAGTAATATAACGAGACATCAGGGGAGAGAAGGTTTTACAGACAGTATCTGTGGGAAAAGAATGGTGATTTATGACATAGTATCAAATTTAAGGTCAACCCCAAATCTACTATCTCTCTTACATTCATCCAAAACCAATAACCACTTTTCCAGTAAAAGATTACAGTGAGCCTGGAAGCACAAGGCAGGGCAAGTGGCATTCTGTTGCAGGGCACACGCGGACACACACACACACACAGTTGTGTAATCATTTTGGGGGCCTCTCATTCATTTCTATGGGAAAAATGCTAATGCTAACTATGACAATCGTAATCCCTACCCAGCCCTAACCATAACCATCAGTAACCAAGCAAAATACAAGAGTTTTTGCAGTTTTTTCATTGCAGTCACAGATTTTTATAAAATAGAGTCCCCATAAGGACTCTATTTTATAAAAAAAAAAAAAAACTGGTCCCCATAAGGTAAAAAAAAACAGGTATTCATCATGTTGTGGGGACATTTGGTCCCCACAAGGTAAGGCATACCTGGACCACACACAAACACACAGTAACACACTATTGGCAATATACAGACACCCAACTGAAAGACTGTGGGAGGAAACCCATGAAAGCCATGAAAGCCTGTAGAGAACATACATGTGAGGCTATGATGCGACATGTGAATATCCTAGATTACACATTAGCAATTTTCTACATTCCTCCGTCTACCTAAAAGTGTCATGCTTTCAGTATATTTAACCCATAAAATTTAAATTTCACTTTAAGGACTTAATGTTTTGGGTGAGAAACATAAATAGCCTCATAACAGAAGGGCTAGCATTTCTTTGGCCTCTAGATAACACGTTTGGTTCATATGTACACATAGATAAAGGAGATGATGCTGACCACTCAATGCTTGGCAGTAATTCGAAATCCAGCCAACAAAGCAAACAAGTGAGATTTACATACAGCAATTCTCTACTTATCATCAAAGCCCATTCAGTGGCTGGAATAGGCCCAGATTTGCTCTAGGTCCGGTTTAAATCAGGCAACTGATGTGAGACGGCTTTCATTATTAGGTTTGGATTGAGCCCCATAAGGGTGAGGCCTCACGAGACTCAGTTGCAATTAAACTGAATTATCTGTAAGCTAAATCAACAGGGTCGAGTCCATGTAGAAGACTTTTTATTCAGAGCACGGAATGAATTTGAGTCAAAGAAAGTGATTGACATTTTGTGTGCTGACTCGTTTCAGGGCACGAAATGCATTTGAAAGGTTACCAGACACCGTGATGGACATATTGTCTGATGATTGGCTTTGGGTTCTTGGCACAAAAGCAGATGGTCCATATGTAGCAAAGGGGGACTGAAAAATGTATAATGGTGAAGTAATTTACTGTTGATAGTCAATAATGATGAAGGTTATTGGGTTCTACAGAACAAATAAAGCAACTGAATCGTTTTCCTGTGTAAAAATATACCTTTATTTCAGCATCTGCATTTCTGTCAATAGCTGTGAAGTTCTTATTGGATTAATGACTAAGGTGCAATCAGATTGACAATGTAGGTGAAACTTCTCTCTTTATTTAAATTATTTTTTTCCTTATAAATCAATGCTCTGAAGCATAAAGTACGCACTGCTAATCGGGTTCAAGGTAAAGTCTCCCATTGAACCGAATGTTACTAAACATTCTAATTTGGTCATAACATGTTGCTGTATCAGCGAAATGGGAAATGTCAGTCATGGGATAATTGTACAGTAATGATGAACATCAACAGATTGTTTAAAGCTAACCTCATGGATATTTTCTATTGCCTTTGCTCACTGCCTAGTGCCTACCCTTTAAAAGCATATAAGGGAGGGATGACAGCGAAAGGCTAGGGCGCCTTCTCGGGGCGTGTGATATTCACCATCTTTTAAATACTGTAAGCCACCTCTTTCCCTCAGCCTCGACCCCAGTAATTCAATTCTGCATTGCCCGCTGCCACTCACTGGTTCTAAGAGCTCCGCAGCTGTCTTTAGGGCTCCTCAAGTGTGCAGGGCCAGCTCTACAAGCTTAAACTGATTCCGTCTGATAATATGACAGCATTAACTGCGGCCCGAGGCATGAGAAATTCAAATCGTATCACTATCCTCTCTGCCATTGACACGGAGTAATCACAATCCCTACCGCATTAAATGGGCAGTCTGAGGTTGACTAATCAAATTTATACACAATCAGTTGACCTCAGAAAAAGTTGGTGCTCTTTCAGAAACAAAATATACATTGCGGCTGTGATATTTTTGGCAAAGTATGAACCCGAAAACATGGACTGGTATATCCTGTGGTTTTTTTTAGGGGTCCAAGCATGCATCGCTGGGACGTAATATTGTATTTGCTAGGATTTAATTTTGTATTATTCTTCTTCATCTGCGCTAAAATGATATAGGGAGCAGAGACCGTAAGATGTAGAAACACCAAATTTAGTCAACTGGCGCAAAATTCTACCCGCTACGAAGGCCATCAGCCCGATGGTGACGCTATAGTGCGATGTTCTTGTGTTTTGGCCTATATCTCTGGAACCATGAGTCACAAACAAAAAACACTTCTTTCGGCTCATGCCAAAAAATATCGCACAGGGACTACGACGCTCAGCCAACTTGATCTGAACTGTGGATCATAGAAAGTAATTTTTTTCCACATTCCTTGACTTCAGACAGTCATATTTGCTGATAAGA
>JAODKC010000095.1:23844211-23854449 GCA_026777985.1 Mormyrops attenuatus | reverse complement strand
CTCATGCGATAGTCTGGCAGAGGGGTGGGGGGGGGGGGCTTGAGAATTTATGAGCTGTTTTTGTTCAGCCTGCAGAGCAGTGGGAGATGGGCAGCTCAAAGCTGTAATCTCTTGTGATTATTATTTGTTGAAAGGGTCTCTATGTCAGTTCCCTGTAGCCTTGTTATTTTTTTGTATACATTTTGTGGTTGAACCTGCTGGCATCTTTTCCAGACACATTTGCAGCAGCATGCTCACAGTCTTCTGGGATGATGATGCAGGAAACCAGCCGTGCTTGTAGAACACAGCCACTTCCTGGTGTGTAGGTGTGATGCTTCGGCTGTATATCCTGGATCAGCCTTCTGAGAGTTCAGCCAGGCTTGCAGGCAGCTGTGGAAGGAACTCATACCTTGGGAAGGAGTGTCAGCTTGATGGTCTGGAAAACTTCATAGGAAACTGCAGGTGCTATTTCACGTTTACATCTATCGCACACTCCTTCTGTATTAGCCAAACAAGAAATAAAAATAGTGCTCGAGCCAATTCTTATAAAAAAGAATCTTATAAAAACATATGTGCCTTTAACAAACCCTGATATTTGCTATATTCTTGCAAATAAAGGATTATGCTTTTGTTTATTTCACAGCCATGCCTTTTTTATCCAAGATAATTCTATTTAATCCTGCCCTTCATTCTATTTCTTATCTTTTTAAAGTAATGAACCTTATCTTCATGAATAGCCTTGTTTTAGACTAGTTTTCTTTAAATCCCCGGAAGAGACTGTCATCTTATAAAAAGAGCCGCAATTAGATTAAGGACCCTTGATAAAATCACGCACACCTGCAGTAAATTATAAATTCAGCACAAATAGTAACAGCTTTTCTAAAAGTGTATTACATATATAAGACACACTAGCCAGTTAGTGGAAACAGCTGTCTCCGTCTGTAGTTCATGGGCTAAAATCCATAAATGACATAACACCCATTATAGAGCTTTGATTTCTGTTACACAAAATGTATAAACATGAATTATTATATGTTCTTGTAGTTTTAGTGTAGTATGAATATACTCAGCATCATTACCATGTTCAAAATATTGCACTACATATGATTACATAATTTTAAATCTGTAAGACTTACATTTCAGTGCATATTACTGAAAAGCAACACAGGTCAGACATGTTCTGTATTCGGTGGCAAAGGTGAGTAGATTCTCAGTTTGTATGGTATAATGTGGCAAGCAAAAATGAAAGGGTTTGTTTAAAGAGGAAGTGAATGCAGCTTCTGTTGCTGCAGTAGGACAGTGTATACAAGTTAGCGGAGGCTCGGTCAAATAGAAATAATTAGTGTACAGGCCCTTGCGAGCTGGGGGGCGACAGGGGGCTGTCCCACTGGGTCTCACAGCTGTCTGTTCTCCTGTATTAGCTCTGAGGATAGGGTATGGTGCTGCAGCCGGCGAGCAGCAGTTACTGCGTGAGTGGTGAGTAGGATGTATTTAATGTCCACCCCCTCCTTAGTAGCTCTGAAGTACATAAAGCCAAATTACCGGCTTTCCCTGGAGAAACGCTTTCATTTTGGCTCCACTGCATCATTACGTCCGGTCGCCACGCTCCTCATGCCGCTTGTCATGGACCCACACGTTCTCAGTCACATATGCATGGAAAGTAACTGGCGTCCCGGTGACGCCGAATTGTGATCCCGTCCCAGGCACGACATGGGCAGGAGAACACTGAGTGCTGGGTGGAGAGTGGGGGGAAAAGAGCGTCTGCGGTCAACCCGCGAGTGAGGGGAATTTGCAATAAGTAGGACAAGACAGGTAACAGCGGTAACAGTGCAGCGGATGGAACGTGGGAAGAGGCCAGGGCTGGAAGGGATGTGGCCGCACTGCCTGCATGATAAACATTTACTGAGGAGCAGATTGGGCCATGAAATGCTGCAGCAGAGCCTAAAGTCCCCCCCCCCTCCCAACTAGAGCCTGGGTTGGCCTTAGGACACTACCTCTCACCCTGTGGCATTACCTCTGATGGCCAGCAGGGGAGTGTGTGAGGCAGGCTGACCAGACTCCAAAACCACAGTAGAGGGGGCTTATCAGCAGGAACACAGTAACCAAGCAAGAAGACACTGGGCTCACGAGCCATATAAAGGAGACTCGTTATGTCATCATTTCAGGACACTTAATTGCAAATGCATCATAATGCCCCCGTTATTAATAAATGAATCATTAATATATCCATTTCTTTGGAAAAATAAAAAGTATTTAATGGCATATTAATTAAAACCTGATGGTATTTAGTGGTTTGTGGGAACTGTAGTAGAGTGCTTACATGCAGAATGGCAAGTAAGAATCACGGGAAAATAAATGAAGGAGTCTGTCAGAGTGTGTAATTTGTTTTCGCCTAAAGATGGTGGATGTGTCATTGGTGTCACTAGAAAGCTGCACAATCTTCTTCGAGTGTTGAAGTTTTATGACATTTTTCAAAATATAGAAATCAAATAAAAATATATATAGTTTATACCACTTTGCAATAGCAAAGCAATTAAATAAGTCTATGCTAAAAGCATTTCTTTCATTTTTATGTTTTCTCTTGTTGTGGACATGAAAGGGCAACGTTTAAATTTCAGCAACATTTCTGGTGTTTTCAACTGAGGGAAAGAGGTTAGAAAGTTTTATGTATTTATTCAGTTATTTGTTCTTTGAACTAACATGACCTTTCCCCATACAGTAGCTAGTGGCCCAAATTTAAAAATGGCCTCCTGTCCAGCGTTACAGTCAGTGAACTAATGCTTTGCATTATTATATTACCCAGCCAGCTCATAGCTCTTATGTAAACCCATGATTATGTTCTAATGCAGCAAAGCCCAGCCATCAAGAAGGCTGGTGATGCTCTGTTGCTTCCAGGGGTGAGACATGAATTACTCTGGACTTCAGTGTTCTGGCGAAACCCAACCACCTGGGGCTGGGGTATGACTGCGCTGGAGACAAAGTGTAAAAATTAAGTTAAATTAGCATACATGTGCAAGGTTAACGAGACGCTGAGAGAAGAACTTGTCCTAACCAGCTTTTGTCTATTTGTGCGAACTTAGGGTGTGTGCCGGACACCAGCCTTTCAAATAAAGCTTATCTATCTGAATGATTTCTCTCTCGATAATCATATTAATTGAGAAAGGGAATTTGACATGCCTACCAACGCTGCCGCAAAGCACTGAGCTTGTAAAGCTTGTGTGTGGCTCCCAGCTTATGAAGATGTTTTCAAAAGTCTTACCGTAAACATGAAATATTTTGGGATCTAATCATTGTTCTAAACAAGGAAGCAAACATTAATGTATTCGGTTTTAATTAGCCAAGGCCCTGCAGCAAATGGATACACAAGCCGGCCAAATAGGACGGACAAATAGGGTTTGTATGCATTATTAATGGCTGAGGTCCCGTCTGGCTAGACTCCGGCTTCCTAAAGTTTACACTTAAAGGATTCCTTCTTCAAAGCCCTCATGTGAGAGAGCTTAGGTCAGGTTATCCGTACGTTTTACATCTGACATTTGGCGATGAGCTGAAAGGTCATGGGAATAAAAAAGAGGAGGGAAATGATTCAGGTTAATCGTCCTTCGTCTGTCACCTGTTGGCCGCTATAGAATTTTTGTGTCTCTCTTTACGTAACACAAAAGCAAACTTGCATTTCTTTTTAAAATGAATTTTTCCTTTGACACTACAATTACAGTGTGGGTTCTTCATCTCGTCATGTTCCCTGTACAGTAGTCAATGAGGATTTTGCCATTATGGCCCTAATGTTGACATGAGCGTACATAAAGCCTATGAGATGAGGCATTTGAAGCAAGGTTCAGGGCGGCATGTCGTGCCATTCCAGCCACCCGCGGCCGTACTGTAAGCATGCCGTGAAGACGATGTAGATTACCTGGATAAAGGTCAGCCGAACCCCAGCATAGCACTAACCTTTTCACAGGGAAGTGTTAAATGTTATAACTTCTTGTGGCTCTGGCCCTTGGCATTTCTGAAGGTTCAGACTCTTTCAGAATGGCCCGCTATGCACAGTTGAGCACGAGGAGGACATCGTTTCCTGGTCCTTCAATTAAGTTAGTCAATGTGGATTGAGATGGAATGCACTTCCGACTTCCCCGCAAGCTCATGGTGAAATGAAGGCGTGACAGCACTCCCAGGACTGAAAGTAACATGATATTCAGTGCTACCTTATTTATGCTATCTCACCGCTATATGGCTTTTTCCGTGTAATTTTGGACTGTACATACATTTTTTTTCAATACTAGGGAAGTCTGAAAGCTTTAACTCCGAGAAGATCGCCAGAAGACTTCACCTTGACACCAGCATATACAGACGCTGCTCTACTTACAAACAAGATACATTCCAAACAGCCGTTCGCAACTTGAAATGTTCGTAAGTCGTTATTCAACATAATTTTAAGGGTATACGCAAGTACAAAGAACTAGGATGATGGGAGTACGCACGCTACGTTGCTGCGCGGCGGGAGTAGCGGCCAGAAGTCGTACTAGGCAGAATTGGCACGCAGAAAAAAAAATTATGTTGCGGACAGGAAACGGGAGCCCAATGAACACAATCGGGACTTACAGTCCTCTTCGTTCGTATGTCTGAAAGTTCGTAAGATGAACTTTCGTAAGTAGAGGAGCGTCTGTATACTATTAGAAGAAGGATTTTTATTTTCTGTCATGAAAGTGTTACAGATGACTGCGTGAGTCTTCCTTATTTGGATATCTATTCAGTTATCAATTATACAGCACTGTAGTGCCCAGTGGTTTAATGTAAAAAGATGCAACAAAGATGCTAGCGGTAGTTTAACACGCACAGTGCTTGTATGAGTTTGGCAGAGTGTTGATATAGCACTCGTAGTTCTGTTGTCACCCTCCACTGCACTGCTAGGAAGCTTATTCCAAACCCTCACAATCTTTTGTGTAAAGAATTACCTCCATTGTTGTGATTTAACTGGTGGCCAGATCCCTTTTCTCTGGGGTCTCCTGTTCGCAAATCAGTACTCATAATGATAATGGCAGTTTGGGATGACCTTATCTACTATAGGACCCTAAGGATTTTCTGTTCATGGCTCATCTACATTCTTATTTGTGTTTGTTTGAGAATAAAAGGGTTCAGGCCTGCTAAACTATCTTTTAATTCCAGCCATTTGAGATTTGGAAACCTTCATATTGCCTATTTTCTGGATTAGTAACAGCAACGTCAGAAATGTATTATTGAAAACTGTAGCGTCATGGTAAAAAGTGCTTGTTCGTGTAATTGTAAACACTTGGGTAAATTTAGTTTTCTCAGTATTTGAAGTACGTTTGTAGGACATGTTCTGTAGTGGATTTCCACTTCTAAGAGACAGTGTTAGGATGGCAGTGAGGGACATGCACTGTCTAACTGAAGCAAACAGCAAAATATACATCCTGGTCCATTCAACTTCTAACGACTTATCCTGCCCAAGGTCATGGCTATTATTATTATTATTATTATTATTATTATTATTATATTATTGATGATGATGATGATGATGATGACAATGATGATGATAACAATGATGATGATGCAGTTATGGCAGTAATTGCAATGTGAGTGAATGTGCTGGCTCACCACAGTTTGTCTGCATTGGAGCAAGTGCATCATTATTATTACCATATTTATTTTTGCCCTTTCCCTCTGTTTTCTCCATTTCATGGGATAGCTCCAGTCTCATTGAACATGGATATCTATATACTTGCACAAATAGCACTGAGATATTTATATGAGTCAAAAAAATTCATTACTTAAGGGGATGTTTGTAAAGCAGAATTGTTTTTAACCAATTAATGTCACAGATCGTTTCTTGCATAGAAACAAATGGTAATGATTTACACAGAGACTGACAAGCAAGCATTTGTGTTCCCGTGAATCCCTCTTCACTGAAATTAAGAATCTCAAGAAGTATGATCACAAATACCGATCTTCACAATTAGTCACAATAAAGCATTTTTTTTCTTTCTCATAAATTGTCCTTATGAAAATAATACCTTTAAGTTATACGTGTTATACGTGTTATACGTGTTAACCAGAGACAGATATGGCAATAGTCATATGTGGTTACGGGGAAATTGGTTTTGTTTTTCTCTTGCTTCCTTCTATGCAGGAATCTTCTTTTAGTAGTTTGGGCTCCCCTAGAGGAAAAAGTGACTGTCTGAAGCAGCTTATCGAATGGGAGAAACACAACATGTCTAATTTTTAACAGCAAAATGTCTGCTGCTAGCAGTACGTAGCATAAGAGCAAGATTTGAAAATAGGATATGAGAGTCACATAGTAAGAAATTGCAATCCTAGAGTAAGGTATATAAGTAGAGGCTTGAAGTAACAGCCGAGATCTCATTTGAAGATTTCATGAGAACTGGAGTTGAAATACAGCAAAAGCTCTCTAAAACTGCAAAGAGCAGATTTGTAGATCTATCGGCAGATGAGATTTTCATCTAGAAGCATGATACCACTATGGGGTAGATGGTGGTATTTGCATAGATATTAAAAATTATGAAAACAAGAAAACTCATATATTTTATCAAAGCATAAATATAAATAACAACCTACTAATGTACCTGACGATGACTTGTCACAAGAAGAAGTATTTAACATTAATGTAGTTAATTAATAGTTGATTAGCTGGAGATATAGACATCATCCTCAATCGCCTTGTCAAATATAATAAATTTTAATAATATAACAAATGTAATGAACTTCAATAACTATATATGATTTCAGTTTTTGTAGCAATGACTGACATGTTCAACCATGTTGGAGAAAATTCACCCTTCAGCTGTATCACCATCAAGATGGGAAAAATTGCTTAAAGAGATACATACATACGATTGTTAGCTAGAGAAATAGCCAATCAACCACACAGTTTTACTGCATTAAATCATCGTATCATTTCATATCAATTTCAGTGTTCAAAGAACAATGGTAGGAAGACACGTCCTGCATGCTAACGAGATAACAAGCCTGCTGAAATGTGCTATCCAGCAAATTCTACATACCATGGCTGGCTTATTGTCACGCAGTTAATTTCTCCAAAGGTGGAGAAGTCAGCAATAAAGAGCGGCCTGGCCAGTGGGCATAGCAGCCCACCACAGTGTGACCACTAATGCATCAAACTCACCAGAATACGGCGGCGGTTTCACATTCTGAAGAGCAACTACCTGACAACATGCAGAATTCAGCATTGTTGGACTGGTCAAGAATGATGGACAGACAGCCTCTGTTGGAAAATCCGGCCGTTAGATTCATTTTGAATCTAACGGTGTTTGACCTTTCATGGCTTGAGAAGGTTACTGAATGGATCATTAATACCAATGTAAGGAAGGGCTAAAATATATATATATTTTAAGATCATTTAGAAATAGCAAGATTTCACAAAGGTGAAAATACTGCACTACAGAATATAAATTATTGCAGGACAGAAAGATATGCTAAGACTATAGATTTAAGTTTATCCTTTTGTAAAAGGTACAATGTATGGACATCAAAAGGTGGGTTTAAAACTTAAGTCTTTCAGTTGTGCTTTGGTTGTTGGTTAAATTGTTTTTGTTTGAAGTTCAATTGTTTAATGGTTTAATCTAAACTAATGCAAAATAGAGAAATTATTCCAATTACCATCACAATGCAGATGGTTTCCCAGATTTGAAGAAATTAAAATTCTAATTAAAATTTTTAGTGTAATTTACAATGATTGAAAAAAAAAAAACAGAAGGAATATTTCTGGCATTTGTTGCAAAGATTATTGAATGCAATTTTTTTAAGTTAATAAAACTTAAAATCTATGAAGAAAACCATTATCCAACCGCTTACCAAGCAAAATAATTATAGTCACCTCAGTGACAGTATAAATGCAATATGGTGTATAAAAGAATGTTAATGAATGGGAAATCAAGGCCTCCAGTAAAAATTCAGGCCATTGTAAAAATTCAGAGGTGGCAATTTCAGGTCCAGAAAGTAAAAATCCAGACCAGGATTTTATTTCAACCAATCAGCTGCGCATAAAGAGTCACAGTCAAATAGTATTCAAGTGGTTGGTTGAAACAAAATCCTGGTCTGGATTTTTACTTCTGTACCTGAAATTGACACCTACTGTATATAAAAATTCCTCAGGTAGTAGACTGAGGAATTTTTCTTCTTCAGTAAAACCATGCGCCATATGTGAAAGCACAATTTTGTTTCCATTATTGAGCTTCTGTCATACTGTCAGAATGGAAATGCATTCCAAAACACCAGGCTTTGGACTCTTGTAGCTTTAAATCATCAGATTCGTACCATGCATGTGCAATACCTCTGCAAACAAAGCCATAAACTATTACATTATATCTCAGTGAGTATGCTTTGAGCAGAACAATTAAAATGTCCCACGGTGGAACTCCCTGCTTTACTATATGATCGTTAATTTACATCTACATTTTTATTTCTGCATTCTTTGATGTAATTATGCTTTTCACTTTTAATTGTACATTATTATTATGCTTTTAATGATACATTTCTTTGATGAAAAATTGATAGCTGTGATAATGGTCAAGCCAGGTTGCTCTGCCTTTATTCCTCTCAGCAGGGCTGCCTGTTGGAGCTGGTCCTTCCATAGTCACACTGATTCTGTGTATCGAAGAAACATAGTGACATTCTTTTTCTAATGTTATCAATTTTCCCACCACACCCAAAGACATGAAGAGTACAAATTCACATCAAATAAATAAGTTATATATATATATATATATATATAGAACTCTATTGTCTAATGTGCAAAAGTATTCTATTAGATGCTTCAGTTATCATGGTACATACGTACAAAGATTTAAAGTCAAAGAGGATATATAAACCAAATGAAGCAACAAGCAATGTTTCCACAAATCTTATAACCAGGTAAATGATTTAATGGTTAAACTAGGCTAGACGAGGACATGTTCGGTTTCATTATTCCTAACAGGCAGCTGAGTGCATGTGCTTGCAGTTTCAAGACAGCTAATAAATGACCAGGACACACTAAGCATTAGAGTCAATTCACATTAACTTTGCTTTGTGAGCGTCTGTGCAAGTCGTGACAATATAAATATGCATACGTTTGTCATCCCTTCCATCTCTGTTTGCTGCAGACCTTAGTTTTTCTTCATAGTTGTTCTATATTATGCAGCAGGACTAAGGAACACAGCATTTTCAATGGCCAGCTAATGTTCTGCATGCATTTTGTTTGTTTGCTTTCACACCTTATCCTTGTAATATCAGCTGCTATTTAGCTCCCTCTTATTATTTGCATCAGCTTTGTCATTGTGCTAATAATATCGTTTCCTAAAATTGCACTTGACAATGAACTATACCAGGACTATTGCTGGAGTTATTTAGTGCTGAATCCCCATTACTCCAGTACCTGTAGTGCTTTCTTTAGCTGCCTGCCATCTGCTGTAGCTGCAGCAGGACTGTACAGGCCCAATGAAGCACAATGAAGCAATCCCTCTTCCCGTCTGGGTGCAAAATCTCACGTATCGATGTAAAGGTTTGGATAAGAAGTGGCCAGTTTATTATGAACTTCATAGCAGAGTTATACACAAATATTCTCATGAGGGAATATATACACACACACAGGTTTTTAATTATATCTTTGTGGGGACTCTCCATTCATTTATATAGGGAAAACTCTAATCCCAACATGATGACCTTAACCCCTACCCAGCCCTAACCTTAACCATAAGTAACCAAATTAAATACGAGACTTTTGGCATTCTTACTTTTTTGATTGCATTCACAGATCTTTGTGGGGACCTGAAAAATGGTCAAAACGTCAAAAAAAACATGAAAATCACAGGTTTTTATCACATTGTGGGGGACATTTGGTCCCCGCAATGTAATATGGACCTAATCCACACACACACATAGGGGCAGAGGGTATGGTTGTAACACTTTACTTCAGCACCGGTAACTCACTAAATTGTTCAGCTAGGGTTGTCAAACTTTGATACAAAGTACCCACACTCGTCTACTACAAATGGCACCAATACCTTGAGAGTAGATGTCAAATACATGGTGTTCCTTTGTTATAACCTACCCCACTACCAGGATAAGTTGTAACAACTAGATAAAAGAAACAAAACCAGAGACCAGATCACATGTTATGCTTCAAAAAGAGGTTTACTGAGATGAAAGAATAATCCAGAACAATGTCTCTATCTCTGTGACAACCATAACTGAAATCCACATCCTGTTTGACTAAGAAGTGTGTATGT
>JAODKC010000095.1:23803129-23836242 GCA_026777985.1 Mormyrops attenuatus | reverse complement strand
AAAAAACAAAAAGAAACAAAAGACAAACAAAGGTTCTGTGGACATTGTTATTAATACTCAAGCAAGTCTAATGTCAAGAAAGCAAAACTAGAGTTAATATTTTTAGTATTGATACTTGGATCCAAGAAACTTTCCCGTAAGTAACAAAGTGTTTATAAAGCACCACCTTTTCAAAAAATTAAGGAGGGTCATGGTGATTTGAAACTCACAGTTCACAAATTTTAAGGGCATTGATGAACATAACATCACCACCATCGGTCATGACAAATCAATGCCTAGAGTGTGAATGGAAGTCAAATTACTATTTACAAACCACAAGAGTAAGTTGACACATATACATGTAGATTCTTTCACTGTATTGAAAGTCATTTGTGGTCATTATAAGCTTATTTTCCATCTTAGCATTTGTAGGTTGCCATCCAACTGCAAACTTTCCTCACAATGTATCCTAACTGCTGTCAGAAGTATGAAGCCACGTATTTCACACTAAAATGATATTACATTGCTTTATGTCATATTACGTAAAATATACCATAATGAATTTTTAAAATAATTATTTTTAAAAAATATGACGTACCCTACTGGTGCCATTATGTTACTGAGGAACTGCTGCATGTTGTCTATAATTATGTTAATCTTCTTGTTCATCGTGCCATACATCTGGTTCGTTTTGAATGCCAAACCCTATTTTCCTTGCAATATGCCCATAGTGCTCTAATTCATTGCTGTGGAGTCATGGATCATGTATGACATTCAGGATTGTACCTTTTTTATTAGGCATAAACTTGAGTTTTATGCTCAGTTGCAGATGGAATATCTACTGTTGGGATCTTGTAAGCCTGCGTACATCTGGTGTTACAGGAAATAAATTAAGGCATCTATTAAGCCATCTGCGCCCATTTTTTAATCACTTATCCGGTACATGGTCAAAGAGCGTATCCAATATAGCAAAGGGGGAAAGGTAGGGGACACCCTGGAAGGGGTGAAACTGGAGTATCAGGGGAGGTCCCTCACAACACCGAGCTGAACATCCACTCACAGGGCAGGGGATGATATACAAACCTCCAGGCGCGAGGCCACAGTGCTACTCACTCAGCTCTTTGGAATAATCTCAATGCGAATCTGTCTAAATTCATTTCTTGTGACCACTGAAGAACTCTGTTCTCTGATGAGCAAGCCTGTGGGCATAGAAGTTTCAAAAAAAGATCTTAATGATTTGTTTAACTTGAATGTGTGGACATGTAAACTCATCTTGTGTGAATGAGTGAGAATTATAATTCTGCAGCTATTTTAATGTAGGTTAGGGTCATTTTCAATATGAATTTTACGCAGTAAGAAAACCTGATAATGTCAATCTGCCAGAGCGAATTAAGCCTGAAGTGATGGTTTTTTTTTCTATATATATTTTTTTTCTCAAAAAAAGAAAGAAAATGACAGTCATGGCCAAAGGGAAAGGAGAGATATGTGGGTATGGTAGACTGAATGTCAAGATGGAAACATCACAAAAAATGGATTTATTACTCACTTGAGTACAATGAAAGTATTATTTTACCACTGGATTTTTTAACCCTCTTGACATTCATTTCATTTTACATGTAATTTCATTTCTTAGGACAGGTAGCAAATAGGAAATGTTTTTATAAAACATTTGGAATCTTCTTTAGGTACATTTCCTACCATTTTAATATGTATACCCAGCTTCCATTTAGTCTGTAAAAGAAATAAACTTGATTTAAAGCCTTTTCAATACCCAAGTGAAAGAGAACTAGGAACGAGAAATATTATAGGGTGAACATGGATGTCAGTACAGAAAAGTACTTTCTGATACCTGAAGATACATTCTTATTAATGAAGCTCTGACTGCATATTAAAATGAATGAGACCAGAACCAGAACTGGATCAGCACTCTAGAATGCGAAATACAAAATGTACAAATAAGCAGGAAATTGGCGCTTGTCAGTAGCCTACTGTAAATTACAAAGCTTTCTAAAATGAAAGGCAGTATTTTCAACTGAACTGTATTTCATAAACTTAATTTAATTTTAATATTTGTCCCCATGACCAGAATAAGCTGTTAGAAAACAGATGCATGAATGGATGGATAGATGGATGGCGGTTGCTTTGACCATGATGTTGAACTATCAGGAGGAGTAGTGTAGTCTACAAAGTAATATCTATACTCTAGGAAGTGACAGTGTATTGGTAAAGCTGATGTGAACAAGGCATCGTCTAGCTGTTATCTTCATGTCAAGCAAAACTAAGTCTAGCTGTTGTGGCATTAGTACACTTGCCTGTTATAAAATAGTTTAGGTTTCAGATCTGTCTTATCTGAAAACACTGCTGGGATGAAGGAACACAGCCGTGTAACTGAAAATTATTATGCCATTCTCATTTAAGCTAAATACCAGTTTGTGTGTGTGTGTATACTGTATATATATATATATATATATATAGTAGTTCATACTACTGTACTACTTTATAAAACAATGTAAAGAATTTGTGATATATTGCAATTGTAAAATAACTGCAGAATATTATTCATATCTATGTAATAAATTGTATGTAATATGACTGTAATCCTATAAACTGTTGTATACAGTTATGGGGAAATATTACACTGCACACCAGGAGTGGTTTGCGAACAGAACAAAATACCACTAATAAGCAATGGTGCAATGTCACATTACATCACTGGTGGTGTATATGATGTGTTTCTCAACAGGTTGATGTATATAAATAGGTGAAAGTCAAGTCAAGTGAGCTTTACTGTCATACCATCCATATACAGGTGCACAGTGGCATGAAATAGCATCCCCCGGGACCTCAGTGCGACATACAACAGCATTGACAGGGAGAGGATTTTCATGACCTACAGACAGACAGCGAGACAGACAGCGAGACAGACAGATAGCTTCACTGATCGCCAGTGGGAAATTCTTCCGTTATACTTACATAAGTAAATGAACTGGGATAATCCCCTCAAAGCATTATACCAAATGTTATGCTTTTCAGATTGGTCCAGCGAGTTTGAGAAATTGCTTCCTCATGATGTTGGACTGAACACAATTACAATTGCGATGCTGGTCTTCCATTTGAGAAAACTAATTATCCCTCAATGCAGAACTCATTACTTCCATGTCACTCCCAGTGACATCATCGATAAAGGCCAACGTAATAAACTGCACCACACTTTCACACTATTAAATAAACCAGATAAACCCCCAATAATCAGCACATTCTGTCCCACCCCATCAGTCAGACTCCATGCGGGTGTATTGCATGTATTCACATATGAGCCACTCTGCGCAGAGGCTTTTTGACTTTTTCTTAAATATCAATCTCATTGTGAAACTCTGTGTGCATTTAATACAAAGTTAGGAACCATATAAAGCCAAAGAACTTGCAATATGTGCCAGTTATCTATCAGCATCAGCTACACGGCTGAAATTACATGAAATGATTCTGGACACAGCGTTTGATTTTTGACGAAATATTGCGAACCCCTTGACACTGGCATTTCTGCGGTGCGGACGGCCAGAGCCCCAGGATTCATTAGCAGTGTGAACTCTGCGAATGATTCATGGTACAACAGACGTCGCTTGCTGATGTTGCAATCTGCTCCTCACAACTGTCAGTGAGCTTAACGTGCCAAGTCTTGTGATTCAGTTATATCACGGCCATCAGGTGACTGATCATACAGTGATTCTGAGCAAAGACAGATATTCAGCAGGAAGTAGTGTTGGTTCACAGTGATCATGATGTGTTAAGTGAGTGGTCACATGTCCTGTAGCAAAGTTTGCTGTGTCCTGCGACAGCTCATAAGCCTTAAGAGAACTTGTTTCTTCGAGGTCTGGCTCAAGTTTAGGTATAATTCATTTGTTATTATATCTGGGTATCATCTTCAGTCCTTGCTTGTTTTGTGTCGGTTGTTTTTGTTTTTAGAAATTGATATGACATCCATATATATCTGTGTCTGTGTGTGTCTGTGTGTGTCTGTGTGTGTGTGTATGGATTATGTTTATATTACAATATGGGGACCAAATGTCCCCTACAGTGGCATAAAATCCTGTTATCTTGATGTTGTGGGGACCATTTTTCAGGTCCCCATAAAGATCTGTGAATGCAATCAAAAAAGTCCAAAACTTTCCTATTTTGTTTGGTTACTTATGGTTAACTTTAGGGCTGGGTAGGGGTTAAGGTCATCATGTTGGGATTTTCCCCATAGAAATGAATGAAGAGTCCCCACAAAGATATAATTACAAACCTGCGTGTGTGCGTGTGTGTGTGTGTGTGTGTGCGCACGCGCGCGTGTGTGTGTGTGGTGAAGCATGAGTTAAGTAATATCAATTGTATATAAAGTTATATCACATTTACCTATTATTTGCATCTCTGAATTTCTCATGGATTTGAAAACCATACTTTTAAGTGTTATTGTACATGGTATGCATTATTCTTAAAAGTTTAAATTATAACATTGTCAGTTTTTAAAATGACTCTTTAAGACATGTTGTAGTAATTTAGTTCTAACAAATTATACAGATGGGAGCAAAATAATTGGGTGTTATTATGGGTAAATATAATGCTAATATATGCTTTCTGTTGTTTTATTTAAATGAATTTCTAAATGGTTTTTGTACTGACTTTAATTTTCCTTTTATCCTTTCCAGGGACTATTTCAAAGTCATAAATGCAAGCCCAATCAAGTGGAAGGCAAAGACACAGGGTTTTGAGACTGAAAGGAAATGTTATTCACCAGGGAAATAAGCAAAAGACAATCTAAAATTATGATACAGTGAAGCTAAAAGCTTCTTTACTTTGTGCCATCCAACATTCATATGTGGGAAGGAACACCCAGTCTACCGCTGCCTCTCCGGACACGGTGGAGCCCTACCAGCGTGAGCAACCCATTTCTAGCCAGCATCAGAGCGTCAACAGAAGAGTGGACCATCTAGTGACGTTGCCTATTCAAGTTTTATAAGTCGGATCCTGCCTTGTTGCAAGCAAACTGGGGTCGAGATCCTGTGACCATCTGCAGACGTAATGAGCCCCGGATCAGGGATGGCTTTCCGCGGCGGCGTGGCGATGAGTGCCTTTTGCTGGTGGGTGGCACTGCTTTTTTTGTGGCAGACAACTGGGGTCAGGGGGGACTGCTGGCTGATCGAGGGAGAAAAGGGATTCGTATGGCTGGCAATCTGCAGCCAAAACCAGCCGCCTTATGAGTCTATACCGCAGCACATCAACAGCACCATTGTGGACCTACGGCTTAATGAAAACAAGATCAAAAGCATTCACTACTCCTCACTGAGTCGCTTTGGTAACCTGACATACCTAAATCTAACCAAGAACGAGATTACGTATATAGAAGATGGGGCATTTTCTGCTCAGTTTAACCTACAGGTCCTTCAGCTGGGCTTCAACAAGCTACGGAATCTGACGGAAGGGATTCTGCGGGGTTTGGGCAAATTACAGTATCTCTACCTCCAGGCCAATCTGATTGAAACCGTGACACCCAATGCCTTTTGGGAATGTCCCAACATTGAAAACATTGACCTTTCGATGAACCGGATCCAGCAGTTGGATGGGGCGATTTTCACCGGTCTGAGCAAGCTGACCACTTGTGAGCTCTATACAAACCCTTTCAATTGCTCCTGTGAGCTCCTGAGCTTCCTCAGGTGGCTCTCTGTTTTTCCCAACAGGACAAATGAACGCATGGTGTGCGACTCTCCTCCAGGATACTCTGGCTACAGCCTGCTAAGCCAGAATCCAAACATGCCCACTTTTCGGAATGCCTTCCACACACTCTCAATGGTGTGCACGGATGAGTATGTCACTCTGTATATCACGGGAACTCCAGACACCACTACCCTCTCACCGTACTCCACTCCTTGCGGACTTGAGGACTGCTCATCTGGAACTGGGCCCGAAGAAACTATAAGCATTATCACACCATACATTGATCCGGACGTGAAACCCATCATGAAGCTGAAGCAGGTGACACACACCAGTGCCAACATTGTCGTTCAGATCCCTCATCCGTTCAAGAAAATGTATATCTTGGTTCTTTACAATAACAGCTTCTTCACTGATATCCAAAATCTCAAGAATCAACGAGAGGAAATTGAGTTAAAAAACTTGAAAGCCCACACTGACTATACGTACTGCGTTGCTTCCATTCGCAATTCTCTGCGATTCAACCACACTTGTCTGACAATCTCTACGGGACCCAAAACTGGAAAGGAGCCGTTCAATAACGGTTCTACAGCCACACACTACATCATGACAATCCTGGGTTGTCTCTTTGGCATGGTGATTGTTTTAGGCATGGTTTACTACTGCTTGCGAAAGAAACGGCACCAGGACGAGAAGCACAAAAAGGCAGGCAACATGAAGAAAAACATAATCGAACTCAAGTACGGCGGTGAACTGGAAGGTGGAACCATCTCCCAGATGTCCCAAAAGCAGATAATGGCTGGTGAGAGCATGCCGCGGATGCCATATTTACCGTCCAGTGGTGAAATGGAACAGTACAAACTGCAGGAAATCAGTGAAATCCCTAAAACAGCCAAGGGGAATTACATAGAGGTACGCACCGGGGAGCAAGCCGACCACAGAGAATGTGACATATCCATAGCTGGGAACAACCAAGGCTCAGTGGCAGAAATCTCCACAATTGCTAAAGAGGTTGACAAAGTGAATCAGATTATAAACAACTGTATAGATGCCCTGAAATCAGAATCCACGTCTTTTCAAGGAGTGAAGTCGGGAGCTGTTTCCACCGCAGAACCCCAGCTAGTACTCATATCAGACCAGCCACAGGGCAAAACGGGTTTCCTGTCTCCTGTCTACAAAGACACTTACCACCACCCTCTGCAGAGGCACCACAGCATGGAGGCCACTCCCAAGCGGTCCAGCACCTCCTCCAGTGGCTCCATACGGAGCCCCAGGTCATTCCACTCTGAGGGAGCCTACAAGTCAGAGGCCAAGTATATCGAGAAGACGTCACCCAAGGCTGAGAGCATTGTGAAGATCACACCGGCCGCTGCCATCCTGAGAGCAGAGGCGGAGAAGATACGGCAGTACAGCGAGCACCGGCACTCCTACTCAGGCTCCCATCAACTGGAGCAGCTGGAGGGGCTCGGCAGTCGGAAGCCATCCATCCTGGAGCCCCTGACACGCTCGCGCGCCAGAGACCTCGCCTACTCCCAGCTCTCACCGCAGTATCACAACCTGAGCTATTCTTCCAGCCCCGAGTACTGCAAACCATCCCAGAGCATCTGGGAGCGCTTCAAACTGCACCGAAAGCGCCACAAAGAGGAGGAGTACGTGGCAGCGGGGCACGCCTTGCGCAAAAAAGTGCAGTTCGCTAAGGATGAGGACTTGCATGACATTTTAGACTACTGGAAAGGCGTTTCAGCCCAGCAGAAATCTTGATTAATTACAAATATTTACTTTTAATCCTGGACCAAAACAATATAGATGAAAACACTTCACATAAAAGAAAAAAAGATTTAAAAGGAAAATGCCTTGGTTATTCTAATGTCATCTGCAGCTATTTTAATTCAGAATATTGTTCTGGAGAAAATGGACAAAAGCCCTCTACAATTAGGGTCTCGTGTTTGTGAGTACACGCACCAAATTGAAGTGTCTTCATCTCCTTTTTCTTTCCACAGAAAAAACTAATCAACAGAAACATTATTGGAATATAATAATTTGGTTATCGCATGGCTGTGTCCTGTTACTGTGGATTAACTATTGTGTACTTTCAGCAAGAAGCGAATGACCTTAACCTGTCTGCTGAATACCCTGAATGCAGGACTATGTACTTGGCAGAGAAATACACTCTCAAGCACACTTTGCTCCTACATTATCTTATAGCTGCATAGTAACCTATTTATCACTTAATTGTACACAAAGATAATTATGTACAGGTAAAAAGAATTCTATATTTGCAATGCTGTGTAAAAGACATCATAACAAATGATTACCTGTTTCTATCAGGTTTTAACCATGATTTTACAAACGGCTTCTTCACTATTTTTCAATCTCAAATGAATGTCTTCTATCCTGAGAGATAGGGAACTGCACTGTTCAACAAAATGGTATATCTTCTATAATATACCCCATTGCTTTTTTAAACTCTTTTGCTAATGTATATGATTTGCAGATGTCTTAAATGAGACTGCACATTCAGTCAAATTCATCATTCTTCATGTAACTTTATTCAACCAAAGTGCTGTGGTAGCAAGTCATTACATGTTCTGCCACTAAAAAGTTATCTGAGTATGAATGTATTGTGTACATAATGGAAGTGTTTGGCAGCTTTTTATCATAAGCTATGTCTTTCGTTTTGCTTTCCTACTCTCCAGTGGTTACTTTTCATAGCCTGTAGAGCAATGAGTTTGCCTAGTTTCTATATTTTTTTTACTTTGTACTGAGATACTTTATCCTTTGACAGATGTCATGGGAAACTATCTAGTTCAAAAGTATTGTGACACCTGCTGAAAATGAATGCAGGTAATTTTTATCAAAGACCTATCATCCTGTATCGAAACAAGTCAGCTTCTGATCTTTCCTTGTTGGAAGCCCGTAACTTGGGACTTCTTACCTACGCAGTAAAATACTGTGGAAGCCAGCTGATACCTGACGTTAGAGGTGAAAAGACAGAATAATGTGAAAAACGTCAGTATCCTTCCACTATGAAAAATGATCATTATTACTGTGCTATTCCAGTGTAGAACTGTAACATTGCTTTTGTGAATGTTCATATCTATTCAGTGAACATAACTAAGGAAGTTGAAGAGAGTTCAAAAGTTATAACCTATTCAACATTAGTGTTACTTACACTCAGTTGTTACATTGAGATGAACTGTTACTACCACTTTGTGTATAGTCTGTTTATATCTTACAGTGGATCCTAGAGATATTTGCTTAGGTTATTTTTATTTCAACAGCGTTACGGTTATGATTCGTTTTCCTTATGTATTAAGAAGATGCTACTATATTTGTTCATCAGCTGTTATTTTTCTAAATTCAATTTAGATTCTTTGTTACTTTGTGTGTTTTGATTACAGGTATATTAACGAGTAACCAATATGTTTTCGTTTTCATACTGCATATTGTAGCACCTCTTGTCTTTATGAAGTCAGAGAACATCTGATGATTTCCAGAAAGGATGGGAGGCAACCGCTGAAAGGCGATGGATGTGCGTACAGAGCGGTTGTACACGTGCGAGACCTGCACGCTGGTGGATTTCAAATGGTTTTATGATCCATCAGAAATAAACAAGAGCACAATAAAGCTTTTCTTAATGAACAGCGATCTGCTTTCATAGCGGCTCGGTATTGTGGGTTGGGTTGGGGGAGTCATCGACTTCATCAGCACTCACTGTAGAAAAGCTTTCCCATGATTTAATTTTAATTTGTCTTTATTTCATATGAAAACAGCTATTATTAATTTAATGAAAAAAAAAAAATTAGTAGACAACCTGAACTGATATGTATGATGTCTTAATTGGCTGAGTGAAGGATGCTGAGCAGTGTTAAATAGCTGGTTTAATCAACACAAAAATTACCTGAAGGGGCTAGTTAACTGTAGACGTGATTCTAATGATTTCCATTTGATTTTTTTTTACGTAGCTGAAGTGCTGAGCGCTCCCATGATTCCTTAGAGCTGTTGAATGCTTTATTTCAAAATGTTCCCAGTTATTTATTAAATGGATGACAGATTTCCTCTCCTTCACTGCAGCAATCTATAAGCAATTTTTTATTAAAAATAAAAACATCAAACACAATGGCAGGTTATTAATATCAAGATGAATAAGTTCACATGCTGTAGTGCCCTTCCTGCAGACTAAGGTCATGATGTCCCCATGATATGCACACTACTCTGTGTTCTCAGCTATTTTCCCCCACAGTCAGCAAAGCACAAATCATTACAGGCCCCGATGACCATGTTGAAACAGCAAATAATTAAGAAGCTAGTATCTATAGGTTTAATTTAAAGCGGTGTTCCTATCACATGTGCCCCCAGAAGTGCTACATCAGTTGACAGTAACGTGGAAAAATCATTTTTATGTTAACAATTTATACTTTTTCAAATCACACACAGTTACCCTTTGCTACCAAATATGATTACTGATTACTGTTTTTATTCTTTTATGAACACAATTTGTGATGCATTCCAACGCATGAAAATGGTATCTGCATGGTTAAAACATTAGAATAATAGAATAAAAGGAAAAAAAAACATGTATCGCTATAAAAAGAGTAAAAAAGTGGATGACTAAACCTTTCATTTGTCCATTTCAAGTATTATCAAATAAACAAATATCATATTTACATAAGAGATATCAACTTGTGAAGGTTAATTTATTTGCTTTAACTATAAAAGCCTGCAGTGAAGTAATATTTAATTTTTGTTACTTTATATAAAATATATAAACAACAATATTATATAAAAGTAATGCACATATTAGCCCTCAGTAGTAATAAATCTTAGTGGCCTATATGATATATTAATTTGCATCGTTTCCTCTGATCTCTCAGCCCTGCATTTGGTATGAAACATGTAGCATCAGGGAAATCGCCCCTAGGAGCTTCAGTGACCTAAATGACTGGGAGTAAGCAGTAACACTTTAACTAAGCATCTGCGCCTGGTTTCATGCGATTGCTAGTGGTCCGGGAATCATAGAGGAGATGATGAACCCGATTACCTGTTCATAACCATTGGAAATTTCAGCAACAGAGATAAATCACAGGCTTACTTCCCCCAAACCTCATTTTAATCAGAACAACACATGAGATCAAGGGCATGGACAAAATGGGTATGAAAAAGAATAGGGAAGAGCAGCACTAGACAGCACTTTCGCTTATTTATTTACGTGTACGCCCTGTGTTAACTTTTTCGAACTGAAGCAAGAAATGCTACACTTGTTTCATTTAGTATCTGTGTCGTGGGCTTTTGGGGGTACCCCGAGATGGTTCACATTGTCACCTTCATCTCTCATGGAAACAGCTATAGGTAACCTCAGACTTTGTCAGTTTGTCCATTTGTTGAAATCAACAGTGCGACTGATCCTATCAATCCTAACAGCACACAGGACCAGGAAATAAAGAAATATTTTGATATAATTATGCAGTAAATGATTTATAAAGCTTTTAATTCTTGCCTGGAACTTTCCTTGAAACCATCCTAGTGCTTTCATGAAACAGAATCTCCAATAATAATGAAAATATTAACTGAGAAGATAAAAGGCCGAAAGGCATTTTTAAATTACGTTGATATCAGTTTGTATCATGCGACTGACTTCTATTCTTCATAATTTTACCATCCATCTATCTATCTGTCTTCTAATGGCTTATCCTGGTCAGGGTTATGGGGTCATTTTATTTTAATTATGTAAGTGTAGAAATATATTCCACATGATTTTATGTTCTCCGAGTTGCAGTCGAGGTAGCTAATGTGAGTCTTTGTCACCATTAAAATGCCTGAGTTGTGCACCTCCCAACATGGAGGCCTCTGTCCTCAATGGACATAGTGTCCCGGGGATAAATGATAAAGCAGAATCGAACTGTTACAACAATCCCCAAGCACTGTAGGCATTGCGATTGTTTCGTCAGAATAAGGAGATGAAGGGAAAACAGCTGCTCGCAGGGGGAGGTGACCCCCGCCTGGAATGGGAAGGAACGACATGGCAGATGAAAAGAAATTTTCAGTGCAGAAGACAAAATAACCCACCACACTGACCTATCAGCCCAAAGAAATGCCATATATAGAAATAAAGCAGCCTTGATTTTCTGTATGTCCACCCAGCAGCAGTATCTCATTAAAACAGAGATGCACTACAGCCCACCTTTTTCTTGTAATCTCTTTGGAGATCGTGTGTTTTATCTCAGTGCTGCATTCTGCTGGCCTGTGACTCAGGAGAGAGAGCATCATAAGTAGCCTTGAAATGACAGATAATTGATAAATTAATAAACTGCAAATCCAGTGCCTGCTATTTTTACCCAGGCAAAATTATGCCCATTCATATTTTCTCTGGTTTCCAATAAATACGATAATATACTATACTATAATATAATATAATATAATATAATATACGATACTACTAGCATTGTAACATCATCATTACTAGCATAAAAAGAAAAAAATACACATTCTCTTGTTTTAATCAACTTGAAAATAACAAGGAAGGAACTTTTATAGGAGTGAAAGTCTGACATTATTTTAAATGAAAAATGTAAAATGTGGTCCTTACTAGAGTGTTCTCTAATTATTCTGGAGTCAACAAGGGCATCTCCTTACACTACTCAGAATACTAAGTTGTGCAGTTTTCATTTTCAAAGAGTACTTTGAGAAATAGGTCTGAAATGAAGTCTCTGTCCTCATTGGCCAGCTGATCATATGCGACCCGTTCACTTGCCTGTTGCTCATTCATTGAGGTCTGAGGCCACCACGCAAGAGCTGAAGGCTGCTGATCAGCTATTCAGGAGCACCATGCCTGAGCCTCCCAGTGTGCTCAGATTGGGCTCACTGAGAGCTCAACATCACAGTGACTACTGATTAGGAAAGGAACACTGATCCTTACTCTTGAACGGTACTATAGCTGGTTTTAATGCAATGGATGTTTGTAATCATTACCGACGATAAAAATCATTGATAGATATGACTTATATCCTTCCGTCCATTTCCTACATGGCTCATCCAGTACAAGATCACAGTGATCCTAGATCCAATGCCAGACAGCTAATGGCACAATGCAGGGGACACCCTAGATGTGATGACAGTCCATCACAGAGGACAGTATCATATACTATACACAACTGAGAGACACCAGTTCTTGTACTATATTTGGAAAGTGAAGTACTTCTAGGAATCTCCCACAAGAACATGCAATCCTCATACACTAAGATTACATTCCCAAAGAATGATGGAAATTCCAACTAAACATTGTTAAAGCTATGGCAAATAAAAAATAGATCTAAACACTTAAACAGCTTTAGATGCCAGTGTCAAAGACAATCCATTGAGAATTAAAATATACTGACATTCCAGCATGGATTCTAAAGGAATCACAGAGCACTGATGTCTGAACAATCGTGAAACATACAGAGCCGCCTAAGGAGACACTTCTCAGAAGTCTTAAAAGTGGTACGTAATAAAAAATAAATCCTCACAATATAAACATCACTTTTTGGGGGGGTAGGACGTGAAATTATTCTGATTCAAAGGAGAAAATCATTTATGCTTGGCTTGAGATCTTCCAGAACAATAGGGTTATTCCCTGCCTTGTGCCTATAGGCTCCAGACCCCCCCACAACCCTGAAAGGACAAGCAGTTACAGAAAATGCATGGATGGACCTATCCCGTGTATTTGTTGTATTTCACCACCAGCTCAATTAATTAATTAATTAGTTAGTTAAATGGCCCAATGAGGTATTGATTAACCAAACAAGCTCTAGTCAAAAAATTCCTGGCTGAATGCTGTAAATACCGTGGTTAATATACATATGTATAGATGTAACACTATCTGAAAGGCATGCATTCCATTCAGGCATGAAGTTCTGCATGTTTCCAACCTGTAGCATGGCTCAGGAAGTCAGATTTCCATGAAAAGCTCCAGTGTGGAGACGCTGTACCCAACCACTAATGGGCTACCTCCTCCCAGGGTCAGACCGAAGCTGGCTGGTCCAGTCGGAATCAACAAAGATTAATAGTAAAGCCAGTCCGTTCTTGCTTCCCGGGAACAGCTTCACGCTTACAAAGAATTGGCTGGGCCTTAGGCTGTGGAACACACTGACACTTTTAGTACTTTTCCCTGGTATTATGCTTTTAACAATGTCACCGTCTGCAGCTGATTCCCTGTGCTGGCCTGTTCTCAGCCTCCGTGCACATTGTGGAGCTATGAAAGACACACCAATCAGCTAAACAGCACCTCTCACTGTATTCAAAACAACTGACAATATAAGTTCTGTTCATACACCCATATCTTTTCACTGCTTACGATCAGGCTACTTGCACAGCTTTGGGTACAACATCAGGCTTATTGGCTCCACCCACACCAGCCACCTGCGGATGCATACTCACCATCAAACTGCTCCACTTATGTGCTTAGCTAGTAGCGTGACGTTTGTATGACAGCAGTCAGTCATGATCCTCGTGTATCATACAGCACCAGTCAAAAAGTTTGGACATGCCAAGTCATCTATAAAGGAGCGTGATAGTGTCGCATCACATGACCTGGCTACCTGACCTGGCCACCTGACCACCTGAGAGTTTTGGAGGAGATTGACCAGAGAGTGAATAAAAAGCAGCCAATCAGTGCCCAGCATATGTGGGACCTCCTTCAGCTGGAAAAGTATCCCAGGAGGCCATGGAACTGGCATGATGAAACTGGCATAGAGAAAAAAGTAGGGTCAGCCTATCCTAGGTGCCGAACTGTCCTAGGTGTCCAACTTTTGACTGGTGCTGTACGTGCTCACAGTTCTGCTTATCTCAGCCACTATCATGAGATAAAAGTTCCAGTCCAAACAGAGCAAGGAAGCCTCTGAGGAACCCAGACTATAAATATGTCTTTATATTGATAGAACTGGAATCAAAAAATAAAATATCGATAAAATAGAAAGGCTCGGGTAAAAGCTGAATGGCTTCCGTCTTTAAGTTCTATTGTATATGTTCCAAATAGCAAAAGAAGAGAGGAGTTTTTCCAGACAAAGCATAATAAGCTACCATCATAGAGCGAGGCGTAATAACAGAATAATCTCACTGAAAACAAAACACAATAGCAATAAGGAATTATTACAGTTACACACAGGACTGTTTATATCTTGTGTTCATTACAAAATATCAATCTTTAGTCTGAGGTTAAAATGTTTGTGCTTTAAAGATTGCTCAGATGATTGTAATCGTTATGTTTCCTTAGCTACTGAGAAGGTGTATTGATTGAAAAGAATGGCTTGCTGTTATTTCAAAGGAAATTTTTACATTTTCTACAGGTATTTTATCGAGCTCTTTACTGAAATGGTAAATCATGCCTTATTTGCTACTGAAAAACTAAGAGTGCAGACTTGACTTGCAAATAATTTCTCAACGAGCAAAGAAGACCTGATGTACAGGGAAATACAGAACACTGTAAGTCTGTGAGAGGCCCCTTGAGGGATCATAATCTCACACATACTCCACTATAGTCTGACACAATCTTAATCAATAACAATCTTAAACAATAATCATACACAAACATTACTATACCATCTTACATATACAATCATAGTCTCATACACACAGCACTGTCCTCTCTTGCACAGGTAACTATAGGTACTTATACACACATTAAATGCTTGCATGATAATCTGTGTAACAAAGGACAACAGTATATGTGTGTAAGTATGGTAGTATATTTAAATGAAGTTAGTGTATGTGAAACGAAGGTCTAATATATGTATGGGAGAAAAATATATTTTAAACCAAATAACAGCATATGTAAGAGAAATAAATTGTACATGTGAATGCAAATAGTCATGTGCAAGATAGTGAATGTAAGAGAGAATGGTAAGATTTGTGGATGAGTTGTTTGTGTGAGGGAGTTTGACTGATGTGGAAATGGTACTAAATTCTCAATTCCTGATTGGTTATCTTTGATGAAGCCCACCCTCCTAATCATGATTGATTTGACAAGATGGTGGACTGCGAGCGACTGGCCGAAGCCATTGATACTAATTGGCAACATGCTGCAAATTCTGAAAACAAATGTGAAACTACAGTAAATGCTGCAAATCCTCTCACAACACAATAGACATTTCTGGGGAACTATGAAACAAGATGGACCATTAGGACTGGGTGGAATATCAATTGTTTACAGTATATTGGCATATTTCCAAAACGAGATAACACAATACCATTTATATCAATATTATTTTATTGTGTGTTAAAATTAGGGCTCTATTAAAGATTTTGAATAGAGACTAATAGTATTGGTTCCAGGTTGCAAGCAATGTGAGAACTTGAGCATATGATAGTAAATAAAAGAGAGTATGGTTGTGCATGTACTTTAATGTTTGCGTAAGAGTATAGTGGAGTATGTGTGAGATTTTAGTGCTGTGTGCGGGACCAAGTATAAATTATCTTTCAAGGGGCCTCTCATATGAGACCCATGAGCACTGAAATAGTACCATTGAGGGTAATACCTTATACAATATAGTTAACAATATAGTTAATATAATAATATAGTTCATTCCAGTGACATGGAACGAACAATAGAAAATTATACACTAAAACTTGTACTATTCTCTATATTTTTAAATAATTATATAAACATCAAAACTATAAAATGACATATATGGAATTATGGACTGACCAAAAAAGTATTAACCAAAAAAGTTCATATGTTGGGGGGGAGGGGGGGTCAACTCTGCGGGTTGGGATTCAGAAGCTGAGAAGCCCCTTGAGTGAGGCCGTTAAGCCCAACTGCTCCAGGGACTGGCTGACCCTACTGTCTCCTCTATGCCCGTTCTATGAGGTGACCTCCTGGGATGCTTTTCCAGCTCTCCTGAAGGAGGCCCCACATATATGCTGAGCACTCACTGGCCACTTTTCCTTCACTCTCTGGTCCAACTCCTCCAAAACCATTTCTACTGTGTTTAGGTCAGGTGGCCAGGTCATGTGATGTGACACCATCACTCTCCTTTGTAGGCAGCTTGGCGCATCTAAACTTTTGACAGGCACCGTATGTCTTGAAATAAATTGACGAGGCCGTTGACGACACCCAGCCAAACAGAAAAAAGTATCAGCATTACTGATTTCATTTAGTTTAAACAACGAAGTTAGAAAATCATGGCATATACTGTAAAGTGTGTGTGTACAAACACACACACACACACACACAGTGCTCACAGTCTTGAAATGCTTGAATAATTCTGTAAAAATATTGCAAATTTATTGGTTTTGCAACAAAAATCATTACTTTATTCATTTATTTACAAAACATAAATATCACATTAGAAACAACCAGTATTTTTAAGTAAAACATTCTTTTCAAGTAGTAATACATTGCAACCCAAACTATAGTTCTAAAAGAGCTGTTCTGAATTAAAAAGTTCATTGACCAGCAGTCTCATTAGATGCTTTTTAATTAGTAACACCTTTGCAATATATAGTAATATCAGCTTCTTTGGAGACAATACTACACGTTTGTAAATTAATGTCTAACTCTTTTTGGGGGTTTTAAGGCTTTTGATGTGTCAGCGACTTCCCTTGTCTTTGGGTTTTTGACTAGACGCGCAAGGTCACCCAGTCACTTTTATAAGTAAAGTAAGTTATTCAAGAAACTGCAAGTTTTTATGATGCGTGTTGTTTCTCCCTCAAGGAGAAGCTGACCTTTTTCTGTAATGGAGTGGCAACTTTATTGAAGGCAATGGAACTGCACAGCCAGGTCAGCAGGAATAATAAAAGTTAAATTGTAAATCCTTAAAACTGGTGTATTTAATAATAGGATGGTTTGTTTAAAGGTTGATATTTTAAGTCAGGGAATGAAAGAAAGCATAATTTTAGTTTACAAATGCTGGTAATGTGTGTTGGGGGAGCATTGCCTGGGTACTGCAGGTTCCAGCCAAACTCTGAAGTCATGTATGAGTTAGAAGATGGATGGAGTGTAATGCATGGCTCCTGGAATTGGGGAGTTTGGAAATTTTCTTCAGGTTTATGTGCTTTGGGACTCAATTCCAGTCTATTTAAACATGTATCACACCCACTAGCTGTGTGTGCATAAAAAAAACAATTGATTACCCATAAAAATACATAATTTACATTTTTACTTTATTAACACCAAAACATAGCAAGTGTTGCATAAAAAAATTAACTCTAATCTGTGCTATTTAGGTACTGGATGCTAATGCACTGCTGGCTGCTGAGTAATTTCCAAACGTTACATCATGGCCACATATATTAGCCTGACATTTACATTTACCTGGGGGGCAATGTGCCCACCGCAGGCATTGTTTGGTGTGTATCAGACAGCAAACTGAGTAGTTAGCCGCCATCGACCATTTAGGGTACCTCAGCGGCTTTAGTTGTACAAACAAATTACTAAGTACGCAGGCTGTAAAAATTAAACATTGAAAGCTGCCCTGAGTAAAATCAATAACGGTGTATTTTCGTATGGGCAGCGATCTGCGGGCAGTGGGGAAATAATTACTGCAGTATTTGTGATATTGAACGTGACTTCCAGAAAATTACAACACAACCAAACCGCCCAAAATGCCTGACAAATATTAATCTTTTTCTTAACAGAATTGTGAATGCGTTTATGGACAAAGTCCCTTTATGCAGGGGTCGAATTTTCATTCAGTGGTTCCGTAAGAATAATAATGCCACTATGTATTAGTCCTTAGTTTTGTGAGGAACAATAGGAGTAAAAACTGCAAAAATGTTTTTGGCTCTAAAGAACATTAGTACTGGCTGCTAGAGCCCTGAAATGGGTGAACTATGCAGTTATGGTTGAAATAAAATTTATGATTAAACTTTTCCTTTGATGTGACCCAGAGATTTTTTCATTTGACATTTTAATATTAAACAATATTTGTCCATGACCATGAAGATCACCATCTAGGAAGATGGATGGAGGGATGGAGGGATGGATGGATGGATGGATGGAATGCCTTTTGTTGCCTTATCATTTATGTAAATAAAAATATCGTGACAATTTAGAACGTAAGAGGCACGCAAGAGCCGTTAGATCCACATCCATATTTTCCATAAAGCATGACAGTGATGGTCCCTCATGTGACCCTGGACAACTTCTTACCGGAGTAATTACACAATTCCTCAAATGTATTTCTATAGGATGAGGAGGCCGTGGCATGGATCAACTGAGAACAATTTTAAAACAGTTTAATTAGCTGAGGTGTCATCCCCATTGCATGACTAATTGGCAAATGGCCACATGCCCAAGGAAGAGACCACGTACGGCATTTACAAGGGGTGACAGCCAATCAGTGTCCAAAGGAAATGACAGAGAGCAAGCTTGCCATTGCCAAGGTCAAAAAGACATGCAGTGAACTTTCTGAAAGATACTGCTGAAAGAAAGTTCTCAGGTGTGAAGAGATAGAACAGAGGATAGGATGTCATTGTAAATGAGCAGATGGATTGTGGGAAATCAGACAAGAGAGGTTAAAAACAATGATTTATATGATCCACACATGAACGCACAGTCCACTAAATAATAGTCAAAGGATGACCCAGCATCGCTTTTTCACATCTGCACCCCGTCACCTCATGTAAACTGGCAAACCATGACCCGTAAGTGAAATCCCGAGTGGGGTATACCATTTGTAAAATGGATGTGACGCAGCTTGACACCTAAAACAAGACAATAACTGAAAGCAGACCTTGCAGGATTCTGCTCATTTCGTGCAGACGAGTCTCATTTATTCTTGACTTTCTACTTGCCACAAGCAGTTCAGCACATTACCCTCAAAGTGATATAGTCACATGTGACGGTCCTACTTTGCAGGGTGCATAAACCCACATTGGTTCTTTTTTCTCGTTTTATATCATATGTTTGATGATTTACCTAAATATTATTACACTGCTTATTACATCTTTATTAGTCTTTTTTATTCATATGTTGGCCCATGTAACATGGTAAGAGCAGTGTATTGTAGAGTTGGTTTAATGTTCAAAAATGACACCACTCTGTCTCGTGAGTCATTTTTGTTGCCAGTTCCATTAGATTTTTATGGATCGACTCGTCACCCGCAAGGCGACTAACGTGCGGAAAGATTTCACTTTAGCGCAGATGCTGAGCTGGCGCTTGGCGCAACACCGCGGATGAAACGTAGAGGCAGGGAGTGCCGCAGAGGGGTAGCCGCGATGACGTCCACAGCGCTGCGGCTGTGAGAAAGATCCAGGACGGCTACCGACCTGCAGGTCTCCACTGAGAAACCCAAGCGGGCAGACGTGCACATCGCTGAACGCTCACCGGACACCGCGTGCCAGATTACAAAGTCAAATTGCGGAGGCCAGGGACTGCAGTAAAGCTGAAAGATTCATGTTTCTTTAATAGACTTTATTTTCCTTATCTGTGTGACATAGAGGAGACTAAGATACTAAGTAATAACAGTTAAGATTCATATTTCTCTACGTTAATAAAGTTTAATTTCTTCATCAGTTTGTCTTACAGGAGAAAAGATGCTGCTAAATGAATATTAACAGTTGCAATTCATATGTGTTCAATAAAGTTTAATTTCTTAATCAATGTATCATATAGGACAATACAATGCTACCATAAAGCAAAAACAGTTAAGATTCATAAGCCTTTAATAAAGCATAATTTCTTTATACAAGTGTCATATAGATCCCACCGTACAAAGTTTCCCTAAATTACACATTATCCCTTTGAAAAACCTGTCTGTTTCACTGGATCGCTCCATTGCATGATGGACTGTTTATTCTATTTTCCCATTTGCTGTAGGAGCCCAAAAGCAGGACGGAAAAAAAAACTAACTGAACTCTGGGCATGAACAATGTTTTGAAGTTTTCCTCAGCAAACCATAAATCATTAGAGAAGCTATTTTGAAAAACACCTAAAACAGGCAAGAAGATAAAAGTCCGCTTGTCTCAATATACAAAATGGCCACAAATACACAAAGGTAGGCCAATCACTATCTATCTACTCATGATTATACTATTAGTGGGTAGAGTTGTCCCTTTATTGACTGGGATATTTTCAGTGTTGAATATTTGGTTTCGGAACGTGCATCCCATAATGCCACCCTGGTGTCATTATTTTCACATCAGAATGCAAATTCTTGAAAGTCTAGCCTTCAGTTTTAATAGCATGGAGCAGACATGCCCAGAATTGGAAATGACATTCCTATGGAAAATTAGTCCAGAATCCACACAGGTACACTTGAGTTGTCAAAACATGAGCGATTACGTGAAATTAAAAGCAAATATCAAACACGTAGATTTCCCATAATTATACCAGAGACTCACGTCTTAAAATTTGTATAGACAGATGATTTTTTTGTGTGGGATCTCCGCAATGGGTTGTCGTGAGCCGTTCCTGTCGCTAGCTGTTCCCGTCGTGAGCTGTTCCCGTCGCTAGCTCCGCGTCTGAGACGTGTCATAACGCCTGCAGCTACTCTCCTTTCATTAGGTCTATTGAATTTAACTGTGCAAAGTTTCTTTCTCTGCATGAAGTTTCTTCATGCATGAGACATCATTACATTTTTTAATAAACAAATGGTGATAGAATTGATGCGATAACATCTAAATACGTAAAAATGTAAAATAACAAAGGGAATTGAAAGGGATATTAATTTAAAAGAACTCAGTATCATTCAGGTACCCAGTCTTGCAGAGTCCCTTAACTGACCTCATTTACTGACCAAAAAATTCAAAATTCAGATTGTGATAATACGTTTTTTAAAGAGCAATATGAAAGTAAAATGTTCTGCAAAAACCCATTTAATAAACCCAAGATTAATTAAAACACTGTGAGGTACAGAAAATATGCTGTGTTGACATACAATAAAAAAAATAAACACAAAAGATTTCCGACGCATTGCATCTCTAGAACCTGAAAAGTGTCGTAAGTGTGTTCAGTGCTGTTGACGAGGTGTCACTGCTTCCATGTTAATCCATACACGTTAACAAATAATACCTCCCTCATCAAAACGGTGACATGCCGACTCGTTTTGCTTTAAACAAAATGGCCAAGCAAAGTGTGGAGCACGGCTCTGCTTACACGGTCTGGAGCACAGCAAGGCTGAAACTGCAAGCGGTCAGGCCAGCGTGTGCAGAACATAAGGGGTGTGCTTTTCAAAATGATTACTTCTGATAGCCACTGGAACGTGGAACACAGAAATACTCACAGTCTTGGTGTTAGGCAACCAAGCATTTCAATACACCCTGAACTGGGTATAACTGTGTATGTGACAAATAAAACATTTTGATTGATAAAACTTTAATTATATAAATAATGTAGAACAGACCTACTGATTGGTTACTCTATACAAAACCCAGTACAAAAAATGTACACACAGCCGGCTCTAGCTATAGGCAGAAGAGGCAGTTGCCTCAGACCCCCGAATTACCTGCATTGCAGAGGAAGTGATTATCAGTTTTCTTGGTAGGGGGGCCTCGCAAGTAAAGCTTTGCCTAGGGGCCCTGAATAGGTAGAGTGTGCCCTGGTTATACTATGTATATAATTGTGACACTTAATGTCAAGTTTAAGCTTTTGCAGATACCTAATGAATGTAGGGCTGAAAATTCTAACTAATATCAGAAATAACATGCATTTACATCAGCGGTATAACCATATGCAGCACCTGTTTATTTATTTTGGCATCCAGCATTGTTGCTCTCCCCGCGGTTCTGTCTGCGAGGGCTGTCCGCATGTGCCATGAAGCATGAAGGAGAGATCGCTCACGGCCTGTCACACAATCCAGCAAATGAATGGCCATTGTCACACTATTAGAGGCCCATCTCGCAGGACAGCCGGCACCCCTGTTAGCGCCCGATGGATGAGCTCCGTGTCTCTGCCTTAGCTACCAGCAGCCTCGCCACTGCACAACAGGTCCCAAGGTGGTGCTTCTTCACTGATTAGCCAACATTCCACAGCCTTTTCTTCCCTTCCCCGACCTGCCGACACTAATTAGACTCCGCCTCTGTGGAGAACATCAAGTGTTTTAAAAGTCAGTATGAGCCAATCAGCTGGTGGAAAAGGACACCAAGCGGCATTATGAGAGGACAGGGGGGAAATAAAGTAGAAACAGCCAGACAGTAGGATTTTATTTATTGAATGTGATATATAAACCGATCAGCCATAACATTAAAACACAGACAGGTGGAGTGAATAATATTGATTATCTCGTTACAATGGTACCTGCCGAGGGTGCAATTATATATTAGGTAAGTGAACAGTCAGTTCTTTCAGTTGATGTGTTGGAAGCAGGACTATTGGGAAAATTGAAAAGGGCCACACTGTGATGGCTAGATGATTTGATCAGAGCTTCTACAAGATTGCAGGTCTTGTGGGGTGTTCCCAGTATGCAGTGGCAATGGTCAGTACCTACCAGAAGTGGTCCAAGGGAAGCCAACCAGCGAACCAATGACGGGGTCATGGACACCTTATGCTCACTGATGTTCGTGGGGAGCAAAGGTTAGCCTGTCTGGTCTGATCCCACAGGAAAGCTACTGTAGCACAAATTGCTGAAAAAGTTAACACTGGCTATGATAGCAATGTGTCAGAACATGCAAATGGAATTTCTCAAGAGAAAGAGGGAAGCGGATTCCTCTAAAAGTGCCATGGCCAATACGGTTGAATCCATTCAGTTCTTTTATTGCATTCTCACCGAAAATGTAAACGCCCATGCATGTCCAGTACAGAGATAATGATGCACACCAATTCTTTTTGAAGTTCAAGTCACAAAAATAACTCAAAGATAATCTTGTTTAGTTTGGGAGCTATTAACCTATTTATATATTGCCCCTTTGCACATCATATAGATGTAGTATAAGGATTAATACATATAATAAATACAAATTTGATTTGAATAAAATGTCATTTGGTTTTAGAGCTATTAACCCATTTACATATGTACTCCATTGCACAATATATGGACACAGTATAATAATCAATAAATATTATAGACATAGATAAATGTCCTGAAAATCCAAAGGGTGTGTACTGTCCCCCGACTCCACCGATCAAAGCACACTTTACCATGGTGTGTACAACAGTTGCCATGAACCCAAAATGCTAAACCATTATCTCGTTAAAGCTAAAATGACATATTTTCTTAGCTATTACCAAGATTTTGCCCAAATTGTGATATGGCTGGAACCACAAAAATAATCAGTGTGCATTGTTGTCTGTGCACTGGACATCAAAATTCTGTCACTAAGAACTGAACGCCTTGCTTTGGCTAAAAGATATTAAAGCCGGAAAACTGATTATATAACTTTACCATGGTTTATATTAAAAACAAAAAAGGTTTTTTGGTTAGTTACACCTTGTCATTTTCATCACTTTTCTTTGGTATGATGGACCTATATAACCTAATAATAAGTAAGAAATTTCCATTATAACTTACGTTACGTTGAAACTATTTATGTGGTGCAATTGATTATTTTTCAGTGGTTCGTAAATTTGAACTTAGGGCCCGATTACATCCATCAAAGACCACGGCGAGCTATAGCTTAGCTGGTGCAACCCACTGCTGATTGCATGTTCATAACATTTATGTGACAAGATTTCTTACAGTCTGTAGAGTACGGTCTGACCACTGGAACAGTGACATTCAGATTAGACTAAAGTGTCAACACAGGTTGATGTTCAGAACTGGTCACTTTGCAAAAATAAAATTCCCCTATGACAGACAGGTGCCCAGTTCACTCTGCCAGACTCCATGGAATGTCTTCTGGGAAACTGGAGAGTTTCCTGAAGAAGACAGCTTTCACTGCTTCGCTGGAGGTCAAAAAGGTTGCTTCAGACACACAAGTTACCCATGGACTGCAGTGGTTGTGATGACTATTTTCCTAAGCTAGGTGAACAAGAATATCCCCAGCAATCAAATGACACTGTCTTACTGTGTTTATTTCAAACAGATATAAATGAAACAGAATTGGAATGATCAGTAACTCCCGTCCTTCCATATTTGGAAGATAACCTCTTGATTAATCACTATATCCTGAGATGTAAGTGGACATCCACCCTCATAAAGGTAGGCCTCCGACTCTGTTCCATGGACGTACAAGTCCATCAAAGGGCCTGCACACCAGGCTGACCACTGAGAGCACACAGTCAACCGTGACACATATCTTTGAACTGTGGAGCATCAGGAGGTAAGTCAAGCAGGGGGAGAAGATAAACAAGGTCAGTTTCACACTGAACGCTCTGTAGCTGTGAAGACTTGGTACAACCCGTCACACTGTGCCTAAAATAAACCTCAGCACGGAGCAGTTACATCAGGACCTGTAACCAAGAATCCATGAAACGCATCTCTTAATGAACGTCTGTTTGTATTTTATAACTGGCCAATAAAGTCCACAGAAATGATGAATAAGGAACAACATGTCCAATCGAATGACTGGATTCTGTTAGCTACCTTCACCAGTATACCTGAAGCAAATGTTTCTGAATAATCACTGCACAAAGACACCTTTCTATTGTGGCACAAAGGATTTATGTTTCTTCACAATTTAATTCATGCTTCATACTGCTGGCTATGTAAATTTGTCAAACTGAATTATATTTTACGTTAGTATGGTCAGAGGAGGATTACTCCCATCTTGCCTCCTTTTATCTGCCATTGGAGCTTCCCACTATTATCTTCCTGTTCTAGAAGAGAAATAATCATACTCAAAAGAAACTCTGGCTCCAATTTCTCTAAACAGGATGCTCATTTCTGTAACAGTGGAAAATGTACAACTGCCTTACAAATGTACAACACCGAAGTGTATCTCTAATTTGGATAATTCTCGAGGGGTCATCTAATAAATATCAAACACAAATGAAATGATATATAAATCTCACAGTGTAAAGTTCTGAAGTATTTAAGCATTCCTTTGTATATTTTTTGTATTTTTTCATTTGTACTGGTTGATAAAATCCCCAATATAAACCTCATGTGCATTACGCAAAATGTGCATTTCATATCTGGCAAACAAGCGAGAGAAGTGGGGAAACAAAAAAGGAGAAAGCCAAGGGGCAGATGGGGTTTTTGGGAAGCTTACAGGTTTTGTATATCCTCCCATGTTCCAAAAAAAGGCGGAGAAAGGAAGGCTCTGTGTGCTTGAGGCCCCTGTTATTCCATCTGCTCTGCCCGAGATTTTCAATGAAGAACTAATTGCTTTGGCCAGAGGGAAAGGGGTGAAGCACATTATTAATCTCGGGAGTGCCACTGAGGCTGGCCATGGATGTCCTTTAGATATGGCAGGGCAATCTGTGAGAGTCAGGTGAGAGTGCCTTTTGGCTCTGCAGAAGCATCACATTGGCATCCCACTTAGGGGCTGGGCTTGGGAGATGAGCACAGGGTGTTGTCAAGTTGGTAAGCATGCCTTGGAAATTTTGAGGAAAAGGACAGAGAGAAACAAACACATCACAAAACTGAACGATGAGCCAATGCAGATGGGAATTGCAATCTAGTTGTTACTGTAAAATCCATGAGAGCTATCACGGACATGAATTCAATGACGGCGGTCTTAAAAATATCTTTAAAAAAAACTTCAGCCGTTAAAATAGGGTCCTCTTGGTTGATATTGAATATGTTAGTACATATTTCAGTAGAAGCTGTGAAAATTTCTCATTGACAAATTGAGTTCTATCAGGATTTTATTTTTCGCAAACTTCACAGTTTTTTTCTGTAAATACCATAGATGTTTGGTGTGAATTAAGCTGTCATTTGGTGTTCAGTTGAAAGGAAACAGGCTGATGTGTATTTAAATTCTGCATAGCGGCGTGCTGCACTCCTTGTGGGATGCTGTGAGTCAAACTGGTTAAGAAATCATCTACAATTAAACCACCTGCAAAGGTACAAATGTGTAGGAGCAGGCAGTTTGATGGGGGGTGGGCATCTGAGGACAGGGCAAACTGTTGTAAGCAATAAACTATTGCTTTCTGTGCTTCTCTCATTCCTGGAACGTGCACCTTGACCCAGATACCTGAGTCGGCACACTGCTGTAGCCAGCTCCAAGATCAGATGCTTGTTTTGATTAGGTATTCTCTTGTTTTTCTTCCCTCCAGATGTTTTTAACAGCATATTAACTCCATACTCAAAGAGTCCCATCCTTTGTTACATTTCATTGTTCTGTTTGTGGTCTCATCTGCAGCATCTTTCACACATTCCTTAGTCAACTGCAGCTTACACATAACTGCATGATGAATTGAGTATTAAATAGTGCATGAAAGTGTTGAAAAAGAGAACCATTAAAGTAGAAAAATGTCTAGCCAAAACATTGTAAGAAATACACTTCTTTTATGACATTACACAAACACACATGGGGTTCGATAAAATAAAACTTAGGCTGGTTTGAAAGATCATAAATCCAAGTGCTGATTATCACAACGCATTTATTGCAAATACTGCATACTAATTATCATTCAAGCTAGCATGACTCACCTTTATAGCTGCATTTGTAACTGTGATTGAGTTCTGCCAGTTATCTCCTTGTATGTACATGAACACTAGCCTGGAATGGATTACCACACACCCATTCTTTATACTCAGCAGCATTGTAACGTTTATTTTCCGACAAACTCGAGTTTCTTGGAAAATAGATCTGGTTTTTGGATAAAAGGTGTTGGATATCTGATTCCTGGGTCATAATGAGGACTCCAGAATCTGCAGATTGAAAAGTATCCTCACAAATATTAGACCACTAACCATTTTTTTTTGTTAATGTAAACCTAAACCCATTTATAACAATAACACTCTATGACATAATTGACTATGTCTTGACTTAGACTTCACTGAGATTATTAGTGCAGCTTTCATGCAAACATCCCTGGTTACAGTTACACCTGCTGCTTTTTCCAAACTACTGTGTCTCCCAGATTGACTGACATTTTCTAGTCTCCCAAGCAGTTGTCGATCTTACCCATGTTAAAGGGGTTGTGGTACCTTATTCCCTACACCAGGTAAAATGAAAGCCTTTGGAAACTGTACTCTTTACATTATGGGTGTGCTCACACTTGGCGATCCTTACTGTACCCTGGCATGTTTGACCCTCAAAGTCCAGTTTGTTTGACTAGTGTGATCGCTCCATATCGACCCCAGGCCCACGTGAGGTGGGCCCTGGAATGGTTCAGCTGAACTTCGGCACAGTAGGTATCTACTGTAGTGTGATCGCAAACCGTGCCCCAGCACAGAACACAGGCATGATGTCAACGACGTGGCTGGCAGACGCATGTGCAGATGTACAGTATACATGAATCAGACTCAGAAAGAACAGATGGGGTAAGCTGTACATATTGGGTAGCGACAAACATTTAATAAACATGGCAGTAAAGGGATCACTTTGATCTGTGCAGAGGTGCAGTGTTTGCTGGAAATTTGGGATGATGAGAGAATCCAGGAACAACTGGATGCAGCACATAACAGCTCTCAGACATTTGGTAAAATATGGTACTGCCATCTTACAGTATACGTGCAGCAAGACTGAATGAACTCGATGAATCTCTAAGAGGTCCATGTGTCATCGCGCCCAAAACTACTCCAAATAAGCCACAGAATCAGGGAATTAATCATGGACTCGACTGTGCTGTGCGATAGCGTTTTTACTTCTATGTTTTCTTCAACACAAAATGTCGCACGGTGATGATGAATGCGAGCTTGGTTCAGGATCATTAATCACTAGCTATCGCTACTTTTCATTTAAATCAGCATCCAACAGGTATCCATCAAATAGTAACTTTGAAACAGCTTCATGCAATAAAATTTGCATATTATCCAGTGTCTAAATATGCTCTATATTTTCTTTGTTTTCGTAGTTACCTTCGGCCAACAATGATCGGGGGGTATAAGCTGGAAAAATGGGGATATTCACTTTGTGTCTTTTATTCATTACGGTTTCAGACTGAAGACCTGCGTCACAGCAACACATGAAGAAAAGGAAGCAGAAGAGCTGCTTCATCTGAATGTAAGGTCATAATCAGAGACCTCAATCAGTACATGCTTAGACACCAGCCGGAGAATACAGAGACTACACAGAAAGGAAGGGAAGCACTGAATGTCATTCCGTTTGTTTATATATTATGCATCCGTGTCCCATAATCCACAGTTCAAATGCAGGGTCACTGCCCTGTTGTATTTATGAATTTAAAATGATGTATGCTGAAAAAAAATATACACCCAAAGGAACAATATTTTAAGGTCTATTTAGATGATGTTCACAAAAAGGGCACAGGCGATTCCATAGTAGGGCTGGGCAATATGACCTCCATTCAATATCACGATTAATTTAACGTTTCACCTCAATTATGATTAATGAACAATATTTTTGTTTTTCTGTTTTTTTCGGAAACATTGACAAGGTTTGTACTGTAAATATGATCAACTATTGAAGCTGGGATATTTTTTCTAATGAAAGACTGTATATCTTGTGATTTTAAAATAATTGAAGGAAACACAGATGAACCATTCATTGAATATTTCTACACAACAAATCAAAGCATAAATCGCTTGAAACGAAAACATCTCATGGAAAAAAAAGCAGGTTCCCTAAAAAAGTAGAAAATAAATAGTTCGCAAACAAAATGAACCTTTTATATTGATCACTGTAAGTGGATGATCATTATAACCATTTCCCCCCCGTTTTCTTTATGTCTCCGGCAAATTACCATCTGTATATTTATGACATAAATATAAAGTAATAAAATGGACAGCGTTGTTGTTTACTGTGACTTCTTGACTCAAAATGCAGTACACCTGTTTCAAACACTTCAAATTACAGCACTGCACAAATTAAGTTACTGAACTGTGTATAATTCAAATACTCTACAGTACTGTTGATAAAATATAGCTTATTGTAGTTTCGCTAGTCCATCTCATTAGGTTGTTTTTGCCAGTTTATCATAAACTTTGATGAGTCTATATTCGTAACTGAGAAAAAATGACTTTTTCCTGCCATGTTTTCTGTGCACAAAGCATTAGCCTCAGGTAGCTAGCCAGAAGCAGACAGGTTACCGCAAGGCAAAGTAGGCAAGGAAAAATATACTATGTATAAAAAGACCCAAATTGAACACTGTAAGCAGATTACTTGATTACTATAAGCTAATTATTTAAACACTATTTGTACTAGAATGATCCTGTCCCAAGCTTTTTCATTGACTGCCATCATTATATGCGGTTTCCACTGCATTTTAAATATAGCTAGTGTTGTAACAGGTTGGTGGTATTACCTTTGGTAACTGAAACTGTTTTTCCGCAGCCTTTACATTGACCTCTTTTTGTTCAGTGTCATCTTCACTAAAGCCACAATGTATCTAAATGACAGACATGGCATTTTCCTTTGGTAAGAGCTGCTCTAGTTGCTCAGGCTGCTCAGTGTTTGAGTTCCCCTCCATGTTGCTTCCATGTCACAGACTGGATGGGGCGGAGTCACGTGGCAACACACACGGTAGTATGTTTTCAAGGGGGCAGTACATGAATACACACTGGGGAAAGTATTAACTGATTTTTTTTCTTTTTTTTTTTTTTTTTTTTTAAGTATTAACAGAATTTTTAAAACTGAAGTAACGGACACGGACAATAATACAGACGCTCCTTCCTCTACTTGCGAACAAGATATGTTCCGAACGGCCATTCGTAACCTGAAATGTTCGTAAGTGAGTATGCACGCTACGCTGCTGTGTGGCTGGAGCAGAGGCCAGAAGTCGTACTAGGCGGAACTGGCATGCAGAAATACAAATTGATGTTGCGGACAGGAAACGGGAGCCCAATGAACACAATTTGGACTTTCCTCTTCGCTTGTATGTCTGAAAGTTCATAAGTTGAAAGTTCGTAAGTAGAGGAGCATCTGTATATCGATTAGAGGTTCTGAATGTTGGTTTTGATTAATTTTCAATTAATTTCAAAGCTCTTTTCCATAGCAGGAAGACACTTTGAACATTTATGCATGTTAGATACCTCTGATGTAAACAAACTTGTCACTGTATCCAGAAGTAAGTAATGTGACCGTTTCACTGGATAGATTGCTTTAGACCATAATTAATGTACCTGTATTGCAGTCATGTGACCCATCCATCGGCACAGGAAAGAATGCAGTGATGTACTGCAATTTGGGAAAAGAACAACACTTAAAGCTTATCAAACGTCCAACCAAGTCAGCAGATGGTCTCCCGAAACATGCAATTTACATGTTTATGTCTGCTAAATGAGTGCATAATACATATCTCAGAAAAAAAAGAGAAATCCACACATCACAGCCAGAACCTGACAGTATTTAGCAGTTAACACCCTGGAATTTATTGCAGAAAGAAAAACAAGTCAAAAATAATAATAAAAAAACAACAATCCATCTACCTGTGGTAAGCATGTCATTAATGAGAGTCAAAACAGATGACCAGTCTCTCTCAGTAACTGCGCCTTCCCCAGAAGCTTCTGGATGCCTCTGGTTTTGCTGCTTCTGTCTGGGGAGAGCGTCTCAGAGAGCCTCGGCTGAGGGTGGACTCCCTCCCATGCTGGAGGTGCGACACGGTGGCGGTTGTTCTCCATGTGACAGACGCAGCTCGGCAGCTCATTATCAGATTATAATTCGGGACGGACAGAGAAGAAGCAGCCTGGGACACATTCCATAACAACAGCAGTCAGGAATGCCAGCAAGTAAATCATGGATACAGCCATGCAATATTCATTCGGTATTCATCTACTGGTCCTCCAAATCTGGCATATTCTGCCCCAGGGCCGTCAGCCTGTCGCAAGTCTAGGCAGCTGTTTGCGTTACTACGTATGAAAATAAAGATACAACAAGGCACCCAGCACAACAGTTAACTGACAATAGTACATTTGTGGTGAGTACACAGAAGACTACCCACAGGTGCGTGATCTCTGTGTCACATGATGCGATTCGGCCGAGATCGGTAGGGCAGATCAGACTATAGTCTGCCGGCTGAAGAGGTCCAGGGTGACGGCGCTCAAGAAGGCTGGGATGCTGTTCTGGTGAAAGAGGTGCAGCTCCACCAGCTCGCGAAGCGTGCGGGAGAAATCCGTCTCCAGGAGCTGCATGCTCCCGCCGGCTGGACCGCTGGCCTGCAGACGCACACGGAGAACCCCGTGTTAGCACCCCCTCACAGCAGGAGTACTTCCCTCCCAGCCAGCCGCTGTCCCCGGAGGCAGATGGATGAGCGACAGGATGGAGCTCTGCAGGGCATGCCGTATGTACAAGGTGCGGTACAACACTCCCATTAAGAAGAACGAGGGTGCTGATGCACTCACACCTCTGTGAACATGCTGGCTTTCCCTCAAACACCGGCAGCGCGTCAAAAGCATTCTTCACCCACCAAGCACCCAAAGGGACACACTGTTTTCTTGTTTTTTAGAAGCATTTTCCCTGGGTCCCAGAAGAGCGAGGATGCATCAGTGTCATTCTTTGCCCAAATTCAATTTCAACTGGGCATTCTCAGATGGAATACCTTTAATCAACCCATGGAGCAATTAAAGCAAAAATGGAAGCTAATAAGAAAATAACATCCACAGCTAGCCGCAATCTGGCACAATATTCAAAACAAACATCCATCTTGCAAACAACACCACTGTATACAACTTAATGCTACCGTCTAACTGGACTTGTCACAGATAAACATATTCATTTGCCTGGTTTCTAATGAGCAAATGAACTGAATCACAATACACTTGAGCTGAAATGTCCAAATATCAATGACATACACAACCCCTTAAGCTGGATTAAGGTGTTTTTTCCCCCAAAGGATTTATTTTTTTCCCTCTCAGCATGCGAAATTGTGACCTTTATTCATGGCTTAAATGTGAAAAATCCCATATGGTGGTGCGACGAGGGAATGTGAAGCACATCACAAACAAATCTTTTCTGTGTTACTATACAAAAAAACCGTTTCACTTAAAGGGAAACAACTCCAAAACAAATTGATTTTGTTTGCTGGTAACGCAATTCAACTTTACCCACTTAGTCCTGAAAGCTATATTAATTTGTAGCAATGATGCCTTTAGGTATTATTCAGTTCCTGCATGTGCTCATGACCTCATGACTGGCTTTCTGTGATATTTTCATATAATACAAGCCTGGCCAGTCCCTTTCCTTTCTGACATCATCCAGAGCGAATACTTTTGTCCACATTTCGACTTCTTAACCCCAGTCAGCACTAGCGATTGGTGGATCTTTCTGGCATCTCAGAGCTGAAAAGCACGTAATTATGTCGGATGCATAATGAAATGGGAAAGCAGCACCAACACGGCGTACTGGAGTGAACTGATAAGGGGTGCAAACCGTTAGTGCTTTTAGGGCTTAAAATGCAAGACAGCAAGGCAGGAGTCTCTTAAACCTGCCCCACGCATTGGCTCCATGCAGACTCTCATCTACACTCAGTCTGGTTTCCTAGGAGAACTTCAGAACTGAAAGGGTCAAGATCACATGGGTTA
>JAODKC010000095.1:23742505-23793064 GCA_026777985.1 Mormyrops attenuatus | reverse complement strand
CCCCCCCCCCCCCCCCCCCCCCCCCCCCCCCCCCCCCCCCCCCCCCCCCCCCCCGCCCCCCCCCCCCCCCCCCCACAAAGTCTGCATTTACCAAGCATGTATGATTTGTAATGCATCACGGCAGCAGGGAAAATGCCGAAAGAAAAATTGCTAGACTTCCTATTTCCCTGCCACCAACATTTCACTGGACGTACCTATAGCTAACAACAGATTTTTCTGAATCAGGAGTAGGATATTTGAGTTCACCGACTGTTGGGACACTACTGAGTTTCGAATTACGAATTACAAAATAAGCACAAGTAGAAAAAATGCCCGAGTACCCTTCAACACATCCTGACTATTATTAATCACCGAGTTCTCCTGAATTCTAATTAACTGTTTGGTTAACTGTCACAACAACAAACAATACATTTGTTTTTAACAACGGCTGATCGGCTTAGGGTTGTGGAATTCTGTGTATCCAAGATACAATCCATCGCTCTCACTCTTAACTTAATACTCACCAATATGGCAAAATTACAGCCACGGGCATTTTTGGGTTATAGATGGAACTGGAGTACCAATGAGATACCAGCTTGGACAAGGAGAGATGAAAAACCATGCAAGCCAGGCTGAACTCATTGAGCAACTGTGCCATGAACAGTTGGACAATAGCTGTAACTACTAAGCGTTAGGGATGCACTAATACCGATATTAATATCCGTGCTCATGTCCTCGTAGTCATCCTCATGAAAATATGCCAATGCTTATTACCTAGTGAGATCATTAACAAGCTAAATAAAAGCAAACAGATATCTGAGGTCCGGAAATACAAAGTCAAGAGCAAAATCCAAAGCATAGACTGCAAGCTGTGCTCTACTAAACTATCAAGAGGAAGTATGAAATCAGGTTCAAACAACACTAGTAATCTAATTAAACATCTAGATGAAACATAAGAAAGAGTATGATGAAAATACGACCAGCAACAACATTATGCAACAACCAAATGTGCAGCAAACTCTAACACGGAGAGAGAAAATGTCAAACGATAAACTTTGTGCAGTGAAAATAAGAGCAGATCTTACCCAGTATCAATCAGGCATAATGTGGTAATGGTGGAATCGGAAGCATAATACTTTCTGAAGTGTCACACGGTATAAAAAGTTTGTGAACCACTGTTTTAGAGGTTTTAGAGTGACATGATTTTACATCATAATTAACCTGCCAAACCATGGTTTTCCACAGAGATGATGATCAACACTGCTGTGATCAGCCCTCCCCCCCACCTCCGGGTAGCAGGTCTTGACGCTGGCTGTTTTATTCTCTGTATATTGTGTTATTCAGGCCTGTCACATTTTATTTTTGTTTTTTTTTTGCCTTGCTTGGTGTTGTGGTGGTGGGGGGGATTTCAACATTTTCTTTTATCCCAATATTTTTAAGTTAAAATATTGCATAATATATTTTAGACATTGCACAGCCCTAATTGGTATCGGTATCACCAGATAGTACCAGAAAGCGAGCGATGGTATTCATACTCAGTCTGAAAAAATAGTATTATGTATTCCTACTAAGTATTATCAAGTATTCTGAAGCACCTACTAATACTGACACTGTTTAAATAATGATTCAGAGATGATTTCCATCCATCCGACCATCTATCTATCCTCTAACTCCTCCTCCTCAGGGTCAAAGGGATGAAAGCAAACTGAAATGATTCTTCAGTTATTCCTGATTTATACACAAAATACAGCAAAGCCTCCAACAAAATAAGTGAGCATTCAGATCATTTGAAGCTGCAATGAATAATTACTTTGAAAGCACTAAATACGACCTTTCTCTGTCCGTTGAGGTTGAATTTCTTCCTTACTGATCTTACAAATCTTCCCCACAAATAACATCGTCTTAAATATGCCACTGGGAAATGCAAGGTTCCTCACTACAGTCAAAATGTGTCGTGCAAAATTTATAATCCTGTGGAACCAGGCCTCCTGCTGCATTGTGGGGTGAAAAATAAATAAATAAGTCACAGGCAATATGCAAGCCAGCAACGTGTGATGCTGGTGAGAGCTGTGATGGGGAATCGCGGGGGACGGCATCCGTGTTGAACGTTTTTATATGAGCGCAAGCCAAACTGGGCTACTTACTGCACTCCATTAAAAAATAAACAAAATAAAGTGGGGGGAAAAAAAAAAAAAACACGGAAGGCGGTGAAATTCCATGCAAGCTGCCCAAGGGGCACCTCCCTGAAGAAGGGGCCTTCCATCTTTGCTTGCGGTGCCCTGCCTGTCGAGTCGACCATGCTCGCTGCGCCTAAGGATGCGACTCCTAAGAAATAAAAGCTGGGGGGAGAGCAAGGTCTTCGCATCGATCACCGCTAAGACCGAGCCACGACATGACACTGCAATCCACTCCTTTAACACCTGAGACAAACACGACATTATGGACCACCACGCTAATGATGGATTCCACCACGAAAGCAAAACTATCCACTGGAAAGCATCCCTGAGAATAAAAAGACAATGACACAGCTCCTTCCCACCCCCCTAAAAGCCTGTGGGGCTCTCCATATATCCATAATTTGATAATAACGAGGATAATCTCCTGCTTCAAAACAGTACGAGGAAAAACAGAAGGCATTCAGTTTCACTGCAGCTGAAAACATCCTTTGAGATGACAAGGGACCCGAGCACTGTGGCTCCAAACATCCATCTTTCAGAAAGGCCATTTGGCAACAACAACGCTTGTATCTCTCCTCTGAAAACCGCTGCATCTTGGCGCCGGTTCTGTTAAAGTTCAGCTGAATTAATGCACATAATATAAATCTTGATAAAGACTCATTACCAAGTCCTACAGTCTGATGTAACTTCGCAATTTAGGTCGTGACATGCGACGTGGGCTTCCTTCCTGTTCTGATGCCCAGTTGGCCCCTCGCATTCAGCTGTGTCACCCACGTTGGCAATCAGGACGCAGAGCACATTTCTTAACGAGACCAGACAGACACCACGGACCGCCTGACCCGCTGGTGACTCACATCTTTTAGCCCCATTAATTTCTCTTTGGAAGTTCGTTTGTGTACAGCTGGCCTTGCCTGGTGTTCATGGTGCCGTTTCAAGCAGTACCCACAATAAAATGCCAGCCATTCTCCTATTATTCAATTTAGGAAATTGTCAGAGGACAAAAATAAGTGCTTTTCAAGGGAAATGACACCCTTGTTTATTTCCTGTTTTATTAGGCGTGCATGCAAGTCTAAAACATGCAAGAAAACTTTTGCAGCTCGAGTCAAACACATTAATCTTTTCCTTGCGATTCCTTACAGCTGCCCCGCTAGACAGCTCATCTCTATAGCAACACGCAGATATGAGGGAGAAAACAACCCTGTAACCACCTCTAACATCAGGACAAAAAAAAGAACATGAGATCCTACTTATTTATTCACCAAGATTTAGCAGCTTTTACAGTTTGCTGTCTTTACGCCCCAGTCAGCCATCTGTGGGCTTGCGGCCTGTTCTGGGGTCACTGTTGCAGGGTTTACGTTTTTAGAGACAGACCAGACACTAAGGCCAATGACAAAGCGCAGTGTTTATAGATGAATACGAGGGGTGTAAAAGGGGAGTAAGCAGATACCTTGGAGACGTGGCATTTACCGCTTATACAGCCGGGGTGAATATGATGGGCGGAGCTGTGTTTCCGCTGATGAGTCATGTGCGCTACAAGCTCGAGGCGAAATGAAGCTGCCGGCCCACAGGTTCGGCTGCGAGGCGGCTAGCATCTGCCACTGCCGGCGTCTCTCTCACTCTACTCCTAAAACCAAGGCCGTAGAGTGCGCACAGCAAAGTAGCCACCATGCCGCCAGGCACACACAGCAGCCAGCTGGCTCCCCCATTAAGAAAATGTCTACATAACACATGACCTATTCAGTTACTACATCACACGCGATGTCACCTAACAGACGAATACTACATCTGCCAGTCTATGAAGGAACCCGTAATTATACCCTTATTTAACACCAATAATTACCATAGTAATGCACAGAATCCTAATACTATAAAAATCTTCATTAATTACCATTAGATTTCGAATATATCATAACGCAAGAGAAATGACAGGACGAAACCAGATGATTCTAGTAAGTCAAATGAAACAAGTAAGTAAAATTAAGTAAAAACAAGTCAAGCACCGTACTGCAGTATATCATCTGGCTTCAGCATTAAACCTCCCTCATGTCAGTGCCATTATTAGTATTTACACAGGTATTCACCATTCCACCCTCACGCATCTGAAAAAAGACGTAGGCTGCGGTCACGAAAACTTCCCATCAGCACGCCAACGAAGACGGGCTCTCGAGAAGTCGGCTCATTTCATCACGAGAGCTTTCCACGGTTCCACAGCATCGCTACCAAGGGCACTAATACTGTTACTTCACAGAGACATATTTATTTGCTTTTTGTTCTTATCGTTTCATCCGACAAAGAGTGCACAAAAAGTTTTTTTTTTTTCTCGCAATATCAGACAGCTGCCGTATGCTCACCAACAGAGGGGTATAAAAATTGTCACAAGACATTACAATCAAAGCCACAAGTCCCCTGACAGTTTGGCAGACAGATTGGTCAGTGCCATTTAATGCACAGATAGTTGTTTAACCATACTAATTGGTTAAATGATGATTGACTAACCTCCCAACTAATTTAAATAAAATAAATGCTTTACTATAAAATATAACTTCCAGATCTGTGTGCATTTAAGCTATATTTTGAGGAAAGAGGTAATAATCTTTATTTAATTTGATTGGACAAACAGGTCAAACTAAATAAATGCTATGTAATGGTTAATAAAGGCATGAACAAATAAACAGAAGGACAAAAAAAAAGTTCCAAAACCTACTGTAACGGTATGTCTATTACCACAATATATTAATTTGAATGCCAGAATTGCTGTGAAGAACTTAAGAAAGCATTTATAGGATTTTACTATTTCCTGTAGACAAAACGTGCCTCTGCATTGGGTAAACCACCTATGGATAAGGTGTACAGCACGAAGGGCTCCCCAGCACCCCGGCCACCATCAGGCAGCTCACGCCAGCAGTGCCAAACGCTGTAATGGTTCAGGTTTATGCAGAACTGTCGGCTAGCCTATCAGTGGCAGGCTTCACAATAGTATGATATCATTGCCTTCAGTTAGCTTTTAAAACAAGCGATAAATATAAATTTGTGTAGTCGTCATTTTTCATTCATTCTTTACATAGAGGAGTGGAGGCAAGTAATGATACTGAGAAATTCACAACCTTGTTGTTCAGTGAAAATCCAGGCCCTGGCAAAAATGAGCACTCAAGGTAATCCGACCGCAAATCAAACAGTGATAAATATTGCCTGTTTACTTGTCAAATGTGATCTGCAAGATCTTTGTCTGAAACACACACCCTGCAAACAAAACAATGCCTTTCCTGAAACATTAGTTCAAAGAGATCCCATTGCACTTAACTTGCTTGATTTAGAAACACTGTAAACTTAATCTTAAGTATTACTAAAACTGTTCAACCTGTGATGATTTGTGATGAGTATGTGCGGGGCACACACATCATAAATTCATAATATCATAAAACACAGATCTGACATGACCAATAAAATGACGTCAAACAACCTCATCAACATTTTAAATATATGATCGACTGTTATTTAGATGGCGTTTGATGCCTCAATAATGAGGTCCTCAGCGTGTAGGTCTTACATGACATATCATCTTAGGACACAAAAGCCCCATGTCTGTAGCTGGTGGATTTTTAAAAATGCAACAAAAGGGTACAGGCACTTAACTGAAAAGGGACCATAAAAACCAGTTACATACATAATAAATACCTTCCTGCAACCAACGAGCTTCCCAACAGGCTTATAAGAATGGATTATTCTGCAGTCATCTGAGGAAATTATGATGTGCGGCCTGGAGACCCAGTGGCAGCGGTCTAACGGTGATCTCCAAAGGCGCTGGATCACGCGGTCATCCTTTACGTGCTCCAGATGCCAATGCAGCCTGGGTTATTGTCGTTCGGTTGATTCGAGTGCATTTCTGTAGCACTGTTTTCAGAAATGTTATTATGCCTGGATGCCTCATAAGGGCGCCATCCAGAGAGTATCCCCCGCACAGCAATTTTCCATATGCCTGTACTACTGTATGGGTGCTTTGGCCAAAGATGTGGGAGTGAATTATAATGGTTATAACTGAACACTGGAGGATTCAATTCGCTGAGAAGAGTCATTCATTAATCTAACGAAGGTCTTATGTTTCAACTCCATTTGAGACCTGGAGCGCAACAGCCAAATCCAGTGAATAAATTTTATGTAAAAAGCAATGTTTGTCTGACAATAACTGCAAAGGAATTTTGTGTGGGTGCAGATAAGGTGGGTTTTTTATGTGAGAATATACAATTTACTGTTTTAATACTGTAATCTACAGTAAATAAGACATCCTTTCAACAACCCCAAGGCAATTCTTTCTCCTTTCATGAAGAGTAGAAAGTATAAAACTTTTCTTTCTTTTTTTTTTTAAACCAGGGTCAAAGCAACAACTTCAACATTCAACACGCCTGGAGAATGCATATTACTAATTTAATTTGGTAAATATTTTGAAGGACTGATACATAGAGGTACAGATTAATTTAGTGTGTAACACTAGTACAGTTTTGTAAATATATACATCAGATTAGACAGAAAGCCATAAATATCTCAAGTTCATCGTAACCTGACCCTGATCTAGGACAGCCGTTTAAACAGATCTGACAGGAACATACTGCCCCTACTGTATGAATTACACTTTGCTGTGGGAATCTCAAGTGTATCTTGAGATCTCAAGGCATTCATAAATGACAGTTGTATTGCCATATGTTCAAAAGCACTTTGAATTCTGACTTATACTTAAAGCATGCAGAGCCAGATCAGACACTGAATATATATATATAGATAGATAGATAGATAGATAGATAGATAGATAGATATTGGAAAAGATGAGTATTACACACATCTTTTCAAATATCTTAAAGTCCACAACTGCTTAAGGCCTTTAATGATGCCTACTCACCACCAGAACTAAGAAACACAAAACTACCGAATTAAATGGACTAAACAATTTGTGATCCACATCTAAACAGCTGTCTTTTCTTAAGAAATAGGGTCTGCTGGGAAACAAGAGACGCCATAAATTTTGCAGTGTTACTTCCAAGAGGCTGCTGCGAAATTAAGCCAGTAAATCTCTACTTGCTCAGAGCAGTTCATTTCAACTAAATGACCACACCTTCTACAATATTAATTTTTATTGCAGGGAAGGCTGTCTTACTTGAAGTCTTTTTAATAAGGAGACCACGGTCCTTGTTATAAATGTTGACATATCGATGACCTATGGGTCAGAAAAAAAAGAACAGCAAGATGGAAAAGATTTTCTAGCACTGAAATGGCTGAAAAAGGGGTAAAACATTACAACCCACAAGCAAAGTTTATACTATGACAGTTAATTGATGAATAAATAAAATAACCACAATGTGTAGCATCCCTAAAGTACAAAGACAGTTACTTTTGTATCTTCAGAGTACTAAACAATGTCTTAAACTACAACATATCAACATTTTTTAAATATCTGCATTGGTATTGAGATGCCTCAACCTTCTTTGTGAAACATGTTTTTTTGATAATCCTGTTTGTGTTACCTGAATTACTTAATGCCACTTCTTTAGGTTTACTTTCAAACCTCCCATTTCTGCACAAAGGAAGGACTGTTTGTGCTTATAAAAAGTATGAAGTCAAACTCAAATGCCCCAAAGGAAGACAGGGATTGAGGATGGACACCTCAGCATAAACTTACTATGTAAACACAGGATTTCAGAAGGCAAAAAAAGCAAATAGCTACTGATTTACCAAAACCATAGTTCAGAAAACATATGGAAACAATGACCAACTCAACTGTCTAAAGAATATTTTACAGTTTTCAGTGACAATGTTTCATAATCATTAAAATACAGTTACTCATTTAGTATCTTCAGACCATGTACCTCAACATTTCTTTACAGCTTTGCTTCATGCCAGTCATATAATTAAACCAGGACCTAATCTGCCCCGTGCACTCTCCACGACAATGCCAAAACACTCATTTGACAGTATGTGAATTTAAGGCATGAGCAGATTGCTTTTAGTTGAGCACACAGAAGATTTCATGGCGATGGGTAACATGATCAAACGCTAGTGCATAAATCCCTTTGTAAGACATGGTAAGTGGGATGAAGGATGAAAAAGGTCTTTATTTTGGAAAGAGATGTGAAAATGGTGAGGAGGACCACCGAAAAAAAGCAGCCATGCTGGCATCAGTGGAAGGGAAAATGAAACAGTCCAGGTCATGGAAAGGTTAACAGAGCGTGGGTTAGGGCCGAAGAGCCCAGCCAATATTTCAGGGGGGAAAAAAACCCAGTCTTATACGATTTGTGCTTTTCGATAAGCCAGAGGCGCGGTCACAGGTCATTCGTGTTCGGCCGCCAAAGATTAGTTGGCCATCGGCCTATTCTCAACAAGTAGATGTGTGGTGAGTCAAGTGAAGGTGAAAGGCCTCTGGCCTGGTTCCGCGAAGTGAAGGAAGCTGTCAGCGCAGTTATGGTGCGGGCTGAATTTTCAGGCGAGGGTAAGGTCCACTCAAAAACAAATAGAAGGTCAAGGTAATTATAGTCATCCAACAGCAAAGACTTCCTATCCTGATGGGAGTGGAGGCTTCTGGGATGGCATGGTGACCATCCTTAATACACGAGTGGCCATTAAGGGCTCTGACAAACATGACAACAAAGCAAACCATGCTACTGGGGTCCCGGTTACCAGAATTCAACCCAAAATAACACGCTCGCAGGAGATTCTGGAGTAGTGCCTAGTGTTTTCCACCACCAACAAAAAACCAAATGACTGAATTTTCCATGGAACAGCAGTGTCACCGACCCTTGCAGAATGTGATGCCAAACATATTGAAAGCTGTACAGTCATTTTGGCCCAAAGCCCTATTTACAAGCTTCACACTGGTGCTGCCTTTGTTTTCGGTCCTTAATGCATTTTTTTCCACAAACTCAGTACAAGACTATTTAATTCATTGTTAAGAGAGAAAATACTTAATAAACTGAATCATTTAGAAGAACGGTTTTCTATACTAAAACACCATGCAAAAAGAATGAGTGCATGTGGTATATACGTTACTCATAAGTTAATTCATTTTCTTTTATTTTTCATATACACAGACACATACAGCCAGTCTGTGATGCTTAGGAATGTTTGAAAAAGATTATAATAAAGAAAACAGGTCGATAATCTGGATACAGATTCACATACTGTATATCAGGAGAAATCATTATATCTACCAGCTCTTCGGAGGGGATGCCGAGGGGTTCCCAGGGCAATCGAGAGATATAATCCCTTCAGCGCGTCCTGGGTCTGCCCCAGGGCCTCCTCCCTGTAGGACATGCACAGAAAACCTCTCCAGGTAACCGCCCAGGAGGCATCCATGCCAGGTGTCCAAACTACCTCTACTGGATCCTGTCGACGTGGAGAAGCAGCGGTTCTACTCTGAGACTCTCCCAGATATCCGAACTTCTCACCCTATCTCTAAGGGAGAGCCCAGACACCCTGCGGAGTCCTCATTTCGGCCACCTGTATCCGTGATCTTATTCTTTTGGTCACTACCCACAGCTCATGACCATAGGTGAGGGTAGGAACGAAGATGGACTAATAGATCGAGAGCTTTGTTTTCAGGCTCAGTTCTTTTTTGGCCACGATGAACCGGTTAAGCGCCTGCAAAACTGCAGACGCCGCTCAGATCCGTCTATCCAGCTCTCGATCACTTCTACCATCACTCGCGAATGAGGGGTGGAACATTATCTGTAAATTTCTTGGTGAATTTTAACAGGGGAATTTAGGGAATTTATAATGAACTGCCAACTAGTGTTCATTTTGGCGAACATAGTTTTGCTTTTTACTTTTTGTTTTACTTCTTACATCTACGCATGTTTGAGTATATACTAAACTAGTTAGCTACTCCTCATGTAATCCATCAAACAGGCAAATGGATGAGCTAAAATAATTTAGCTAGCTAGCCAGTTAGCTAGCAATCTTGCAAGCTAATTGATGTCACTGTAAATTAACCTTAATTCTGTGATGATGTAACTTGTGTCAACCTGGTGGAAGGGTTTTTGCTCATTTGACGCCATAATACTGGTTACAGAAATCATCTTACAAGTCCCAACATTAGCTGCTTCTGAGTACAACTGGTCTCTGGCAATATGCACACAAAAGTCCATTAGCAGACTCTGACTTTGATCATCAAGCATCACGTCACGTGTTTCTGTTCAATGTCAGCAATAGAAATGTGTTCATGTTCAACAAAGCTTTTTTTTAAAAAAATCAAAATACAGTGGTACCTCAGAACTCGAACTTAATCCGTTCAGAACTCGAGTTCGAATCCTAAAAAGTTCGAGTTCTGATCGAATTTTCCCCATAAGAAATAATGGAAAACCAATTAATTGGTTCCCGGCCCAAAAAAAATACACCAAAATTGTCATGCTTCTCGTCCCATCATCTCGTGTGCCACGCCCCCTCGTTAACCTTGTGTGGATTCCCCATGTTTACCAGCTGTTCTCTGTTGTTATCATTAGTTCATTGTAGTTAAGTTTGTGTTTAGTTTGTTTCCCCAGTCCGTCATTAACGTTGTGTAGAAGTTTCTTGTTCTGTGTTGCTGCTCCCTGATTAAACAACGTAATTTCCCGATCCTCCGTCTCCCTGCTCTTGCTTCCCCGATGTGACGTGACATAAATATGTTTTTTTTGGCATTTAAACACAAAATGAACAGGGTAAAACAAGAAGAGCATATACTAAACACATCTAAGCACACTTATCAAAACAGTAATTTGTAAAGTAAGAAAATAAGTGTATCCAAGCAATGTGTAAAGTTACAAAATAATTGTATTTTTTTAACTCAACTGTGGTTCATAGAGTCTTGCGCTTTACCACTTTTTGTGCTGCTTTTTTTGGAGGCATGGCTACCGATGAAAGAATAACCTGAAGAAAAAAAAAATTAGCAGTCAATTTTTCGCAAACACTGCGCCAACACTGTACGCCGTGCGTAACATTTTTTTCTTAATGGCTTCCAAAACGATACAGAATGTACCCCAACACTACCCCAAGCCATGTCCCAACACTGCGCCAACATTGAACTATGCCATGCAGTCCATTGTTTATTTTTATTATTACTCTGTATTCGTTAATTTGTTCGTAAATCACAAACTTTTAGGTTGTAACATTTGTTACCCTTTGTTTCCGCTGAGAGACGTGCCGCGTGACTAATTTCACCGCGCGTACAAATTATCTTAGGTCGGCGTTCACGGTTCGACTTCTGAGATTCACATCTAGGTCATTTTTTCAAGTTCTAGGTCATTTTTTTTCTAACTGGTTGGTTCGACTAAGAAATTCGAGTTCTAATGAGTTCGAGTACTGAGGTACCACAGTATGTTCAAAATCTCTCTTTTTTATTAGTATTATAGGTTATTGTATGTTCCACAACTACACATACACAGGAAATATTCCCAAATAAATCCTGAAAATTCCATAAATTGCCATGGAAAGTTTCCTCCTTTGAAAATTCCCGGTATTGGCATCTGTAGTGGTATCCTGTATTGGTAAATATTTTCAGGCATTAAACCATTCATCCATGTCATCACACACAACTCTGCACAGGTTCTAGCAAAGAACGACATAATAACATACCACAAATAAAATCTACTGTAAACTGCAAAAAAGATAAGAGTCAATCAAATACAGCTAAATGGTAAGGGCTTAAAGGTACTGTATCACTCAATGATATGATGGCCCAATTTCCTAGAAGTTCAGGGAACCGCAAACCTGTAGATGAGATCACAATAATCCATTGCAGGCATTAAATTACAGGCAATTACCTCCTGTCTTTGTAGATAACAGAAAACAGGTTTTTAATTTGCAGGAGAGCCCTGGCAAGAATCGAGGCCGTCATTTAAATTCCTAAATATGACATTTACATTTAAAGATTAGCTTTCACCCACATTAGCATTAACTACTTGTGGTTAGTACAAGCAAAGTCAATAATGCAATTGATATTTAGTCGGTCAGATGCGATAGAAGGTGACTAAATAATAGTAGTAAGTTTGGGTTTCTTGAAATGAAGTAAAGATTTCATGATATGAAGAAGTCTTGATTTCAAGAAAGTTTCCCATGTACTCTGTAAGTTAGGGTCTGGAAAAGGTGTCAGTCCCCCCGTAAAAAATATTTTAATTATTGCAGTATGTAATGCAAGTCTAGTTAGCACAATGTCCTTATCGATACAAGCTTTTTAAAAAAAGTTTATTATGAAAAACTCTTGTTAGAAGGATGGATGAGAACTGCTTAAACAGCAAAATGTTCTCTCATAAAATTAAGGTATTTTTACTGTAATCCAAGGCCAGTAGTGAAATATACAGTGTTGTTTTTAAAGAATAACACATGTAAGTACATACCGCCAGCCAGTTTGCAGTGTTTGCGGGGCCAAGTGACAAACCATAATTAAACCAAGGCCGAATCCATCTCCTTTAGTGACTACACCCCTCACTTTAGACCAATTGGTGAACAGACCTCGATTTTCCTATACGTAAGCTATACTCCCTTGAACTTGGGGGAAAAAAAAGAAAGATCAGAAGTCAGCGCACTAACGTTCCGCATTAATTCACCCAGCTAACAAGTCCCAGAAGGAACTGCTGTCACGTCCGTGTCAAATGGGGAAGGGGGGGTGCCGTGAAAACAAAATTAACTCATGACATAAAAAAAATACAATATAATTACACTCCCTTTAAATATTTTCTATTTTCCGCCTTTGTGATCATAGCAGCTGTGCAGAGCTGTTTCTCAGTTATACATATGCCTCTATGGTTAGCCTCTCGAGGGCCCTTACAGAAGGGGGAAAAATGGACGCAGGCAAAACTGCTGTCAATGCAGATATGTGGTCTTAATTTCAATTAGACTGTTTTATCTCTAGGTTTTAGGCCGTAAAAAGCAATGAGTGCGCAGTCAGACAGTTTACAAAACCTCTCCTTGTACAAATCCTTAGAAAAGGCCTAAGGGTATGCAGCTAGGAGAATGTTGAGACCTGCCTGCGACCCCCAACAAATTTAGGATATCCACTGTCCCGGACTGATCCTTAACAGAGAGAGAAGCGAATACGGGCTCAGTCTGCATACAGCTATGAGCCTGCGTGATCCCTTTATGAGAAATGCTGACGTGTGACTTTGTAAGGAAATGAGAAAATAAGACGCGATGGCTGGTCCTTTTCTGCAAGATAAATGACTTCTAGACAGTCTATTCCCTTGGCACATCTTGGAACTGAAAGTTTGCTAAATGTGCATCAGCTACCTGGACAGTGACATGCATTTAGCTGCCATGGAAACCATTTCAGTCCTCTGGACAGATGATGCTTTAACACTTGTCCTCTAAATAACAAAGTGCCTTTGAATATATAAAAATCCACCTTATTGCTCCTCTCTGCCTTCTTCCATTGTAAGAAACATGCCATTATATACATACGATATATTCAATATTAAGAGGGACACGGAGAAAAAGGGTTCTGTCCACCAGCTTCCCATGAAACACAACTAAGCAGATATGATTCCTTTTTTTATTAGAAACGCATCACTCTGAGCCATTTGACCCTCCATATTGTACCTGTAGTACCTTCTACAGCACACAATGTATCACACATGCTTCTATTCAAGAATCACACTCTCACCTAAGAGAACCTCCATCCTCCCATCCCCCCATTCAGAAGTTCTTGTCCAATGCATGGTGAAAGAAAGCCAGCAGTCTATCCCAGGATATAAGCCTGGCTACACCCTTGACAGAAAAGATATTACAAAAACATCTATCACAGGAATATCTATCATACTACCACAGCAGGCTAAGTCCACCATCTAATTTGAATTTTCTATTTTTTTGTCTGGCAACCATAATCGTCTAAATACGACAAGCACATAGCGGGGAAGGCCACCCCTGCCTGCCCCCCAGGTTAAAAATCTCTACTACACATAGAAAACACACAAAACTTAAGAACAGGCAGTTCCCAGGTAAAGAATGTCTGACTTATAGACAACTTGTACTTACTAACGGACAGCCATCAAGCCTATTAGATTAAAAATCTGAGTTTTGAATATAATTGTTCGTAATAAGAAATACATGCACTACTTTGCGATGCTCATTAAAACATTGGCCAGCTTCAGCTTGAGGTACAGTATAGTACCGTATGTAGTTACTTTTATTATTACTGTACAGTAATAACTATTATGTACTGTATTATTGTGTGTGTGTATATATACATATATGAGAAAACATTCTTCTTAGACTATATTCACTACTAACACTACTGTGAAATCTTGAATAAAAAAGCTTTTTTTTATCGCCATGCTGAAAGGATGATACCTGCATATCTGTATCTTTATTCTGAAACCCACTTCCGACGAGTTTCCCAGATACCAAGTCTATTTCATCTTCCAAGTCTCTGCTAAACTCACATCTTTTCTCTTTGAGCCATCTCTCTCTCCAGCTGTTGATTTCCACATGTCGGTATGTTGTTTACCCTGTGCTGCTCAGTATTTTTTGTTTCGACTTTGTAAAGCGTATACATTAAAGTTACCATCAGGTCTAGAAATTGTACTATTTAGAAAAAACAGAATATATTTCTCTGGTGTAAGTGAGATGACATACCATGAGAACAATTCCAATTCCAACTTGCAAACCATGTTACAATAGACAAATATCAGCTCTCTTAGACTAATAATGCCTTTGAATGTCACAAAAAACAGGGAACCAGATGTATTAAACTAGATCTCATTTTGCAAATTACTCTAAACCTGCTCGTATTAAAACATTAATGTCAAATCCATTCCCACACATGCTCATTACATTTAAAGGTATGGTTCAGTACCTGGAATGCATTTATAATGAAAGAAAAAAAGAAAACCCTGTCTAAAACACCAGACCATCCCAACCCAAGTTCAAGTACAAGTTCAGGAGTAAAGGAACAGTGAAGTGTTATTCATTTGATAAATGAACAGATCGACCGCATGTTCCGACTGCTGTATTTTGCCCTTCTCTAAACAAGTCTCACTTTTTAAAGTCTTTTTAATTTAATTGCAAATTTGTTAAACGCAATTGAATCTGGCCATGTGTATATCACACACACAATTCAATATACAATAATATAAAATCCGACAACAGCGATTAGCAACAGCATTGACAGTGCAACAGATACTTGCCTTGCGACAGTATGAGTCTTTGAAAAATTCCCAATACTGAAGGCTGCCGCTGAGAGTTGATTATCCCCCCAGATCTCCCAAGGCTCGGACAGCCCAACATTTGTGTGGTCACCTTCCAAAGACCGGCAAAGTCACCCAGCCCACACTGCACCATTGACCGTACAGAACCATCTCACCAGCAAGCCCTTTGCGAAGCGTGGCCGGGCTCACCAGCTATCAGCATAACTAGAGCACTTTGCTCATAAGCAGGACCTGCAAATTATTACGGCCCCACGCACTTTGGATGGCTCAGTGGGCCAAAAACCTACTCGGAATTAGCTACAACCTCTCCCTGGGCTCATCCTCTTCTGCGTGATTCGCTACATCAAGGCTCTGCCGACTGCCTCCGCTTACCTGCCCTCAACATTAGCTCCTGCGAGGCCCCATTTTGAAAATGATTAGATGTGACAAAGAACGTCAGATTTTAGGTCAACGACTTGCACATCAAAAGACGTGTATCGAGTGACGAAAGCGGAGCCTTGAGCGCAACAGTGATCATTAACACATAGATTAATGGGCACCTTGCTGAGAAGTACACAGAGGATCTAAAGCAGGAAATAACGACCAGGAAAAGCATCTCGCATTTAAGATGTGCGCTGTCCTGTGCCACCTGCCCAGACTGAAGCACACTGAAAATGACACATTAGGCAGCTATTTTTAGGTAAATCAAACTTAATATGCCAGTTGACTGTAAGTCATTTTATGTTATACTTTGGCTGCAAACTCACATATATTACAGGAAAGTTTTGAAAATAAACATGAGAGGAAAAGAGAGAGAGAAAACAAAAAAGAACCTGACACCGATGTAGGTCACCCGCAAAATCTCGCAAAAAAGGGAGCACATTCATAATTAGCTGGAGCAGAATTGTCTCATTAAGTGGTATAAAGTGACTGAGTGAGGAGTCTGTCACTGTCATTCAAGTGTTGGGGGGGGCGGGATAGGTGTTCCTGGTCAAGCACAGCAATCAGGACATGCTAAGCTAAGAGAAGGGGAAGCGATGGGGGGGGGGTAGACTGTCGCAGGGCCTGCTGATGAGTGTCATGATCCCGTGATGCACAAATAAGGGACAATCCATCACCCTAACTTATAGCAGTAATTTCATCAGAACGTACCCTTCATCAGCGCTGGTAGAACCTTTTACACTGTAAATCAAACAGGGAGTCTCTCGCCACTGCAGTTCCCCAAACTTGACTGGATATCGGTCGGATTGAAATTACAGTGCAGGCACTGCAATGCTGGCCTGTTTTGCGCAGCTGGGCAAAGCCGGTGCCAAGGTACCGTCATGCTGCCATTCATCTGAGTGTCATGCTTTGTGCTGGGGCCCCGCACCTCGCTTCGCTCCAAACGAATGCAAATGCTCCCAGGCCGCGCATCCGTCATACTGACGGCCAGCAGCACGTGTGCCTGATATGGGAGCTGCAGTGTGTCATCCACTCCCTGGATCAGACCATGTCGGAGGCAAGTATAGGTGATTCCCTGGTGAACCCCGGCCTCAAAGCACACTTCGAAAGTTCCAAAATCATTTTAAACAGGACACATATCATCTCTTTGCGGTCAAAATGGTCAGTGATAATGTGTTGAGTGTGCTGCATTATAAGAACAATTAAATTTTAATGGGGAAAAATGGTCTTCCTCAAATTTTTCTGATAAAAAGGTAGTCTGAGGAATAGATGTGCAGCTTACAGTTTACTCCAAAGCCATGCCAAGCGTTCCAGAACTGCTGTAGATCTACACTTTAAAAACCAAGTTCATCCGGTGGGATTATCTAACATTAATAACTAACACATCACACTGTTTATGAATGGGCTATACTATACTGAGAGAAGAAAAAAAACATTTATAAAGGTACTTAAACAAAAAGTAATACCTTAATGTTGTATACATGTTTATGGCTATTAACTAGATTTTAAATATTGCGAAAATAATTAAAGATAAATGTTACCTGGGAATAGACAATTAGTGTCATTCTCAGTTCCTATATTTCATACATTGTCTCATTAGGCAAACTAAAGTCTGACGAAGTATGTGACATGTTTACTGAGCACGGTCTGTAACCGACAAACTGCAAACTAACCGGATGCTCAGAAGAATATAGATCCATATAATATGCAAAGTTAACATCTTTAGTAAAAGCTAAAACCATTTCCACTCAACTTAAATGTATGATGGGGAATTAACTGTTAAACACTTGTTTTTTTCTTATGAATAATTCACCGGGTACAGAATATATTCTTTGTTACTTTTTACTACATACTCCCTTTTTAACAAAAGAGGCTAAACATTTAATCGCTGTGGTTATAATAAAATGCTAATAACAACCACTGATCAAAAAGGAGAATACATTTCTTTGGTAGATGAACCTTACAACCTCAGTTATTTTGAATTACTGATGACAGCAAGGGAGTACAGCAGTAAAGCAGCGTGCCACATCCAGACCAAGCCCCAGCTCACTGCTAAACCAGGATATCACCGGGGTCGTTCAACAGCACAAGCGCAAGCTGCAGGGGAGAATATAAAATGCAGATGAATCATTTCATGGTGGTGAAAAGGCTATAGAACCATTCAAGTCACTTTGGAGGAAGCGTTTAACACTTCCTCACCTCCTGGGAGGGCCCTTCTCTTTGTTTTCGCCATTTCAAAGACACACTTGGTGACCACATCACATTTTAACAACGATGAAATCTATCATGCGCCTATTGGATATAACCCTCCTCATTATCTGAATAACTCGTTCATGCTGTTTGACCTGGGAAGACATCCATATGCAACACACAGTATCACACATTTTCAGCATCTCCAGCACAACAAAGCTGCACACACTGTACGGCAGATGGATGTCATTTAATTAAATAAGCGTTATCGTTAGCATATGACAATGGCAGGCCGCCAGATTCAGCGAGCCGGCCTCTAAGATCATTAGTGGCTTAGACTAGCAGACTACCAGCTATTAGCTCCCTGCGTTGAATATGAGCAAGGACAACGCTGAGCGGCTTTTCATCCCTACCATAACCTCATGTGATAAACAGCTCTGCATTTTCCCCCACATACATACTTTAAAAGCAACAGGTATTCAGTGCCTGCTAATCATTGTTAGCCTTTCAGTTACTCCAATTTACCCTGTTTCATCACAAGTTAATTACATCCTTTCAGAAAATTCTCTGGCAAAGAAGAAAAATACAGGTAAGGAAAAAACAAGACTAACAAGAAAGAATCCTTTGCTAATGACAAATTTACATAACCTCAACGCTGAAAACGACATATATTCATTAATGAAAAAGGCCATCCTCAAGACAAATAGAGAAAGAACGAAGCAACTTTTATAAATATATAATAGAAAAAGGAATAATGATTCGGAATGAGCAGCTTAGAAATAAAAGCATGAAATCTGGGAACAAGCTCGACGGCATGTAACTTTAATTCACTCTGGTAATTACAAGACTATTTTGTGCAATATGCTCTGGTTGGATGTTATAAAAAAAACAACAATGACTCGTTGATGCTTTGAGAACAATGCTGACAAACCTGCTCCAGTCATTTTACATATCAGAATTAATGCAACACTTAACTAATGATTTTTCTCTTATCAGTTCATTATCGGTGCAGCGGATCATTATTCCAAATGCAATTTCTGCACTGATTGGTGATTAAATGTCGATGTGATCATTACTCGAGAATCTGGAACACGCACCCAGGTACCACCTGCCGCTCTGGTGATTATGATTGGACTGACTTACAAGGTACCACATTAAAATGGCTCTGTTACATTTTTGAGCCTCTTTACTGAAAAACGGCTTGGCGATTTAGTTAGACTGCTACTCGAAATGAAAGACACTGAGCTTCGCATTCGCATTGCATTTAATAACCAAAGAGATTTACTCCTAGCTTTAGCTCTCACCTAAAATCAAAGGGGCATCAGTTCTGCATCCAAGGACATTTGATAGCTGGTATATTTCCTTTAATATAAATTATTAAGATCTAGAATTCCAGGACTTTCAGATTAATACACATTCTGCTGTTCAAAATAACTTCAATATATGACTTTAATTTGAAAGATTGTGGCATAATCCTTTGTCAGTATAACTGTGCAGCATAATGGCAGACACTGGAAACTTTGCAAGCAACTATGTAAGGAACTGTAGGGTGCAAATAACACTGACTTACATCTGTTGCAAAAGTATTACACAGAAGAGTAAGAAGGTAAACTGAAATAGCCATTTCCCCATTTTACAAGAAGGCAAATTGGGCCTTTTACCCAGTGATAATTAGTCATAAGGTGACCAAAATTCCTTAGTATTCGCTCTGCTTTGTATCATTTATCACTGTGGTCAGCCTTTTATTTTTACCAATGGAAGGCAAATTGGCCCATAATGAGGCTTATCTCAGGGCCAAAATGACTATAATTAAGGCAGTCATTTTTAGATATAGTTTTCTGAGCATTTCTCCTCTGATTGCAGTGGCTGCAAGGGTGCCCCAGTAGGAGCAACACTGATAGATGAAAGGGGCACAGGCCACAGCACAGACGTGGACACGAGTGTAGCGGCACACAAAGCCCCAGCACGGTCCCCTTACATTTCAGCCACTATTACCACTCATCTCACTGAAAGGGGAAAGAATTGACAAACGACAAAAGTGACCTTGAGGTCACTTCGGAAAACCATTCTCAGCTGAGTGCCTACGTAAAGACGAAACCAGACTGTTCACATACTTACCCTGCTCTGAAAAAAAATGATTCAACAAAGGAGAATGCCAAGTTAACTAACATAAAATGACTTCACAGGCTATTACAGAGCAGAGCATACTTTCAAGACGTTTTCTGGCTGACTGATGATAAACACAAATGAACTCATTCAAATTGACCACTTATGGTCACTGAGAGGCTACACACCACCCTGACTACAAAACATTTTCTTGACTGAGGACATCAAAGGAGCAAGGCGGACTTCTGTGAATATGGTGGTAAGAGAACAGCAATCTTAAGAGCCATATTTGGTTCTTCAAATAAATGACACTGACTGACTTTGCACTAATCACCTTGGAATTCATGTAAGGAGAATTCTTAATGCCTCCACATACCTGTAAATGATGCACGGCTTATTATTCATTTTAAAACAACATTTTCTTCATGTCAATGCTGCAAAATGACTAGATGAAAAGAGGGTTCCAAAAACAACACAGCTGTGACGTGTCTGAAACCATGTGTATAAAGCTGAATTTCACCATAGTTACCCGGAAGTTAACCGGAACAGTGACAGCATAACAATAACTGAGATGTTGAAGTGAGTGTCACTATACTCAGACAGCTTTGAACTGTGCTGCAAAAGAGTGAGTTCAAAGGACCCAACTTTTAAATAAGTTATACTGCAAAGTTGACAAATAATAATCTTAGAGCAGGAAGTAAAATAGCACAATAAGCAATAAAATCCACAGAAAGACATATCAAAATATCAGTTATTTGTTAACAGTCTAGCGCGTTAAGGAACTGATAGACATTATATCAAAATTACCACTCACATTAATTTGCTAAACAGAAGAGTCATATCTTACGTGGTTGAGACAAATATAATGTAGTTTTAATAATGCGTTTAATTACCAGTATTGGTTGCTAATCTTGCACAGTTCCTGAATTCCTGTAGAGACTCACACAGTAGGAGGGTGACTTCATTTGATATGAATGCCAAGTTAAATCACAAAACTTCAATATCAAAACAAAGCAGCAAATTAAAATGGAAAAACAATGAATACATTATGCAGATTAACAGCATACTTCATGGGTGGTTATATCAAGACTGATGTAAGCTGCTTCTTTTGTTCACCAAACAAAGACTTTCAAAATATTAGCATTAAAGGTCCAAGCAGACCAGTGTAAGATCTCTAGTGTTTTCTTGACGTATGGAGTTTGTGTAACAGACCACAGAGATGATAGTGTATTAATTACTCAAAATGTTGGTGCAATAAGTCTCAAGACTTTGTGAAAATTACTGTAAACATAGTAAAAATGTATAAATAAATAAATAATGTTAGCGTCTCTGAATACAAGACAAAGTATAAAAAGATGCAACAAAGTAATCTTTCAACGGCTGGGGATGTGTCAGGGAACTGACGCCAATTAAACAAATGATAAAGGTGGTTTAAAAAAGAAAAAAATGTGTGCCCGCATCGTCTTTGAGACAAGTAAGTTACCTTTGCAAGCAAGATGTAAAATTACTCATTGAACAAATAGAGCAAACATGAACTAACGAACCTGTCCTCTGATGACTACTGTGTTCTCAGTACCATAAGATGTAAATAAGGGTGTACATTGCAACAACCAAGGCATGATCTGAGATAACTTTTAGCACTCTAAAGAATCTCACTGATATCAAACGTTTACCGGATGTCTATTTGGCATGAAATAGACATCCGGTAAACGTAAAAGTATGTATACATCCTTGTACATCGTTATAGTTATACAGTCTAAACCAGGGGTGTTTCTAGCTACTGAGAAGATCAGGGGCTAAGTCAGGTTTACCTGGGGCTTGACTTTTATTTGTTTTTTTGAAGTATTGGCATCGGGTCTAAAATACTAGGGACAAGGCTTAAAATAGTAATCGGAGTAATCAGGTAATCAGACCTAATGACACCATGTTCTAAATTACATGTTAAGTATTACCCAAAATTACAATAACATAACTAGCAAAATAATCAACCCATCATTAGCCAAAGTGTAAGTAAACTACCTAGAGTTTGCAACATTTTGTCTACTTGCTGATGGTGACAAATGACCTCCCGGTGATTCGCTTTGCCAGTATCAACGGAGACGGCACACTTCCGGCTGCAGATAAAACATATCCCTGGACAGGTGGTAGGCAAGAGCTACGTCCTCATTAGTTTTTCCCCGGAAGAGGAGCCATCTGCTGCCACAAAGGGCAGGCGTGAATGTGCACGATGGCTGCCGCCTAGAGGAGAAGCACTCTCTGCTTTGTACAGGATATACTGTAGGTGCCCCTTCAAGACAAGGCTAGTCAACTCTAAGGCCATAGTATTGGTGAAGCTTTCATTATTCAAGCTGGCATTATACTAGCTGGCAACCTCTCCCCAGCTGTTAGCTAATTAATCCCTCTTATTGCTTAACCTTTTACAGACCATTTTTCTAGTGGGATGCACCCCAAGGATGAGGATTAATTTTAGTCTGGATCTGACAGTCCTCATGTATTTTAACATAATTCTAGAGCAATTTGACAAAAGAACAATATGTACTCCAACTACCTAGAAATATAAAATTAGTATAGATCTGCCACACAAAAATCGGTTCCTTGTTGTAAACGAATCAATTGCACCCTACATCACTTTGAACTTGTATGGCAACAGTGCTTATTGGATGAGGAATTTTACAATACTGTGGTATATGGTGATCTGTGAGGATTTTATTGTGCACATAGATCCTAATGTATACATCATTCTCAGTCAGTCGCTGAATCAGCATGAGTTGAAATTCTGCTGACGGCAAAGTTAAATTAGAAACAATGTACAGCACGGGTCACCCTGCAAACATGTTTAGAAACGGTGCACTTTAAATAGCTTCAAGTGTGCTGTTAATTAATTACCAAGTACCCCCCCCCCTCCCAATCTGATGTTAATACTCGAGTCTAATTATGCATGCAGGAATTAGCACTGCTTCTCAGTTCCAACAATATGTCATTTTGACTCTAAAAGAAGAACGTTTTTGACATTCCCTTTTCAGATCTGTTTATTGTTCATTCGCACCAATGGAATTAGGAGAAAAGCACACACAAAAAAAAAAAAAATGTACTGCTGCACTTTCAATGTGTATCTCTTTAGCCAATCAGGAAACGCTTTGATAGGCATAACTCACTTCAAGATATCTAACGGGAAACACCTGAACTGTAGTGAACTAGATATTAAAGATAACATGTACCAGCTGTTATGAAATGTGCATTATAAACTTTATAAAATGTTAGATGATGTATGTAAAAAGCTGTTTTCGTGATAACCAAATAAGGATTAACTTAATGAATCTACCAGGAATCAACAGTCCATCCTATTTCACAAAAATAAGCATACCATGACTTCACACAAGATTTATCATCTTTAACGCTGAAAAAGTGGCGAAGGTGGTAACTTTACGCTCTTAGATTATTCAACTGAAAGAAACAGTCTCAAAGACATTCTAAACAATGTTTATTCCCTTGTCTCTATGTAGACCTATAGCTGCTACTTTTTAAACGGACATGTATAACTTAAAAGGACGGCAACTCCGTTGAGATGATAATTAACAGGCGTTTTGTATTTTCTGACACGGCCTTATAACTCCTGCTAGATACCAGTCAAGCTTCCGTCAGCATTTGGGGCTGCAGAGCTCCTATACTGTGATTTAGACCTAGTCATCAAGATTAGGATTGTGCTCAGTAGGACAAACAAATAATCAGTTTGATCACTTCCCTGATTTAAAGGGGAAGTTCACCCCAAAACTGAATAAGATATGTTTTAGAAGGTTTAGTGCTATCCATCCATCTATGTTGTTCTGCTGGGAGTTGCCTAATTTTGGAGATATCGGCCGTAGAACTCCACACACCAATCGTATCACTGTGCAGAAGATACAAGCAAGAGAACCTCGATGATATCTTCTGTGCGATGATACAATTTGTGTGTGGAGTTCGGAATAAAGTTCCTTTGCAACATAACAGTAAGAATAGTAAGTAGTAATGTAATAGTAATAAAATATTAAACTGTTTACTACAAATTATGTGAATTATTGTGAGTAACCGGGCCATGATTTCTAGTAAGAGACATTAATGCAGAATTTTTCAAATGTATTTCGCTGGCGCTTTATTTACCACAGAAAGAATGCCATTAACTCCCATCCTCCTGTATGCTTAGACCTTGAGCTCTTCTGCAACGCCATAAACAATAAGAAAAACTTATGCAAACGCAACAATAATACGCTTTAACTACTGCTTAGAGCGGCGTACAGACGGCTACCTTTTCCCTCTTTCTTACCCATCTGTCCATCCATCAAGACACATGGCTCTGAATGATTTAGGGAAAATATCTAATCACGATTTTTCTGACAGATATTGAAATTTTGATTTGATTTGCGATATAATTTTTTATATGTCAAGCTTTAAAACATATAACACAGCATTAACACATGAGATACCACCAAAATATTAACTGGTCTATATTCTAATCAAGGATGAGATCTTCAACATATGAACCCCTTCCAATATGCATTTATTATGTTTTTAAATTAGCAGAGAACAATCAAACATAAAACTATCACAAAAGCTGTGACTGTTACGTTAGATTAAGTAATAAGGATAAAAAAATGGAACAATTCCAGTTAAAAGAAAAACAATAGTGATCTTGCAGCTAATGCTGCTTGGACCCATAATAACACTATAACCACCGTTTCCCACGCCAATGAACATCAAACTCCTTTAACTTCCAAACAAGACATATTTGGGCATATGCAGCCTTTTTGTTTGAACTGTGTGGCAATAGTAGCAGCAAATAACAGCAGCAAATCTAACACTCTACCAAAAAGCTGTAAAGTTCCTAACAGAGTGGCTGCTCTGTCCTGAAATCATACAGCTGAAAAGTTTTCACACGTAGTATGTATTTAATAAAACGTTGAATAAATACACGTAGTTTATTGGTGATTTCATGTTCGTCGAAGTTTAAGCGTTTTAACAACTGCATAAAGTAATGTTATTTTTTTCAACAATTTGAAAATGTATGTGTTCAGGGTTTGCTGGTTTGCCAGTTCTCACGCTTTCAGACTCTCAGGCTCAGGCAAGAAATCTTTTGGCAAATATACATATAATTCCATTATAAACCTAAAATTAGCTACAGCAACAGTGTTGGGGTAATTTGCAAACCCTACAGACTATTTACAAGATAATAAAACTATTACATACATGTAAATGCGTGTGCATGTGTGTGCAGACTCAAATCGAATTGAAAATCTCACTCAGGTGACCAACCCTGTGTTTTATTTGAAATGAAAAGTAAAATGCACTGTTTTTGACTGAAGCAGCTTGTCATTCCTTTGGCGTTGCTACACCAACAAATATAAAGAGAATACGAGAAAACTTTGTGTGTTATTGTCGTGCTTTTATCTTTTTGAAATAAAAACACCACTCATACCCCACTGTAATAGTGATTAACGTGATCAGTTCTTTTGACATTCATGTTAAAGCGAGGCTTTTGCTTACAAAGGAGAACTCTGACCACAAAATAAGCAGATAATTCTCTAAAACTCAGCAGCAGTACTGATATTTTTCACACCGCAAATGTAAACCTTTTCCTCTGGTTTCACGCGTTTGTTGTCTGTGTCCGTATTCACAGTTGCCCTGGGCAACTTATGATTTGTGAGAATGACTGTCACAGAAGGAGGGCGTCATGAATTTGTAAAAGTATTCTCATGATAGTTTCAAGCCTTGGGTCAGACGTGCTGTACAACGCATATCCTAATTCGCAGCCTGTGTGACTTGCTAATCACATTGTTTCAAATCGTGATTTTGATTTGAAATGGATAAATCGTTCGGCTGTACTAGGCAGCTAGTACAGCTAGGCATTGTTCTGAAATTTTTGTTGAAACATCTTTATTTAAAAAACACTTCACTTAAAGCAGTAAATTACCATTTTGTTGAAACTTAAGTCTAATATTTGCTGTCTTTCAGCAGACAAACCTCCTCAAACAAAGTAATCCTCGAAAGAGTCAAAAATAAATAAATAAATAAAAGCTTACGAGAGAGCACCAGTGTTGAGACCTGAAACCACCTGCAAATGAGTATTAACAAAGGAGCAGGCAGGATGGAAAACAAGACTTTGGCACGAACTAAACGATCACTGCAAGAATGATTAGGCAACCGAGCAAGATGTCAGTCAAAAGACAACAGACCATGGAAACATGTCTGGGACAATTTCAATCGCTCGCATCCTGACAATACATTACATGCTATTGCGACATGCACATCAACTGGCCGCGCAGATCCCAGGTTGGCAGACCGCGTCGGGCTATTACTTATTCAGGCAGCCCCAAAGAAAAGGATCAACTCCACCAGTGGCCCCAGAGAGGTTCTTGGCTGTCAATAGCAGCACTCAGACGGACTGGTCAGCTGAGAGAGGAAGGGAGTCCGTGCAGAAGTGATAGCTTGAAAGGACCCCAGGGACACATCAGGATAGATATCTCAGTCACCTGGCTCACCCAAATAGCATGGGAAAGGCCTTATTAGACACACAGACAAACACATGGATAAGGACATATACACCCAGACAGTTGTACAAACAAGCATACATATAGACAGATAGACAAACAGACAAGTAGGTGAAATAAATGCCGGACTGAACTGCCAGATAAATGCCATTCTTCATGAAAAATGCAGCCTTCCTCTCAGCATTTGCTTCAACATGTTTGTGACTGTCCCATTTCAGAGTGAATTACTGTTTGTTTGACTTCAGTTTGAGATGAGCGACGGCCAACGGCAAACACAACCAACGGGCCATTAGTTGCTGCCTCTCGCTTCGGTTAGCGTGGTGTCCCTCGGCACAGCAGGTCGGAGGGGAAGACACGTCTGTCTACCGTCTGATCCTCTCCTTGCAAGAATACGCCCATAGATCACAAACCAAAAAACAGGTAAGTGCCGAGTGAGCGTCTCAGCCCAGCACTCTCATTGGTCATTCTGTTGCTAATCTAATCATTATTCACAACTACAGGTTGACATTTAATCACTTTCATGAAAGAAGATTTCTCACCGAAATACAGAGTAAAACTCACAGGTACAATTCTAATCTCTTACCCTGCTGAAACAGCACCAATACCTTGGGATATTTGGGTAGGCAGCACAAAAACTAAAAGAGCATGCCTAAAGTGTGGAAATCCACTTATTAGGCCAAAAGATCAATTAAAATTTCATTAGAGATGAGTCACTCACTTGGTATTGATAAAGAATAACGATTAGCCAGCGAGACCTACTTAGCTACACAGCTCTTAAACATTTGGGAATTCAGGGGATGATTTATTAAGTTGTTGGTAAGCATGGGGTGTGTGTGAAAAACTTGTGTGGGTTTAGTCACAGTAAAATTGTTGTTTCTTATACAATCGGTTTTTGATTGGTGCAATGCACACAGGACAAATAACACCTTGCAAGTCAGATGTGGCCCAAGGGTGGCAGATGAACAGCAAGGGTCTTGAGTGCATATAAAGAAAACACTCTCACAATACCTCACTTTGAAACAAACAAAAAAAAAACTAAATAAAAGGAAAGAAAACGGGGCCACACATGCAACCATCCATGTGATGATCAGCCAGTCAATGAAGAACCATTTTGTGTGCTCAAACAGGTAGCTAATTTTCTCTTTAATTTGAAATATATACATTCAAGTACAGTTTTATCCATTGTAGCTAAAAACCACACACACACACACACACACAGACACACACAGACAAATTCAGACAAAAACAAGTAAACAAGCAAATATTTCTCAGAGTTTTAAATAATGCTATTTAAAATCTTTATAAACCCACTCCGTCACTGTTTTGTCAAGCACATGAGGATCAGTGGCAATAACAAAGACTTTCTTTTTCTTGTGGCAATGAAAATGAAAGAAAATGTTAAACAGTTTGATAATGGAATCACGTCAGTCGCCCATCTCCCTCCAATAAAAAGAGAGAAACTAATTTTATAAGGTGCTTGTTTTTTCTGTGTAAAGGGCAACTTTCAGATTGGTTTTAAGAGACATTACATTACAATATAACTGAAAAAGTGACAAAGAATAGCAAGATTAAAAATACAACCGTAAAACCATCAGGGACTCAGGGGGTTTGGGGGGAGGGATTCATTGTTAGAGGCATTTGTAAGGTACTTTCTTAGCAAACAGGGCATCCAAAAAAGATTTTTAAATAACTGGTAATACAGAGTTGTGATTTAGCTATGCAGCAGCACCTAACTAACTAAAAACTAAAACCTAAAATAGTTAAAACTGATAACAGTTTCCCTGGCATTTAATATAAAAAATAATACTCAAAACAGATTAAACAGTGTTATAAATAAAACTGAGTCAGGGATTTTTCATTAATGCCTGTGTTGAAAACCCAAAGGAGCCTCAAACCTGGTAGTAATTCTCCTCCTCTGATTATTGCATGAAAAGCTTATTACCATAAACAGAACTTAATTCAATTAATATAAAGATACCAAGAGACTGCAAAAAAAATAAAATCTGTTTTTCAAATATGTGGTAGAAACCATTTGTAAAACAATGCATCCAAAGCTGGCAGAAACATTGCTAAAAAGTCCATCTAAAATGGCGCGTAAGGCCATGGAAACACGGATCTCCCCTCTGGGACATTCTCTTGAAGGGGAAAAAAAGGACTTCAAGGACAATATAGTGCATAAGGGCGCAAGCCTGTGATGGGTGATGAGGGCAATGGATCATGGAGACTATTTTCACCACGAGTGGGGATTCTATTTGGTGTCAATATACTTTTTGCCACTAGGGTGGCAGGAATAACGTGGAGTTCATTTTCTCAAAGCTCACGTCATGGGTAAGCATGCCGTTCCAAACTGCAAGCACAAGTGGAGAGGACAGGGCAGTAGGTAGAGCATTTTGTGGTACCCATGCCTTAGAAACAGGCAGCATCCGAGCCAAGAGAGAGCACATCACTTAAGGCCAGCTGATTATTATTCACCTCTGACAGCTTGGCAGGGGGCTCACACAATGACTGCTCCCTAAATCGAAGCAGGCCTTTTGTCACCTTCACTACACTTTTACACTACATTTAAAGATGATAAATGTGGTGGTGTGGTTCCTTCCTGAGCTACACAGTCTTCTATGGACCATGTGACAGAGTAAGCTGGAAATGGACAAAATACAAAGAAAGCAATGAAAAACACTAAGAATGTGGAGCTATATTTTGGTTTTTGCTTTGATATTGTGTTGTAAGATAAATATAAATATATTTTTAAGGGAAACAGAACGTATAATTAATTGGCTTTGAATGGTAACGGATTACTACAAAGACCTGAATGTGGGTCAAATGAATCAGATAAATGAGGACTTAATAATGAATAATACATTTTTTTACTTCTATTTTTCCCCAAATGTTTTTATGAGTTATCATTCCATTTAAAATTTAAGTACATTCATGCAATATTGGGAAAGATATTCATGATTTACTAAAATATGCACTTTTCACTGTGTCACGCTATTGTGTAAACCTATGTAATAACAATGAAAACAGCAGTTTTATTAAAAGGTGGCTGTTGCAGAAACACAGGAACTTATAACAATGATTTAGACCAGATAACAAAGATGCAACAAATAATTCTTATACTGCAGTCCAACTAGAATAAGACTAGAAATGACCAATGAGTCTTTGATCCACTGTCTTGGTTAGATTCCGAATTTCTTCAGGTAGAATACTTCTTGCTGGTGTTGAAAAAACTCGATAGGTTATTAACGGCTAGTCTAAATGTTTGGATATAATTGGAGCTTTATCTTACTACTTTATCTAGCTATCTACGTCTAGCTCTCTCTCTATCTAAGTGAACATCATTCATGCAAATGTTAAGTAGTACAAAGAAACACTGCTTTCAAAAAGCACCTTAGGGTGTTACTTTACCTCAATAGTAGTATCCAACTCAAACTGCAGCACAAACTTTCTTCCAGTTTCAAGTGCTAGCTATCAGTTGAGGTAATGTAATTGACACTAGGCCTGCAGAATTAATTATATTTGAATCGTGATCTCAATTCATACCCCTATGCAATCCTAGAGCTGAATTGCTATCTCAACAAATCACAGTTGCAGAAAGGAGCAAGGGAAAGGTGACAAGAATCTATCGCTACGTAGGCAGCTACTGTATGGAGGTGACCTGTTGCCTGCTCTCAATGTCATCTGTTTGCATAACAGTATGGCACATAGTGCGTTATAGTGAACATGACTCGTTCACCGTTGGGACAAATGAAGGGAGTCCTCTGTGCCCTGATGATAACAATACAGTTACATTTCATTATTTGACTAAAAAGGATTCATTTATGAACAAGGTCAAAAAAATCTGGCCTTACCTGAGAAGGGGGATTCACCAGAAGCATGGAAAAGCAACAGGAAGAGGAAGCCGATGATATGGATCAGTACAGATACATTAATTAGTAGATTTAGATGTAAGCATTAATTATGCGTAACATATAGCCATGTCCATATGCAAGAAAGTTAACACATAGTACACAATTACAGCGGTGTAATTCAATAAGCCGCCAAGGGAGCCCAAAGCTACTAAATAACTATACTAAACCACTGCGTGACTTAGGGTCCCATGCACGCACTCACGGCCAGGGCACCTTGAAAAATGTAATTGTGATTTTTACATATGTCACTGAAGACGGAATGCCACCTGAAGGCACAAATTTGAGTAAGGGAGAATTATGATTCTGAAATGGTGCTTAGATACCAAAAGACACTGAGGTTTAACACGGCATTTAGACTTTTTTTTCCCCCTAAGTAGTCAGGCGTAGCTGTTTACTGCAGCATCGTGTACAAGATGTTACAGTGGCAAGAGGCTATGTCTTCTGAAAAGCAGAGCTCGTCTTAATATTCATGACCATTCAGAATGGAAAGATCACTGGGAAGTTGTTTTTTTCTGCTCCCCGCTCCCTGAAAAGCACTGATTACTCGACACGCCAGGCACTCAGCCTGTTAATGTTCTGTGGGAGGACACATGCTGGAAAAAGAATAATTCACCCAGTGCATTAGCCCAACCAGGAACAACAGAGCCTGTACAGAAAAACCACTGGTCACCTACAGGACACAGTGGGCTACTCTCTCCTACTTCAGCAGCATTAGCACATCTCAGTGTGATTTTTTTGTTTATATGTGTATTAATGTACTCCCATATAAGCAGTAATGTTAGCTAGGAATTAGAAAACAAATATGATATTCAAGTAGAGGTAGAAAGTAGTAAGGGAAAGGTGATCGGAATCTATAGCTACATAGGTAGCTGTGGAGGTGACCTGTTGCCTGCTCTCAATAGTCAGATGCTAAAAAATTTTTTTTTTCCCTTTACAAAAAGCAAGTTGCTTGAAATAAGCAAGCGCCTTTTGAATAAAGTCAGAGGACCAGCTGCGTTCGACTGTCCAATACTCAATCCGAAATAAAACGTGAGGGAACTGAAGGTCAGAGGCAAATTCCCCGTGGAACGACATTCGCGTAAAGCCCAGGGAAGCGTTTGTGGAAACAGCCCCGGGTTAATAAATACTGACAGTAAATTATCTATCTGGCTTGGTCGCAGGTGGGCTCTCCAGGCCAGATTTGACACACTGCAGATGACAAGCAGATATCACAGTCAGGAGAGGGCTATTTAAAGAGGCACAACTTGGGCACAGAGCAGCACAAGCACTCCAGAAACGTGAAAAAGGAGAAAAACCAGAGCAAAACCGGGGCTGGAAACACACACACACACACACACACACACACACAGGTTTGTAATTATATTTTTGTGGGGACTCTGCATTCATTTCTATGGGGAAGACTCTAATCCCAACATGAAGACCTTAACCCCTAACCAGCCCTAACCTTAACCCCTACCCAGCGCTAAACTTAACCATAACCTTAACCCCTACCCAGCACTAACCTTAACCAGAAGTAACCAAATGAAATACAAGACTTTCAGTATTTTAACTTTTTTTGATTGCATTGACAGATCTTTGTGGGGACCTGAAATATGGTTCCCACAACGTCAAAATAATATCGCTAACTGGCATTTGGTCCTCACTATGTAATATGAACATTATCCACCCACCCACACACACATACACACATTTTTAAAGTGATTAAATCAATTTCACCTTTAATTAAAAACGAAAGTGACTCTCTGCAAATTGATTTCAAGCATAGCTATACACCATTAAACTGGAAAAAAACACAAAGTAATAAACAATCCAAAACATAACAGACAGTGGGAGATATGGAGTAAAAATGCTGAACTCTGGTCTCAGTGCTCAAGTGCACCAGCGGCTTCCTTCCAAACGTGCGGAGTTTTATTATATTAGGCGAAGTGAGGATGCAAGCATGAAGGGAGAAGGACACCCTACAGAGCAAATAATGCTCTCTGCATTCGGGGAGATTAAAGCGATGATTAAATTAATCCCCTCTGACAAGACGGCTCTCTCCGACCAAAGCGCCTGAGTCACGGTGAGATCTGAAGAGGCCCTCAGCAGGAACAGTGACAGGAGTGCAGGGAACTCACATCTGCAGGACACTTTGAGCTAACTGCCCCCCCCCAATGCAAAGCAGTGCTGCTCAAGCCATTCTAACAACAACGATTAACTGAAACCCTTAGCTGTAAATTAAAATGTGCCATTGAGTGGCTACCTACAGAAAAGCTTAGAACGCATCACGGTAAAATAGACATTTATTGAGTTTAAAGGATGAACACATGAACCCAAGGAAGATAAAAGGCAGAAAGTGGTACACAGAGACACAAAGGGGGGAAAAAAGCCATAAACATTATGACATCAACCAGAATGTGCTTCAGATGTCATGCCCTGTGACAGTTACTTTTCATTCTCCACCCTCACCTCACAATCCATATACACTAAAAATACCTGTCTTCATGAATTTCCCCAAGGCAATTAATGTACAAAATGGGGGGGGGGGGTATGGTGATTGGTAACTTCACTTTTTTCAGGAAAATCACTGCAGAAACATTAAGATAGATGACTGACTTCATGCTAGTCGGTAATCTAACCTTATTTCCCAGGGACCCGCTGTAATAGAATTGTTTCATCAAAATAGTGTCCTGTCCAGTCCAGTTTGATAGCATAACTTCTTACGATGTCTGATGTGTAATTGAATTACTCCACTCCGATAATCAGTTAATACAGTCAATTAGTTCAGCCATCTATCAAAGATGCAGAAACAGATTTCGGAGTAAGGCGAAGCGGGTTGGGTACAAGCGCAGAACTGTCACGAGAACCGACATCAGGACACAGCAGCCTGGCTGGCGATGAGTGACCACGGCACTGTGGCTCGTTTCCACCCGGTTAAACCATGCCTGCCACAACACAGCAGTACACGGAAGGAAGCAGAATGCAGCCTGGCACCATCCACTGTCTGCCACGCTAGTAGGATTCCCGGGCCGAGCATGACTGAGAGCTCCGCTGATAGTGCTCGCTTCCCGTGCCCTACGGGAGGGCAACAGCTTACCGACATGTTCTGTGAAGCTAATGTCTACCAGGGCTCAGAGGAAGGCCTAGCGAATCAGGGAGTGGGTACTGCAGCTCAGGGGTGAGCACGTGGGAATGTGCGACAAGAGGACAGGCTTAAATCAAGACATATAAAGAGCTTCAGTGCAAGGGAGAGCATGATTAGCACAGAGCCATAATGGCACTGCAAAATCGAGTCATCTTCTGCATGCATTTTGGAGGATGACATGAGAGGATCATCAGATGGGAACCAGGAGTCAGAATGATGATGAAGAGACTATGAGCTCTGTCATTCACATCAAGAAAGTGGCTTCCGTAGTTTATAAGTAAATAAATAAGATATTAACATATAAAAATCATGCAACAAGCAGCAAAAGACATTCCATGCCTCTGTTAACAGACTCCACGGTGTGGGAAGACAAAGAGTTTCAATTTCCAGTCCCTTTAATCCTGTTCTTTGCTGCTCTAAATAGTGCCATCTCAAATCAAATCTAGCACTACAATTAAAGAACACTTCAGTAAACAAGAACATTAATGCTCAAAGGACTCTGTAGGAAAATAGAACCCCACCCCACCCACACACGCGCAGAAAGACCACAATTTTCCTAAAACGCCGCCAGTAGCCAGGAGTACCTGGTTTCAAAAGCAGCAACAGTCCCATATTTATCTAAAATATTGATGGCACTTATAAATTTATGCAATAACACAAACAGCAGGCTGCCTTCGCCATTTGTTGGGGAAATAAATTGGGCCCAAAGCGAGAGTGCGCACACCCGCGGAGGAGGGTCGGTGACAACAACGAAAGTTTCATCTTGGCCTGCTACCCCTGAATAATCACACTAAATGAATATCTGCCTCCTCCGCTGTGCCTTCCACTGCCTGACAGTAATCATTTGGAACGTTTAATGCCATGCCATCGAAGTGCAGTTAATACCCACATTAGAATATGACTGTACGCAATCACAGCACTAACACAGGAAGGGACGTGGCCATCTTGAATTGTGTGGAAGAAACACGATCTATAGACCTGTAGAACTAGCGCCATACATGCTTTTACATACACACTGACTGCCCACCTGTGTGATATTCACATTTAAAATGCAAGAGCACCTAATTGAAAACCATATGTTAATGATCACTTCGACACTAATGATGCCATCTCAGAGGAAAGTCAGTTTTAAGAAGTTAATTAGTTAATTACAGGATGCTTGAGAATACTGACTTTAGGGATTTATGAATAATAAACACATCTTGCATGAATATACATTAATACTGTCACAGCTCTTTGCATGCATACATGTATGGTTTCAAATTGATTCATTTTGTAAAGCTGTGTGTGTATGAGCTCAAATATTAGCTCAGCTAATTGGTGCCAAAGTACAATTATTTGGCAAAGAGGATGACCAGCGATGAGTAGGTTCTATCATCCCAATGAATATGGCAACAGGAAACCTGAAGATGGAACATTCTGGAAGAGAGCCATCTGCACTGTACAATTGCCAGGAGTCAATACTGACTTAGGGACCTTAACAATACAAAGTGTATTAGCAAATGAAACAGTCTTGGCTGTATTGTCCATATTAACACTATATTTTAGGAAAACCAGCTGAAATTATTTAAAAAAAAAAAAAAAACTATATTTGTTCTATATATGAAAAAAGATTAGGTACAGCAGTAACTGTATTTTTGTATCATAAATTCTTAGGTTCTCCCCATTGATGTGAACCAATAAATTCTGCAGAGCAGGACTTCTGTGGAAACATTTTCAGCTCAGATCATTAAGTATTCACACCGAGAACACTCATCATCTTTACATAGTTTTCAGAATCAGCTTTTATAATTAGTTTCTTTGTTACTTGACACACCAGTAAAATCATTTTGCTATTAACACTGTGTGGCATGTCCATGTTCTCAAGGTCCTGCAAGCTTGTTTTTGGCTAGAAAAATAATAATAAAAAACAGATCGAACAGCATGACTCAGGGAATGCATCCTGAATGCATAAATGTATATCTTAATCCTTTGAGGAACACATGGAAAAAAAAATTTAAATAAAATTACTTAATGAAAAGTTCCTTTAAGAATTGTCCTTGGGAGGGTATAACATCCCTCATGATTCCACAAACAGGACCATCTGGCAAGTAACACCTTACTTGCCAGAAAAACCAAAGTGAACATAGAAGCAGGAGAAGAAGGCTACAGGTAGGGGACAATCACCAAAGTCAACCCCCCAGGCCACACCAGATCTACTCTTTGGGAGTTCGTTTCAAACCTCATAAGTCTTTACCCCTTTACTGTCCAAAACAACTTGTCTATGTACAGTGCATAGACCTTTAAAAATATTAAATACATATATTGTATATGTGCTGTAGACCAAACATAATGACAGCTCAGGGAAATTCAAGAGTATTCGTTTTCTCACATCCGGTCGATAATTCTGTCTGTTTGGCAGAGCTCAAGTTGAGGTCCAGGTTTTAGGGCTGACACTGACGACTTAATACCCTCATTTGCACGTCTAGCACACGAAGTACGCAAGATCTTATTTCAGTGTAAATAACCACATTACGTTAACTGAATTATGTTTCCTACAATATCAGAATTTCTGTGCTTGTAAGTTGTATTGCATTCTTATATTTATCTGTTTAGACAAATATTTAACAAAGAAATAATCTCTAAACGATTCTTTATTAAATTTGAAATCCATTATTTGTAAAAGTAATGTTTTGTCTTAGACCAAATTAAACTAAAAGGAATTTCAAAAGGTCAAACAAGATGTTTCTTAATTGAAGTGTCAGTTAAAGCTGGAGCACTTTATTCTTCTAAATTATAATACATGTTCTTGTCTGAATCAAACTAAAGTTTAGTAAGTCTTATAATTTTCTTTCTGGCCAAAGAAAAAAAAACAATAAAAATAAACAACGGCCTCATGTCACGTGTCAGACATGGGGTAGGTGAGGAACGCTATCCGTGATCGAGCACATGATGTTATCGTCTGAAGTACTGGGGGATGAAACTGGACTCAATGTTCCACTATATACCATAATTTAAAAGGAGTCACTAAAATTGGGATTGAAGCATGAGCAGTTTCAGAAAGATGTCTTGAAAGAAATATGCTCAAGAGAAGACATTACTAATAAGAAATGATGATTTAGACATTCATGGATTCATAATAAACTCATATTATGAAATGTGATTCCTTTCAACGGGAAACCTGAAGGTACCGTAGAGGTTAAGGACCTCTCTAGGGCACCATATTTTTAAAAATAATATTCATATTAGGCCTCTGAAAGTTAAACCCAGCAATAGAGGACACTTAAATATGCCCTTAAATGATTCTAAAAGTCAGCGATTCTTTAATCCCGCCTTCAACAGCAGGTTGTCCAGCGGCCTTTATATTGATAATCTTAGAACGGAAAGAGAATGCTAAACTGGTTCAATTAGCATAATAATTAATTTACATTAACGGAGTAATCAAATCTTTGTGCAGACTGTCAATCCGAGAACAGTGTAGCACAAATGTATTAGAGCTGAGAACCAGTGTGAAGTAATTGCCTTGTAAACGTGTCACATTATCCTAAATGTTGTCAATAATTCTGCACAAATTATTTGAAAAGAATATTGAGCTATTTGTCTATTAGCACAATCTATGTTTTTTATTTTTATTTATGATTAAGCCAACACACCATCTCAGAATATGTTTGGCACAAAGACAATTGCTTAAATGACTAATGATGAATCGTTATGAGACGTTAAGTATAAACAATTAACAAATTACATCAGTACACCATGACAAACTAAACTCGTACATGAGTTCCGCTTTCCCTGGCTTCATATTGCAGTTATTTGGTCAGCTCAATCAATTTTCCTGAATCCTCCTCATTTTGGCTTCTTGATTATATGTTAAAGCTTCATGATTAACAAAAAATGTAAACTCAGTGAGTAGCAAGGCTGCTTCACGCCTCCAGGTCAGGGGGTTGGAATGCCGTCCCTGCTCTCTCTGTGTGAAGTTTGGACGTTTTCCCGTACTGTGCAGATTTCCTCAGGGAATTCCAGTTTCCGCCCAGACTTCAAATATATGCAAATTGGAATCGCCAAATTGGCCTGACCTGAAGGACAAATCCAAATACAATTAAAACAAAGTGAGCAGATATGGTGCATATTTTACTAACATATATGGAAGTTGCATTTTTTTTTTGCTCAAGGTTTAACGTAATTTAAAATTATACCTAATTAAAGATAATTATACTCCTCAGCTAATGCATTCCATAATGTCTTGGGAATTGTGCAATGCTTTCAATTAACATCTCAATCGAGCCTAATTAATTAGGCACTCGGTTCAAATGACAAGCAGCGCATATTGCAGGCAGCAAATATCTTGAAGATCATATGAATAACATACTGATAGTATCTCTATGTCTCTCTTACATCAGTAGCAAGGTTCAGTAGTTACTCCTCTTTGGGATTACTTTAATTATTGTCACCATTTCTATCTGTCGTTTGGTAACAAACAGGAAATGTGTTATATAGAAAAAAAAAAAGCGAGTGCATTCCATTAAATTTTGCTCTAAATGCCCTTTCTGTGCTGCATCAATTACTAGGTAATCTAGAGAGGAAACTTTGCATTTAATGCTGAATTGGTTAAAATTAAGCTCATTTAATAGCATTCAATAATGGATGACATGTTTTGATTGAAATACTGTATGTTTTAGATTAATTATATAACAGGTTGTGCTGTTAAGGTAATGCTACTAAGATGGGTCAATACTTCATATGGGATTCAGTCTTCATCCTACTGAAAGTTCAGTCTCAGGAGGTTAGGCACACACCAAAAGGCTGATCTTACACCCTACACCCTAATAAGGTGCTAATAGACAGATTTAGTACAACAGCATCATCAGCAACAGGTTATATGGATGAAGGAGGAGGGGAAAGGTAGAGATAGTGATGAAATGAAGTGAAAGCATCCTCTGCATCCTCTCCTGACTGAATACATTCAAGGTATCTTACTCACTAAATGGGCAAAAATATACTGCCGACCTATTCTGTATTAAACACACTCACTTTGTGAGATGGGTATGCTTTTAAACAGATGTGCATTATCATCCACAGCATACAATTATATGCTAATCTATATCCTGCACAGTGGTATTGTGAACTACGTCGTAACCTGCTACAAGGACAAATAAAGAAACACACAGCAGTCTCACGATCTATTAATTCAAAATCAGTAGCACAGCACGGCATAGCTATAACGATTTTGCATGCTTGAGCATCCCAATACACTCGCTTATTGAGCTGCCGTGTCTGCCGATAAGTAACACCGCTAGGAATCATCTGAGCGCTCAGATGGGAGAGCGTTTCATCAGGTGGGAAAGGACTCCCAAGAAAGGCGTTAAACTCAACCTCAGGGAGCTAATCACATTTATGCTCCAAAACATATTAACTTTTTAAATGAGAAACTGTTCAACCTGAATAAAACCTGTTTCACTGAGAACAGTTTAAAGGCCATCAAACAGTTTTGACATTATTTGCAAACAGTTGAGGGCATTTAATTTTATTTTGATTTGTTCAGCTACGCTCCATAAACAGAACATATTGGTTATTGGCGAGTCACTAACGGGCATGTAAATAACATGCAAATCAACATATAAATACTTATTTGTGCATTTCTATCTTAAATAAACAAGCAAATGGTAAGATAAGACAGCAGAAAAGACTATTGTATAAACTGAAGTCCTTGCATAAAGGATTGAAGGAAAGATCACAGTCCCCAACGTTTCCATTAACACCAGACAAAACATTCCTTCATTCATTCCTTTCCAGGAGTCTATTACAAGAATAGGGTGCAAAGCAGGGAACACTCTGAAGGGGACTTAATCACAGACAACATCATCAAAAAATGTGAAACGCTTCTGTGGAGGCTAAAGATGACAATACGAGTTCCTTCATTTATAAATGTCCTCACTGAAGGAAGGATTTATGAGGTCCAGGAAACCATACAAACGCAATGCCATTCTATAGAATCTATGACTCTGGAATTCATCTAGTGATGTGAAGTAAGTCACACAGGTGAAAATAGGAGCAGAGTTCCCTTTATCTGGAATTCCTGAAAATCACACTGACAGCATCTATCATTATTATTCTTCAGAACGTCAACTGGCTTTGCACTGCAAGGCACAGTGTGCGGAGATAGACCACACAAAATTTACTCTGCATATTTACTGCAGAGTGCAAGATGCATTTTATTTTTCACAACAGTCAGAACATAAGAAATTTACAGACAAGAGGAGGCCATTTGGTCCATCAAGCTCGTTTGGGGAGAACTTAACTAATAGCTCAGAGTTGATAAAATCTTATCTAGCTCTGATTTAAAGGAACCCAGAGTTTTAGCCTGCACTACTTGAACAGGAAGACTATTTCAATGCCCAATCATGAATTCAACAAACATGTATGACAAAATTTTATATATTTATTCAATTTTGCCAGTTATTTGTTGTGACTGAATACAATTTATGGCGACAAAGCAATTTCCACTGGTGTCCTTGGGGAAAAACATTTCTGAACTGGCAATTCAGAAAGGAAAATTCTTACAATTGCTAAATATAAAGTAAATTACACGCTGATGCATTATTCATATTTCATAAAAATTTTACAACAATGCCATTTCCACAACTGGAACCTATTGTGGGAAAAAATGACTAGGTCTGCTTTTGATAGACCCATGGTGGCCATAAGTCACTGACATGCATTACGGTAATTAAAAGCCCCCAGGGAGACTTCCATAAACTGATAATGTCAGGGGTCATGATACATGGCCTTAGGCTTTTGTTTCTATAGAATTAACTTAAAACAAAAAACTAACACTGTGCACATGCATGGTGAATACCTCAAACTCAACCCAAAACAGGCTGATTTAAGCCATCCCTCTAGGAACCGGCCTACCTGTGTTACTGACAGGCTCCCGATACCAATTAGTAGGTGACCAAGCTTTAGTAGGCTACATCATCACCAAAAAATTTCCTGGCAAAAGAATAATACGTGTGAAGTAGGTAAATAGAATCAAAGCATACATTATACTGATGAGCCAAAGTATGACCACACCGAAATGAAGAGAATAATATGGACTATCTAGTTAATAAAGAAAGAAAAATAATTAGTGCATGTCAAGGTCTGGGATATATTAGACAGTAAGCTAACATTTGGTACTTATATTCGACATGTTGAATACAGAAGAAATGGGCCGGGATAAATATCTGAGTGACTTTGACAAAGGCCAAATCATTATGGGCAGAAGACTGGGTCAGAGCACCTAAAAAACAAGAAGGCTAGTGGGTCAGGCGTGATGAGGACCTACTGAGAGTGATCAGAGGGGGGAGAAAACACGAATCACTGACAGGGCCTTGGTGTGAGGATGTGTCGAAGGCTTTGTTTACGAAGGCTATCTTGTTTTTACGAGATAGTCGTAAAATGTGGATGTCATCATGTTTTAGGTCATCGGTGCATAGACGGCTAGACAAGCTGCTCTGCCAAGGATCTATCTAAAGCAAATTGAACAAGAGATAGCAGTACAGACACTTACCTGGGGCAATGTTATTATATTAACAATTATTAGCTGGTCAATAAAGTATTTGTAACACAGACATGATGGTAAAATATTAACTGCTACATATATAATAAACAAGAAATTATATTTAAGGGATGAGAGCACTTAATTCGCCCGAGGCATTTCAAACCAAAGACTTAAAATAGTCAATATCTATAAACATGCCGAAGGTGAAAAGGATGATTTAAAGACTAATTTAGCTGGCTTTGTCCTGAGGGAGACTTGAATTACCTAGTGGAATCGAGTACTTGACATTCAGATTAAAATAATGAAGGGCTATATTGCAAATAAAAAGACACATCAAGGAATCACACAGTATTGAATAACTATACTATTGACACATTCAAACCTAGATTAAAATCACCGAGAAAATATAAAAGCAAGACTTCAGTCCAATAGCGCTATTAAAATCTAGCACAAAGATACAAAATAGTGAACCTTTCAGAATTAAGCTACGTCAAACCAGTAATTGAAGAAAAAAAAAATGAAATATTAAATAAGGGTTAATGCACGATGGGTGGTTCTTTGCTTCTGCAGCAGTTTAATAACGTATAATGCACAGCTTGGAGTGCAATAACTCACTCATACATGATTACTTATATACATTTGACTTAATACCTCAAGATGCTATTTTCCTGATTGAGAGCCAAAACACATACGTTTCCCTTTAATGACCCAAGACTTTCGTTGTTAATTTGAAAACTGTCCATTGTTAAGACCATAAGCCAATTGTTAGTTCAAAATTTCCAATTGCTAAGCTCAAACTGCCAGTCGTCAGATTGTAATTTTCCTTTTAAATCAAACAAACAAAAGAAAAGTTCAGAAATGTTTATGAAGTTTCCATGCAAAGTTACCACTGAAATGCTTGTGGATGTCTCTTCAACTCATAAACATAAGAATAATGACTTTAGGTACAAACATGTAACCAAATGAGTAGTAAGCATTAAGTGATTCTTTGCCTCAGTTTAAAAATGTACAATGCATGGCTTGTTGTGCATTAACCCTTACTGTAGCTAATTAAATATTATAATAGTGCATTGTTTTAGTACTGTGCACTTATAGAAAATTAAGCAATACACTTCCGACCAATCAGATTTGAGAATTCAACAGTGCCACAGTATAAAAAAAACTCGTAAATAAATTTTCACCCATTATAGCTAAGTGACTGCAGATTCTTGGCTGCCCTGCTTAGTTTCCCTCTCGTATACAGTGGTAATGACTAATACTGTAACAGACATGAAAAAACTCATCAGTTCAAATGAAAATATACCTGACGAACACATCTGCCTTGTCACGAGAATAATGCGCCTCCGATATGTGTTTGACGACGAAATGAAGGTTAGAACTGGCTCAGCGCGGTGTGAACGTCGTCACAAATGTGAAACGCAGCCATTAAATTATTCCTTCATTTGATATGTAATTTAGAGATGATTCAGGGATTGCTAATGTAGGCCTACAAAGACAGAAGCTTCCTCTACATGTCGGCATTATGATCACAACATTAGAGTTAGACTCCTAATGAGTGCCAGCCACTGCTCAAGCATTCCAGCCCTGCGTCTCTTGCTGAAATGACAGCTCTGGTGTTTTCTTGAGCTTAAATAAACCTCAGTAGCCAGGCTCAGTTTGCAAATGCTGAGTGCAAGCCTAATTTCAGATGGAACCTAATTTCCTATAAGCCCATTTTGGTTCCATATTACGGTTTCTAGCTAAACACTGGGCCACTCTCATCTACCGTGGCCGTGAAATAAAGCGGTATTAGTTACAAGTGATCGTCCTTGGAGAGGTGTGCTCCCATTCTCTGTTAAATCAAACTGAAACACAATTACCAAGAACCCAGGCATTAATACGCAATTCTGAAAATGACTCAAGCATCTAAAGACAATAAGCAGGTGTAAAATAAATCCTACTCTACAAAACTTTTGTTGTAAAAAGTGTTTTTTTATAATGTAGAACTGGATTTTTAAATATGGTATTTTAAATATAGTATGTACTATAAAACACAAACTATTACTGCACAGGAGACTCTCTTCCTACTTTTCATTACATTTTCCAAACCCGCACCTTTTAACATACTAAATGAAAGTTACAGTAATACTGATTAAGAGTTACTCTGACATGTAACAATAAATATGTGTTAACTCGTGGCCAATACTTTTCTGTAATGATTTACAAAATGAATCCTTATGTCTCTAAACACAGTTTCTTTTCTATAAAGGTTACACACTGCACGCTGAAGTTGAAGACCATTGTTTTATTCCTTTTTCAGTCATGTTTTATTATACTTTTTTGCATTACTGATGGATGATGATAAAACAGCAATGAAAATCATTCATCATGAGCTGTGATGCTGGAAAGGCTGGTTGGAGAAGTCGGCACATTCCCACTGTTTAAACTGCCTGGCTCAGAGTCAAGCATTCATTCTTCTTCAATATGGTGGTTTAAACTCAGATAAAACTAATCTGTTCTCAATATGCCAGCCTAGTCAACAAATGTCCGACCTCACCCCCTATAGGTCTGCCGAGTTACTCAAACACATATTTGCGAGAAGTCTGTTTGTTTGTTGACCCCTTGGAATTGCCTGGATTTCTCCAAAACTGTGATCTGTTTTTCTTCCAAGTCATAATAAAGAACACACACTTCATCTTACATTGCCAAATCTGCTTTAAACAAATTATGCTCACTGGTAGAAATAGTATGTAAATCCTTACACCAGTGAAACATCAGTTCTTGGAAATAACCTCAATCAAAAGCCTTCTGCAGCTGCTGATTAGAGCTGCACAGCAGGTAGGAGGTATTCAGGTCCATTCCTCTATATGAAACATTCAGTTCATCTATACTGTACTTTGGGGATGTTTTTCTCGAACAGCCTGCTTCAGATCACGCAGAGGCAAGGGTGGTCGATATGGCCAAAATGTCATGCCACGATAATTTGTTAGAATCACGATCCATGATATAGATCACAATTCTTTTTTATTTACAAACCTCCCAAACTGGAATCTATGCGCAAATGCTAATGAACCATTTAGCCACTTAACTAGCAATTCTATGCTTACAAGAAACACTGCTTGGAGCATTATAATAATAAACTTAATTATTATGTAAAACACTCTACATATAAAAGAATATAAATGAAAGACACATTATAGCAAAAGTGCTGTTAATTTTTTTAAATTAAAGTTAAATCAAAAGTGGACATCACTTTGGTTAATAACTGCACACTTCTGAACTCAGTTTGCAATAAATACAAACAAATAACAGATTAAAAAAATTGGTTGTGTTGCCACCTGTTGTACGAAGAGTCTTGATGCCAAGATTGCAAATTGCAGTCCTAACCCTTTCCACAAAATCAAAGCAGAACCTTTATTTGGAACCAATTCTTCCTCATCATTCATGCTACAAACTTTGTTTATTCAACAGCATAGCTAACTTGTATAGGGACCATGTGTTGTTCACTGCCTGACACGAGTGCAATATTTTTTGTAGTCAGACGGTATATAAACTTTATCTTTTACCATGATAGCTAATTGGTTAGAAAAGATCAAGTACGTTTTTACTTCAAGATCTAATCACTAAGCCGAGATCCATTGAGAGAGATAATTGACAAAAGAAGTGCAATAGACAGTGCCGAAATGTTAAGCAGACTAAAAGTCCTTTGCTTCACATTAGTCTGTTTTTGCTGTAGTCCCATTTCAGTGAATATCGGGCGATAGGTGCTTGCCGGTTTGTCTCATCATTATAATAGTGTAAAGTAGTGCACTTATACACGTGCAGTCATTTCATGCTCAGCCAAAACGCATGTGTAGTCGACCACTCACCAACATGTATTTATAATGTGCCATGACTTGTATGTCGCCAGTCGATGCACTCGAAGACATCAATGCTGAAAATGGGTCGACAGATATATTAAATCGACACATTGTATTTCTGTATTATTTTAACATAATTACCTTTATAATTTCTAAAATGCTTCAATCCATTATAACAAATGATTTCATTTAATATCACTATGGTAGTAGGTCATATTATCATGAAACAAAAAGTTTTGATGGCATACCACAGTGGTAGTCCTATGCACGAGCACCTGAAGAGGAAAGGCACAGATGATATTCTGGATGACAGACCACCAGAAAAGGCAAAAGGCTTTTAAACATCGTTTGTCCTTCTAGCTGCTGAATACACTCATTATTAAAGCCATAAAGTTGTCTGCCTGCTACCTTAGAACTTCCATTGAATAAGTGTTTGTGAAAATGTTTAGGATAGAATCTGAGCTTATTCTTCGCTGATTGACGGTGTCAGTGTGTGTGTTCCTATGCACTGGGCTTGTTGGGATTAGTGTTAGCTTAAGCTAAACCTGAAACAAACAAAACTGAAAACGAGAGAGTTTAATCTGCAAAAAGTACCGCCACACCACCAATGTCTTTTACCTTGTTTAACCACAGTATCTACTCTTTTAAAAGTTGTTATGGCTGCTGAGCTGTCCGTTTCTTCACCACAACTTCAATGTTTATCACCTCCATGATTTATCAAAACTGTAGCGTGTGGTGTGCTCCGTTAACCAAATTTAATAAGCATAAGGATACACCAAATTTATACTTTTGGGCATCACAATATGCATTTCATCACTATTTTAGGCAGAAAATCTGCTTATTGAATTGTGCACGAAAATAACGTCCAATTAGTGTCGAAAAGCCATTGTGTTACATTAAAGCCCTGCAATGACATACAGTTTGTTGTTGTCAAAATAAAATTAACTTGATTTAAGTTGATTTTCTGGAGGAGCCTAGCTTTCATGATTTTATCCAGCAAGGAATCCTCTCTGTTTGAATCGACCTGCTGCTATTTATATATGACGGACAAAAGGATTATCATGTGTGATAACTTAATTCCTTGGTGAGCAGAATGAGGACAGGAACATGCATTCATTGTAATGTACAGTGTATATTACGTGCTTATTGTATATTTATTCATGTTGGTATTGTGACGCTGGGATACTCCTACTTAAGAGAACTGTAAATGTTTTAAGGCGTGACACGCTTGTGACAGCCATAACGTTTATAGGGTTTGTAGGTCTGATGCAGTTTTCACGGTGCCAAATGATATGGGAAGGCTTAATGGTGCAGCACCTGTGTGCTGTGGTGACCAGTGACGGGCAAAATAAAGGAAACTTAAGTATCAGTATAGACTCATTTCGGACTCCAAGGGCTGCCACACTCTCTTTTCAAAAGGCCATTTTGCTAGAGGCTCACATACTTTTCCACTATGATCTAGACTGTTGAAGAAGTGGTGCAAACAAAGATGACAATGTAAATTGTGTATATGTGTCAACTAAATAAGACTTACCTATCTATTTTTACGGCTTAAATAAAGACCAAGTCGCATTTTACGAGCCATTCTGAAGGGTTTGCATACTTCATAGCGACTATAAATTTAGACACACAGACGACAGTGTATCTCACTTTACCCAAATTAACAGGTTATACGATTATAATTTAAACAGCTCCCATTCTACTACGCTAACTCAACGTGACAGCAGATTTACCTCCATTGCGTCATATAATTCACACTGATTACTTATACAACATACGGAGATATTTATGGCACGTACCACTGAAATGTACACTGGATAATCAATGCAAATGTATTTAAATACATGCAAGAACTGCATACCGAGATTAATGTCATGTTGTGTTGTTGCTATAAATGGTGCCATTACTCAACAAGACAGGAAAATGATATACAGAGCTCAAAAAGTTTTTACTTAAAAGTAAGAATTATGATGTAATTTGACAAACAGCAGACAATTATCGTTTGAAAAATCACTATTGCTAACAGGCAACTGATCTGTGCAAAACAATATTCTGTAGGCATGCTTAGGGTTAACCAACAACCCTTCAGTCAAAAAGAAACAGTCTGCTAAGGGACTGCAGAAAGGATGAGCAGAAAGGGCTCCCAGAGAGGAGTCCTCAGTGCTTCGGCGTTGCCAAATCTGTTTACCTCAAACTGCTGATTATTTTTACTAGTGGCCTTATTAGGCTCTTTCTCGGTTGCTGTTGTGTAGCTCTTGCTCCAACACTGCTTGCGCGTGCACTAGGACATTCATTGGAGGCTCTTTCTAGCTGCACTGATGCCTAATTGACTCGTTGACAGCTATATGTTTGGAATGTCTAAATTGCTTCACACCACTTTGGACAAAAGATAAATAAAATAAATGTAAATGTTATTATAATGCCGAATAACAATGCACATACAGAAGCTCCTCTACTTACGAACTTTCAGACATACGAACAAAGAGGACTGGAAGTCCAAATTGTGTTCGTTGGGCTCCCCTTTCCTGCCCGCGACACCATTTTTTTTTTCTGCCCGCCAATTCCGCCTAGTACGACTCCTGGCCGCTACTCCCGCCGCGCAGCAGCGTAGCGTGCGTACTCCCATCATCCTAGTTCTTTGTACTTGCGTATACCCTTAAGTAGAGGAGTGTCTGTATTAATATTTAATTCGTGATTATTTGGAGGCTAGCAAGCTTGCTGCCATTCTTAAAAGCAGAAGGTGAGCTTGAGTGTGGCGATTTCCTGCCATTTATGCCCCCCATTACAGCCTGCAGAGGAATCTGGTCGCCCGCCGCTGAACGCCATTCAACACACATTCATTTGTATTCAGGGTATGCAGATGAGGAGACAGTCAACCAAAAACCACTGCATTACAGCACCGGTGACTGTGGATGGACTAGTAACTAAACAGTACTAAGAAATATCTTCTATTGATTACAAAGCACAAACCATTTACAAAAATATCACTGAATGCACAACGACTACCATGCAAGTTGTTGAGTCATTGTAAGTTTTAACCACAAACATTTTTTAAATTATTTTTTTTAATCTGCCACATTGAGGTAAAGCACCAGCCTTCAGTATTGTTACAGGTTTTGGTGAGGTCCGTCATCTGAAACTTGACAAAAACATTTAGGCAAAAAGGATGCCAGAGCGTGTTCGGATCAGTTGTAGGATACAGCAGAAAACACATTTCCCAGGTAGCACAGCAGGGCAGCTACACATCATTCATTACAGGTGCTGTCAAGTCATAGTGAAACGTATCCTTCTATAGGCAAGTTTCCACATACTAAAGTCAATCAATAAAAGATGCATGGAATGGCATGGCTTCAATTTAAACTGTAAACTCACTGAACTTTTCCCTGTCCCCTTCCTTACCCTGCTACCCCATTTCTGTTTCCTGTTTTATTTTTGTATTACTTATCTTTTAGATCGTCCCTTTTACTGAAGACAAACGTTAAGTGTTCATGGGTGTTTCATTTGTTCTGTGTTATCTAACATATCACAATCTGACAAGTGAAAACACAACAGAGAAGGCCTGCAGATCATGAGCATCTACTTGAATATCAATGGAAAGTAAACAGGAGATGAGTTCTTGCCGTTTCCCCTTTATGCGTATTATTTTATAAATAATATTATATATATACACACACACACACACACACACACACACACAGTGCCCTCCACAATTATTGGAACCCCCTGTAAAGATTTGTAAAGAGGGTTAGAAAAAAATCTACTTTTCAGTGAAGTAGCTTCATCTCACACTGAAGAATTGAGAAAAATCCAACCTTTCATTAAAATAAATTTTATTCCAAGAAAAATAAAATCCTTCCTCAAGAAATAATTGTTTTTAACAAAAACGCATGTGCCACGATTATTGGAACCCCTGGAAATTATAGTGAGCACAATGTAACTGAAGCATGTTTCCCACGCAAATTGAACATCTTTGAGTTGATTGGAGTGTGTAGGAACCCTCAAGCTGTAATCCATGACTTCCTGGTTAACAGGGAGACGAACATGAGGTGACACAGAGCCAAAATTCCCTTTCAACATGGGAAAGATAAGAGAACACACAACCCAAATGAGGGAGAAGTGTGTTGACCTTCATAAGTCAGGAAATGGGTATTAAAAAATAGATACTAACCTGAAAATGCCCATTTCAACTGTTTGGGCAATAATAAAAAAGTGGACAACTGGAACTGTTGCAAACCTGCCTGGAAGGGGACCCAAGTTTATTTTTCCCCCACGTACAGTGAGGAGGATCATAACAGAGGCAACAGAGATTTTACTAAGTAAAATCTTGGGGTTACCACGTCTCAAAAAAAAAAAAAAAAAAAAAAAAAGAAACTCAGACGCCCCCTTCATGCTAACAGATTATTTGGAAGGTATGCCAGAAAAAGCTTTTTTTTGTCAGATAACCACAAACTTAAGCACCTGAAGTTTGCGAAACACTACTACAACTTTTACTGGAACCAAATTCAATGGTCCGATGAAACAAAAATGGAGCTTTTTGCCAATAAACATTCAAGATAGGTTTGATGTAAAAAGCAGAATGGCTATAATGAAATGAACCTTATCCCAAATACAACATATAGTGGAGGTTCTGTGATGTTGTGGGGCTGTTCTCCCTCCAAAGGCCCTGGAAACCTCGTTAGGCTAGATGGCATTATGGACTCCATGAAATACCAGGACATTAAAATCAAAATTTGGCTGCTGTTATACTGGCAAAGGGAGGTTGTACAAAGTATTAAAAGCAGTGGTGACATTAATCGTGGTATTAAGGTGGATTTTTTCCTGACCCTTTTTACAAATCTTCACAAGGGGTGTCAATAATTGTGGAGGGGGCCATATATACAGTATATATATACACACACACACACACACAGTAGAGTCTCCTTTGCTTATTCGACATTCCGTTTTATCTGACGTCCCGCCGCAAAAAAAAAGAAAAAAACGCATCAATCGCCAATAAGAACTGCAAGTTGTGACCATGAGTGTCATCTCCTGACTCTGCTGGAGCTAATTAGTTACCCTGACTGTACAGTGGCGCGCCCATCTACACTAAAACATGATTATTAGGTTCGTAATGTGTAAAATTATAAGATAGTTTGACGTTTAATACGCTTTGTCTTAACACCTCCCATTATCCGACATTTTCGTTTATCTGACGTTCTGCCGGCCTGTTTATGTTGGATAAGCGAGACTCTACGGTATATAATATCTTTATATATAAAATATATTATGACTGCTATTATTATTATTATTATTATTAAGTTCTTGTCATCTTGAACCTAATTTGCATTTACTATTCTAAGTATTTACATAACTTATAATAAACATTTTCTTTGTTATTCATAAAGATAAAACACATAGGACAGAGGTCACTAACAGGCGGACCGCGGTCTGGGTCTGGACCCAGAAGCTGTCCCATACGGACCTGTACCGGTAACCAAAAAAGATATATAACTTAAGAATTGAAAATCTCACTCCAGCCAGACGGCCGAAGTTCTTTGTCTATATGACAATAAATATTGTCAAAGTTTTTGAATTGTACTGAATTAATTTGATTTGACAGTCAGGTACTGATTACATGCA
>JAODKC010000095.1:23719927-23741494 GCA_026777985.1 Mormyrops attenuatus | reverse complement strand
CCCTCCTTATACCCCCGCCGGCCGCGGGCGGGGGGGGGGGGGGGCCCTGCAGGGTCTCTCCACAGTGTCAGAAGTCTGTTTCAGACAAGTACCTGTACATTAGCATTCAGACAGTACTTAGTAAAGAAAAGTACAAACCAGGATAAGACAACTTACCTAGCAGAAGGTAACAAAGACATTTCTTATATCAATACATGCTAATTAGCGACAGACCATCTAAAATGATTCTCAATACTGAATAGTTTCCAAATAGTTTGCCTCCTGGTATTTTTCCTGTCCCATTTCCTGTCTCATTTTAGACTGACTCTTGATGCCCTATATCCCATTGCCCACGATGTAAGCTAAACCCCTTGAAACAGGCAAGCCTCAACACTGACTGCAGTATCAGAAGGGAGACATGCATTAATATAAAAAGCAATACAAACCAGAAAACATGATGGCAATTTGAAATCACTTTATACTCTAAGTATATCTAAAACCATGTGGCTAGACTGAGTAGTATCTGTGAGTTTCCCATGGACTGTATCTCCTCTAGGGACTTCTCCTGTCTGGTACCCTATGCTTCTTGGAATAAACTCCAAGCCCATTGCAACCCAGGTCTAAATAAGTGGCTTGATGGATGGATGGGTGGATGTTAATTTAACTTCGGTTGGAAAATCACTGACCGCAAAAAAGTGAATGAAAATTGCTCTGAACATGAAGATAATGATAGAACAAGCTTAACAGTTAGACCCAACTGGAACCAAGTCTTCTAAACAAACTTGCCCGAGAAGCTACAAAAAGAGAAGAAAACAATGTTATGTTCATAAATGTTTACATTGTTGTTCAACTTCTGGGGGGGGGTATTCCACGAAGCAGGATTAAGAGAAAGTCTGACTTATTTCGACAAGTCTGGCTCATTTAAGTGGGAGTTCCGTTTCATCAACATGTCTTAAATGAATCCCCGCTGAGCTACCATGGTAACTTAGGCGAGTGAACAAGTCTGCTCCAGACTGGGTTAATTGTCTCACTTAGTTAACCGTTGTATCAAAGAATGTTCGACACGTAGGAACAGATTCCCAAAAGTTCGTTCTGTGGGACGTGCTCTCACTACTCATGTCATGTAATAAATATAATGAAGCATATAAAAAATCACGTTTCAGCATTCTAATTAATTCCAAAGTAATTAAAATAAAAGCGTACCTTTATTACAAAGGTCAAACATGAAATGCAATGACTTAAATTGAATTAAAAAAAAAAATCTGTTACAATAATATGAACAGGAACATATTTTTATATTTTGTTTAGTCACTGTCTACTTTGAAACTTTATTAGTAAAATAGCAAAGACAATATATGGTTATTTGTGCAGAACATTTCACTTGGATGCGATTGAATTGCCTTTTTTGCCACAGTATTGCCTTTTTTAGCGATTACATCTTTGTATTTTTCATACAGCTCCATCAGCAGCGATTGTTCTGCGGCGGGAAAAAAACACTGCTCTCATTTTACACGTTTTCCGACTCATTTGATCAATCTATCGTTCATCCATTCATTTGGGCTTCTGAAATATCTCGGGTGTGCACACTAAAGTGACACTACGCAAGTCTGTCTTGTATGAGCCTTGATTAATTAAAGCTGAACTACGTTAGTGGAACAACGTGAGTCTAAGTTTAGAGATAGCGCTAGTTTGAGTCTGACTGAGTCTAGCTTTCTTTAGCCACTTTCATAGAATACCCCCCTGGTCCTTTCTCACCTTCAACAGTGGCCAGCGGTACCTTCATGGGTACTTCCTGGCAATTTCTGATTCTTTGAATGCTATGCCATTCACACCTGCGTGCCACATTATTTTCTACAGTCATAAATAAGAGAGTAGGGTTAATAACCAGCAATTCAGACACCACAAAGTGTCATTCCCTCTTCTACCAGAATGTGTTGTCAAATTCTGAAAGACTGACTAACTGACTTGCAAAAATTTACTCTAGGGAGTGGTGCTCCTGCACCTGTTAGTCATCTTAGAGGCTTTAGAAACTGCACTGTACTCTAATGTAGGATAAAGCCACAATCTAAAGAAAAACATCAAGAGGTAAATACAACTGAGAGAAAATTATTCATATTTATTAACGCAATAAAATAAAACAATCAGTTAGAATCACTACAATAATCCATCGAGCCATCTTCCAGGCACTGATTCTAGTCAGGGTTGTGGGACCTACATTAATACCAAAGTAATAAGAGACATTCAGAATAAAATTTTAATAAAAGACAGAAAAAATGTGTCAGTAACGTTTTCTTGCTTAAGTTTTGATGGAACAGATTCAATAAGATGCATCAAGTGGATTACATTGTGTGTTTCAACTAGGGCTGCCATGATTAGTCGACGTAGTTGATGACGTTGACACTGAAAATGTGTCAACATCAATTTTTTAAATTAACACAAATTAAAAAAAATATATATTTAAATGAAATTGCCTTCATAATTTCTAAAATGCTTCAATTCATTATAACAAATGTTTTCCTTTAATATCACTATGTAATTATGGGAGTAGTTCAAATTAGCACAAAATAAAAATGTAGTTTTACACTGTGCAAAGTTTTGATGGCGTACCACAGCGGCACTAGCGATACGCAGGAGCACCTGAAGAAAAAAACACATTCTGGGTGATGGACTGGCAAAACTGCTACAAGTGATATCTATTCACGTTTATTAATTAAATTACCATTAGTACGAAGAGCTTTTTCATATCTTTTGTCCTTGTAGCTGCTAAATACACTCATTATTAAAGCCCTAAAGTTGTCTGCCTGCTACCTTGGAATTTCCATTGAATAAGTGTTTGAGAAAATGTTTATGCTAGAATCTGGGCTAACTCTGTGTTGATTGGCAGTGTCAGTGTGTGTTTGTGCACGTTGGGCTTGTTGGGACCAGACGCTAAATAAAAGAAAATAATTTGTAAACTGAAATAAAAATGAAAACTAATCAAATAAACGTTGGACTTTCATCTACAAAGTAGCGCCACACCAAAGTTGTTCTTCCCCACCTTGTTTGTCCAGAATATCTCCTCTTTTAAAAGATGTTGTGCCTATTGAGCTGTCCCTTTCTTTACTGTGACTTCAGTGCTTATCACTTACATGATTTACCAAAACAGTAGCATGTGGCGTGCTTTGATAACCAAATTTATTAACTATTAATCTGCTTGTCGAACTGTGGGCAAAAATAATGTCCGTGTAGTGTCAAAAAGCCGGCATCCATTATCTACAGCCCTGCAATGACATTCAGCTCGTCGTCGTCAAAATAAAATTGAATTAAACGGTCAATCTGATTTTCTGGAAGAAAATTAATTGTTTTGATTAAATCGACCAATTAGTAAAATAGTCCATAGATTAATCCATAGAAAAACAGTCATTAGTGGCAGGCCTAGTTTCAACCTCCTTTAAAAGTGATTGAGAGCTTACAATGGAGGCCCACAAAGCAGAGCTGACAGAACTGAGCTTGACCCATAAGAGGGCTAAAGGTTTAAGACCCCTTGGAGAAAAGAAAAACTGCCAGATCCAAAGCTACTGATCAATCTAGGGGACTGGGCTCAATTCACTTTCATCTCAGGTATTACGCAACATAGAGCTGCGTTGCATCATCCTGAAATCCTTTTGCAAACACAATGGTCATGATTACAGTAATTCATACTTATCCAAGTATCCACACATTCAGCTCTGATATACAGGAACTCTTTTCCCCTTCAACATGACATCCGTTTCGGTATTTTGAAGCAAAGGTGCAAGTATGTAGATATATAAATGAATTGAAAAAACACTCCAGTCTTGCACAGTCTAGTAACCAAACAAAGTGTCAATTCTACTATATATTTTTGCAAGCACAATATATATTTTGAAGTTCGGCTAATGTCACAGACTTATTCACTAAGGGGTATTGAGAAGGTAAGAAATAAAAACAACATATCTTAAATGTACCCTACTCACAAGGGATTTAATTCCCACAGATTTCTCAACAACATTCATAAATAGTGAGCAGAACAGATGAGAATTCATAATGCAAAAGGGAAAAGCACTACTTAATCACATGTTCTGTTCATCAACTGCAAGTAAAAAAAATTGTGGCTGCCAGCCAAAACTGAGTTATAATGATCACATCCATTTGTGGACCAACTATAAACAATTTGCCGTGTGTCTTTAAGAACACGAACAGACCAAGAAGGCATTTCATATTTTGTCCCAGGTATACAGTAATTGCTGATGTGTCCAAACTTCATGAAATGTCCATTTTTTTTTACAAAAGATTAGTTTAACAGAGAGGTAACATGATGCATGAGAGACTGCAAGACCTGTACCTGCTTCATCTAAAAAAAGCAAACTTTCACAGACGTAGATTAACATGAAACGGCTATTTCACATGTACGTACATGGACATGTTTTTCGAGATGTCAGGCAGCAAATGATTGGTTAGGCACACAGCCAGCTTTAATGTGTTCACTGTGCTGTCACACCATGCATTTCTCTTATAAAGTTATATAGTACAGGCTTCAGCTGGCACCTTTGCACTCGCCTGGTCAGTGGGTGGGGGTAACATATAATATAATATATGTGAGATATGTCGAAATCTGAAGCAACAAAAGGGGTCTTTGTTGCCTTGTCTATTTATTGAACAGTTTCCCGACGTTTGTATACACTAATACAAACAAGTAAATAAACATTCTTTATGTGACTGCTATGAACGTATCTTCTATACACACACACTATCCTAAAGTCGATGACCACAGTTACTTGATCCTAGGTTATATTCACACTGCCATCTAGTGGAAAATGTATGCATTTTACTTCACAGGAATATTTTACTTAAACTATTAAAATACATTTTTATCATTTCATGTTATTTAATGACCTTACAACAGGGATCAAATTACCATTTATAATTTGTAAACCAAATAACCAGAGTTGTGCAAATCATCAGCAAAAGCACTCAAACATCTAGACAGCCATGGGCATTGAGACATTGTGATTCCTTTCCCATCTAGTCAATTATCTCTTTACACTTTTAGTCAGTTTTTGTTTGAGCTCTATAAGTCAGCAACAGAGGACCCATAAGATTTCTAAATCAGCCCCCAAATGTGCATAATTCATTCAAAATTAATCATGCACATCAGGGGGAAAAAATCTGCACACATACATCTGCCTCTCAAGGGTACCACGGTCCCAAAAACGAATGCAAACCAAATAATCAGCCATGGGAGAACTGTGAAAATAACCCAGAGATAAAGTCATAGGAAGGCACAGGTCAGCAGAAGGGCGTAAAGTAAAAGATACTGAATACTCTTCAGTGCATGAAAGAGTCAGTTATAGAGAAGCTACATGACAAAGTGTCATCTAGACACAGCTTAGATTACAGCATAGATTACAGCATCTTAGCATTAAGGCGAGGTATCCAATCAGGATGCCTAATGTGACAGATAATACCTATGATGTGCAGAAATGTAAAGAAATCAGCCCTTTCGTATTCAGCTGACAGAGCTGTGGGGACTGATAAGAACAGATTTAAGATGAATACATGGAATTTAAGTGACATTGCAAGCGTATGAGAGAAGAGATTTTGATCAAGCTGTGATTAAAAATATTTACTTAAGAGATGTATTTATATAACCAAGAACAGTAGCACCCTTTGGGAATAGCTGCGTCTAGCAACACCGAAGGCTAATCCTTTGATGCCACTAAAATGAAGTTGTGACAGTCGCACCATGACTTAAGTTTTTTCCTTATCGTGTTTGAAGTCAAAAGGCAAAGTTAAACCCAGAGACGAATAAAATAATATAGAGGTTGAGTAAATTAAAGAGTCATATGTATAAACCAGTGGAAGAAAGCCAGCGCTATTCAAACTGGTAAAGCGAGTACACATTTTAAATAAACAAACATGACAATTAGAACACCTGCAAATTTCTATATTTAAATATACTGCCAGCGCAAACCTACAGGGAGAGAGATGCATCTAAATTCAGTCACGGTGAATGAAAGTCACACTGAACAGAAAGTTAAAGTATTTCTTACCTTGAAAAGTAGAGAATCCTCCATGTGTTCAGCATACACAGACGTGAGGCGATACTGGTTTTCCGTGGTGATGTCAATCTGGTAGCCAGTTAGCACGTAGCAAACTGTGCGAAACTCTTGGATTTTCTTCTGGAAAACCTCCTTCAGACGCTGGTTTTTAAGCTCAGCACTTTCCAGCTGTCTGCGCAAATCTACACAGTGAGAGAAAAACAAAAAGTGGAATAAAAAAGTATATTCAAACAGAGGGCAGGTAAAGTTGTATGTGCTGGACATGAACAGTGATTGCAGTAATATTCATGTATAGAGTCACAAAACGTTTTCTTGTTCTATATTATGCTGCATCAGTTGGAGTGCATTAAATTCATCTTATGACTAAATCACAAACAACCAAATCCTTCTCTGTGGAAGGTCTTTATTATCTGTATTAGAACTCAACTAAATGCACATATTTATTTTGCAAAAAAAAACACGTGTATTGAAATGTACAGTCTATGTAACACTGCTACCCTGGATGAAAGTGTAGAAAAATACCATACAATGCATGTAACTCTCGCTAAGGCTGGGCAATACGGCAAGACATTTTTTCACGATAACCTTTTTGGTAACACTTTACTTGACAAGGCACAAATAAAATAGTATCATACTATTACTTATGTATTAATTAACCACAAACTAAGTCCTAGTTACATACTAATCTAACGTTAATTCATCATTAATGAATTGTGACGTATGTTTTATCTCAAGCAGTTACTGTATTTGTTACTATATCTTAATTCTGTAAACCTTTGTGAACTACTAAAGGAAGTACTGAAGGAACAATCATGAATAACAGGTTAAATTCTGATCTCATATTTGTTCATCATTAATGAATCATAATGCATCTATCATCCCAAGCAGCTACTATATTTGTTAGTGTCTGTTAATTTTGAAAGACATTGTGAACTACGCATACTGAAGGAACTTTCAAGGAACTACTTAAGGAGCAAGTAATGAACACAAGTGAAATCCAGATCTCATGTTTGTTCATCATTAACGAATTGTGACGCATTTATCTCAAGTAGCAACTATATTTGTTCACCGAGTCATTACTAAATATTTGTGCCCCGTCAAGTAAAGTGTTACCATTTTTTCCCCAAGTTATATTGTGATAATAATCAACATCATTTAATTCATTATGTTTACTCCAATGCTCCATTTTTACTTAAATTCCCTTAAAATCGTCCTTAAGCAGATTCAGAACGTGAAAAAAGGCAACACATTGAATGCTCTAAACTGAAATCCATATTTAATAAATAAATCATACACAAATAAAATTTTATAGTAGGGTGTAAGACTGGAAAATGTTAACAGTACGTTTTGTTGCTAGGTTTTTTTCTCTGACTGCCTCGAGGTTCATTCCAGGGAACAGATTTGACTGGGGCTACATGATGTACCCTAAAATATCATCACAATATTTGCAGAGATTTTCACAGTATTGATATTCATTAATATAATCTAATATTAATATGGGGAAAAACAGTAAAATACAGTTTTTCCTGGTTATGATGACCAAATTGTTTTACTAATACAGTGATCGAATGTGTGTGAAAATAGTGCATTATAACTGTTAATTATGCAAGAAAAGAAGTGTTTAGGTTATATCACCATATTCACAATATTCAAATTGATGACAACATCATTGTTCATAATCACAGTATGACATTTTATCAATATCATCCAGCCCTAATTCTCGCTATCTGATACCTTACTAAACTACAAAAAAAGAACCAAAAGATGAAAAACAAATGGCATCCAAGGAGTGGGAGACGAGCAGTGAAAACCAAAGAGTTTTTTTTTTTTTCTTAGTGTTTTCGTAGTGATCAAAATCCAGAGAGGGCAAAGCTGCGGGTCAGACAAACAAAGTCACACACAGCATGAGGGTTATTGATCATGTGAGAATGGAAATATTGTATATCACACAAAAACGTGTTTTTGTTGTGAACACAATTCATTTGTAAAGGGCCTCTGTTAAGTAGAACAGATAAGGTACTTTAAATTTGTTTTATATTTCAAAATGAGAGAGTTCATGTTCTGTCACTTCTTTAAGGGTTATAATATGGCTTTTTATGTTTTTATTTTTTAAAGACCGTGTGCGTTTCTTGAGTGTGACAAACAGTCAGCTTTAGACCATATAAAATTATATTGCCCGATTTTATCAGTTAATGGAATTTTCAGTTCCTAAAAGTCTGTATTGGTATTGGAGACAATTTTTATATCATTCAAGCCTTTATCTGTATCCAAGACTGCAAAAAAACATTGATATTATATCAGTTTCAAATGAACAGCACTCAGTTATAGGACATTATATAGATTAAGTTACAGTACATTATTGGCCCCTGTTTTCCAGAGCTGTATTGCATCTGATTGCACTGTTCAAACAGTTGCTGTAAAGCAATGACTCTTTGCTATCCGAGGTAACGCAGTTAACCCATCTGCAGCGCAGAATGACTCAAAATCCCTGAAATGTCTCTGCCAATGCATTTCGGGCAGTTTTGGTGCGTTCCATTTGCCCTTGGAACTCGTATTCCGAGTTGGATGCCGAGTTTCGAAGCCGGAAGTGATGACATGCGCGCTCCCGTTTCTCGGAGATCCGAGAAATATTTCGGAGCAGCACAGAGGATCCCGAGTTCAGAATCCAAGATGGCTGCCCCCTTTATCAACAGAAGGGAAAGTTGTAGTTTTATACTGTTTAAGCACTATTTCTCATTTGTGGCTCATTAAATCGGTCACACACACTATACCATCCAACTTATCTGTGGACGTGCTGCTACGGAGTTTTATACGTAAAGCACCGCGCGTAATGTTCAACTGGATTTCATTAGTCGGATTATTTGTCGGATTTAGTGACTGGCTGAAAGAGGAGTAACAGGGCCACATTAATGTGGATAAATGTTTAGAGAGAGTTTTTTGTTAACATGAATGTTCAAGATGTTCAATAAACATGTTAAGTGCATATATATTCCCTTTCTTCTTGAGTCTGTTTGCTCATGCAAAATGAAATGCGATTAATATAGATTAATAATGAATGATATTTAATCGTGATTAATCAAAATTAATCCACAGCAACCCTGTGATTAATCTAATTAAAAATTTTAATCATTTGACAGCACTAATTAAAATACAAAAAGCCATGATTAGTTAGGTAAAAGTGCCTCCCAAAACATTACAGCATCAGCACTACCAAGCATTTTTTAATACCTTAAACAGTAATGAAACAAATCCATTTCTGATCCACCATCGACTGACCAAATTTATTTTACCTAACCAAAATGATTACATGGGAAAAACCTGAACAAATAGATAACAAGAAATTTATTAAAGAATTCAGTAGCAGCTGAGAATAACAAAGTGTAATCTCAAACTAGGCCTATTTTATCTTTAAGCTCCTATTTCACATGAATTTGGTGAAACCCCAGAAAGCAAATTTCCAGATAATCACCTGTCAAACTGATTCAAAGCTAATTCCTTTCAGCCATGTGCAGGGGCCTATTAATGCTTAGGAAGCCAATCAGTAAGCCTCCAGCTTTTCAATTAATGTCAAAACCAGGTTTCCATGACTTCAAACTTTTGCAGAACAGAAACAACACACCAATGGAAAGATTATCCGACCTGCCTCATTCTCATATATGTGGCACAAGGGCGGCGGCGTGCTGTTAAAGTTAACCATCTAATAGAATCAGGCTAGGACAATTCTTACAGAAGCACAAAGACAGGGGAGACTGAAGAATTGTTACCCTTTTAAACTCAGACTATTATTGCAGTTAGAGAATATATTTTGCAAAAGCAAATATTTCTGACCCTATTCTATACATATTTCTGCTTAGTGTGGCCAGATTATGTGTTTTAAATAGTTAAATATACAATGTTTTCTTCACTGAAGTCAGTATGATAGCTATGATAGTGGAGTTCAAATCATTCATTCTGTGTGTGAATTTCACATGTATTCCCCATGTCCATTCTCCAGACACTCAAGTGGCATCCAAGTTCAGGGTATGTAGTCCTGCCCTGTGCACGGCATGGCCAGGAATGAGAAACAACCCCCCCCCCACCCAGGAAGATGGATGAGTCCACTCCATTGTAGACGGCACGTGCAGAGACTTATAAGCAAAGATTGCTAACCATTTTGGCCCAGGAAAGGCATGCTCAATAAGGGATGCAATGGGGGGGGGGATAATTGCTGTTCTATTTAAGCCAACATCACCACAAGCTTATTTATGGCAGGAAATACACAAAATACAACAGTGCCACGACACGGAATGCATGAAAAGGTGCACGTGTGTATTTATAAAGCCTCAGTAACCGTACAAAATGGATCCCATAGTGTTACAACTAAAATCAATAAACTCTAACAAGCACTATAAACCTGAACATCACTTAACTGATCGTGTTCACTCTCAGGGCTGCTACTTACAAGCAAAAGGATTTGTTTATTTACTCATGGCCCGATGTCGTTAATGACACGGCATCCTTTCACGGCCCATATTATCGAAACGGAAGATATAGGACTCCCTGAGAAGATGTGTGATGGCAGTGGAGCCCATCCCGAATGAATAGCAAGCAGTCCTGGGAGGTACTGTGAAAAATACGAATGTGAATTTTTCAGGGGTCTGGGGCATAGGGAAGGAGAAGCAATGTGGCAATAAGCTGAGACATGAGCTGTGTTTTCAAACATCATGTCACTAAGGCAAAACTGTATCAGTAGAACAGGGAAGAAGCATACTGAACAGAAAACAAGCCCACAGGCCCTCATTATTTAGTCCTATTAGCCATCCAGATTAAATAAAGCCAAGAGTATTCCTGATTGCATTTCAGTAACCGCGGCATCCGCCCTCCTTAATAGCACGTTTTAATAGTGAAGCGGACCTCCCTGCACCCTGTTCTCTGAACAGTCAAAGCTACTAAAATGAATGGCATTTAGTGCAGATTCAGACCACAATAAACGATGCCTGACATATGAGCTGCTTAAACTCGGGCGTCTCTCTCCTTTAATTAAAGGGATTGTTGCTTTGGCTGGCCAAATATTCACTGCGGTGGGCTCATGCAGAAGGCTGTGGTAACACTGTAGCACTGGGAGCAAGTAAAGGAGAGTGCCTAGGTCTGAAGGTGGTTGTAGAGTAGCTAAGAGGAGGAGCGGGAGTGTGGGCTTCACTGGCCAGTGGGCAACTGTGTGACGCCAGCTGCAGGAAGCAGCTAGGAGCTGGAAGGCAGCTCACAGCCCAGCAAAGGCTTTTAACGTTTAAATTAATCAAAACATATGCAGATCAGATGGCTATCGCACATTAAAAAGTTCTGGCCTGCTTGTTTATATTGCCAAAAGGCACAAGAGACCAGGCTCATTTATTAAAAAGTACCCAAATCAATGACAGTTACAGCTGGGCTTCTCTGATACAAAAATATTCATTAAAAAGTGTCACAATATACCACGGTTTGATCAGTTCCCAACTGAAAATATGCCGCAGAATGACAGTAATGATGGGACATTCCTACAGCATTTTACAGGGGCTTGCTGCAGAGTACGACATAAAAGCCCTTGTGGATAATTTGCCTCTCAGCGAACAATTTTAATAAGGTAGACAGTTATGTGCCAACCAAACAGGGACTTACTTCCGAAATAAGAGGCAGATCAGAAAACAAGATTATTCATTTAGTGCTTTATTATACCTTTCACAGTTCATAGTTCAAACTCAAAAGATATTTTTTTCTGACATGGAAAAAGTGAAATTCTATTCCTTTGCTCTCATTTCAAAATATATACATTATGCTGTGACATTTTGACTCAGTGCTACACACGGCTTTAGGTATGGCAGGGCCTTTTGAAAGTCAGCGGACAATACCTAAGACTTCCTGGGAGGGAGGAAGGCTGAGGGTTCCTTCATTGCTGGTCACAGCGCCCCCTGCCTGCAGTGCTCGGATACGCTCCCGCAGCTGCTGGCACTCTTCGCGCAGGTGCTCCACCTCGTCGAGCCGCTGCTGCTTGGCTGCGCTGGTGGGGTTCATGCGGAGATGGATCACCTTTGTCTTTGTGGGATCGTAGGCGCCCTGCGGAGAGCGGACAGCCCGGTTAGAAAACACTGACTCAGACTGGGGCCTTGACAGCACTGACCAAACAGAGGACTGGGAAAGGTATCGCCAGAATGATTCACATGCTTAAAAGACATTCACCTGACAGAAGCTGCTACTTAATAAAAAGTGACCTGGGCACAAATGTTTTCCAGATAAACGATAATCATACAATACCCATTGGCCCCATACACCAGGCATGTGTATCTACTGTATAAAAGTATGGAGGTTGAATATATGTCTATATAGTCACATTATGTAGCTATAACTAACCCAACACTTTCTAAAGTTACTTATGCCATAGCATCACAAGGGTCCACCTAAGATGACTTCAACTCTGTGTCATCTGTGAGGTCACTGAGGCTGAAATTTTGGCGAAGCCGCTCTGTTCTTGATTTCATCGTGTTCTTTCTCTATTCCACTACGTTTTTAAGCACTGTCTTCTGTTGCTCCTATTACATTTCATTAAACAGAAGTCATTGGTCGGTGTCACTTTCATGAGTTCACTGACTATGCACAGGAGAGCAGCGCTAATGTAAATCGGAGGCTTTAAGGTAATCAGGTGATGACACTGCTATGCTGGCCTTGATTACTTTACAAGGAATAATTTCCCACCCTGCATGATGAATAAGCCTGATGATCCCAATGGAGAGCAGAAAAGCAGGTCAGTTCTAATCAAAAGTTAAAAAGATTCACACCTAGTTAAAAAACTCAGGACCATTAAACTGCCTACCACTGCATCACTTATTTTACTTTTATTTTTTTTTAAATACAGGTAGTGATTACAACTGGAATGCCACTGATCAAATGCAGGCTAGACTTCACATCCTTCTGTATTTCCTGCAGCTATTGGAGGCTTTAAACATGACGTACTGCCTTACCAACGTGGGAGGAAATTCTCTAAGTAGCTGTAACTATCAGTAATTTAGAAAATTATTATGAAATCAAGTCAGTATTATGAAGTCAGTATTATTCTGCACCAAAGAAAACCATGAATCATTCAATGTCATATAAAATTACCACATACCCCCACATCCTCTCCTGAATCATCTCATTCTGAAACAAAACATACTAAAAGGGGAGGGAAAAAGTTAAATCCCACCCATTTAATTTTCATTTTAGGGCCCCTAGTTCAAAAACAGTTGCAAGCCTCCACTATAAGGCAACTGTACTTTCGAGTTTGGCCCATTCAGCTACTTTGAGTGTTAGAGACAGCCTTCGAGAACCTCAACTGCCCCCTGCTCATTTAAAACGATATAATAAGCTGCCATGTGGCAGGTGAGAAGCAAAGTCATGGTTGACATGGCAGTAAAGAACTTGCAGAGGAATGTTAATGATATACAATGCTTCTGTAAACCTCTGTATTCTTATTGAAAACAACCACAGCTGTAACCGCCTGGAGGACTGAGGATTTGTTTAATCTGACCCCTTATTCTCTCTATCCTTGCCTTTAAATCATTACCTGCTTCAGTGGAAGAGTTCAAATTGCTCAAGAGAGTAATTAATTAGTCGAGCTGTCCATTTATGCAGAAGACTAATTAAAATAGACATACGTACAGCACTGTATCCCCAAATGGACTCTGTATATTGTGTTCTAAATATTGCAACATAAAGCACATTTAAATTGGCATAAGTTCCAAGGGAGAAACACTGGCATGGCCTCTCATACATTCAGTTCTATACTAGGGTCACACAGTGAACGGTACTGAAAAAAAAAAATAATGCAGTACTAGAGTTCTGAAAATTGAACAATACCAGCATTTACTGCACCTCTCCACAAGAGTAATATACAGTAATATACAATGTACAGCAGTAGTCACCAAGTGGCGGATTCCAGTCCACATTCGGACAAGAACAACTGAATCCAGACCCGCAATCAATTGCCCTCATGACCCAATTTTACTGAATTTGATTGGACTGTGCAGGTAAAATGTGCAGCTGAATTTAACAAACTGGACAAATGATACTCACCGAAAAACACACCACCAGTCAAAGGTTTTTGCATACCACAGGATTTTACCATTTTTTCATTTATATATTTTATGAACCGTAGATTTTTTATTTTTGCTAAGCATTGGAAAGTTGAGGGAACAACTATAAATGAAAATATAAGTCAAAACAAGTTTCCTTTATAACAATACATTATATTAACTGGTTGTGTGGTGGTAGCAAAGTCAAATTCTAGGCTGTCCTATAAATAAAAATGCAGTAGTTATCCATTTCATCCCATGAAACAGAGCAGTACTTAATGTCCCGTGTAGAATGAACGCAATTTTCTCTGCTGTTATGTTATAACTGCTAGAGGTTACTGTGATGAATCAAAGATATTACATTTTCTTGCTAATAAAAGTACTCAAATACTGTAAATTTGCTAGCAAAGAGTGAGTGTATTTTTAGTAAATGTTAAGTGAGCAACGTGCAAATGTAGAAAATCTCTGTGTACTTTTGACTGGTAGTGTAACCAGAGACCAACTCAGAATGAACAGAGACCAAGTTAGTCGCGTCATTTATGTGAATCGTCAGCAAACACATCTTATACTATTACTAACAATTTTACGACGTGTATTTGGAGAAACATAAGCTAAATAACCCAGAAAGGATTGCTTTATGAAGGTCTTATACTTGCAAAAAATCTCGTTAAAGTAGTGAAAAAGCTAAAAGTAAAACAAGAATCAAATTCGCAACAGTTTATATATCAAACTTAAGAAAGTTTCTGAACTTAATGCAGCTACTGTTTTATAAACTGCCTAACAAGGAAGCATTATAAGCATCATATACCACATTCTAGCATAATTTTAAATTTGTTTCATGGTTACGGCTTAAAAAAAAAATCTATGAACCTAATGCAACTAATGTGATATATATTCATACAGAATTCTATTATAAATCCAGAAATAGCTTATAAAATGAACCGAAAATGAATGATACTTCCTTTGCATATTATACGTAAGGTACGAAACAATTTGGTTTATATTTGTAAGCTTATCTATTTTTTCAAGATATCCAAAACAAAACTTTAGATTTAAAAAAAGTTACTTTGCGATGCCTTGAAAAAACAAGAATAAAAAGCATAATTTCAAGTTTCGCATTTGCTCATTACTTTAATATTCATTCAAAAGAGTAGCTACTACAATGACCAGTATGGGTAGTCCAGGAAATTGTTTTAGTATAGGCCATTACAAAATCAAAATTCTTGACTTGGCATTGATTTTAAAAACAAAAATTATGGTACGTGACAAAACTATTGTATTCAAGTAATGTGATGTTTAAGAGGGTTTAATGAAGGGCTTTGAAACTGCAGACGTGCACATATGCCACTCTTTCAGTTTCAAAGATCTCACCTTCGTCGCTCAAGCAACAAACAGGAGTCCTTTCGATAAACTGCGGCACGCATTACACGGCACAACTCAGTGTTTCATTCTTACTTGGTCCGTAAACTTCAGCTTTCATTATAAGGTTAAGTAGTTTCATTCTCCTGACTATACATACATATTTTCTTTCCTTTGCGCGCAAATGCCAACTGTTACATAATCATTATGGCAGAAGAATATCCCCGGATTCCTTTAAAATGCATACCCTAATCATCATGTTTTACAGAACACCTTATAGAAAATGGCTAGGCTGAGATTACCCTGAGAGGCTTTTGCTGAATGATCATTAATGCTGTAGTAATCGCAAATGTCAACAATAAAACAAAATTATGGACTTAAATGTGAACAGGTTCACCGTTTTAGAACACACTCGTTCATTAACGTTAACTGAAACAGTTGTTTTGTAATGCTTTTCTTACCCGTGCTTCAGTAAAATAATTTTTTAGTATTGCTTTAATGAAGAACAGCAGAAGAGCAACAATACTGTTTGTTACTCGAGCAGGAACGACTGCCTTCGGATCTCCAGCATGCTAAATCCATCCAAATGCTCCCTTGTTACTCCTTGTCATATAATTTCCATTGTAAAACCATCTTAGGGATTACACACATATAATAAATCACAGGCACTGGTTCTTAACTTCCTTAAGTGAGCAGTCAAAAAATAATAAATGGTTATGAACTAGTTGCATATTGTATACTAATCTACATCACTTAACATTTAATCCATCTACAGGCCTCCATGTCAAACTCACTTTAACGTCAAAGCAGGCACAGGTTAAACAACAGAATTTCTTAAACTAAAAATTAAACATCAAAACATTGAATCATATGACTCATTAGTAATCAAGTTCAAAATATTCAGATTTCAGCTTTGGGAAAAATACACATTTGCATTACAAAACATTTGCTTGGTCACATAGGCTGCAATCACACACATTTGTGTTTTTCCATTTCGGGACAAAGCAAAAGCAATTCCAACTTAAAATACACATGCCACCCCTCCACCCCCCAGTTCAATATCTGAATTCACTTCTTCACTCCTCTTAGCATTCCTCAGATCTTGTTTAACAACCAGATACAAATGCTAACTGCTTCCAGTTTATGGAGGATAGTATGGCATCACATGTGCATCAGTACATTATTTCTGATCAAAACACTGACAACCCATATAAAAAGTTGGAAATTCTCTACTTGAGAACTAAGTACTGTTCTTAAAGGTACTACAACAGGGCACCTTCTGAATCAAAATTCACAGGAGGCTTTATACACCCCTTTAAAAAGGAAAGTCTGTGTGGTTCGGTGGTTCAATTTGTTCCTTTAATGTGCCTGATGCTATACGGCACTGACATTTGTCCAGAGGCCACAAGCACCTAGTCTATCAGACAATCAGACAGACGACCAGAACATCCTCCCTTCTAAAACAAAATGGTCCGACACACCACCGAAATGCAGGAGAGGTCCGGATACATGCAGAAAAGGTCCACTGAACAGAATTACTACAGTCCTTTGAGTCTAATAAAAACACACAGTGAACACAAACTCGTTATAGAAAAGGGAGCAAAACAACTTGAGGTGAAAAGAAGCCCACCCTTTCCCTCAAATGTTTGTCACGTCCCCTTTATCAGTTACAGAACACAGAAGTCACTGCAACAGGCAGAGCTGGAAAGTCTGAGACGTGGTAGGCCGCTCTCTTGACATCCTCCCTCCACAACCAATCAGAAGGCGGAGAGAAAAGGAGTGAGCCTGGTCCCTTGGGCTGCAGCCCCTCCATCTCATCTCACCCAGCTGAAAGGATTATCAGAGGGCTGCTGGTAGTGCTTCTTGACAGAGTTCCCTTGGGGAAGGCAGGAGGTTCGCTTAAAGAGGACAGCCTGGGTGGGAAGCTTACCTTCCCAGCAGACCCTGACTGAAGCCCTTCACGCCTGTTGAGCACATAGACACTTTTTTAAACTTGGATTTCTCCTGGACCCCCCCCGAAGAGGCAATTTAGGAGCTTAACACACGTATATTTTCATTATCTCCACTTCAGAAACTTAATCTACTTATATCCATATGCTGGGGACACAGATTCTGCATTAACCATTTAAGTTGCGGAGGATAAGGATCATTATTAATATATCATAAATAATAAATAATAATTATGAAAATTCAGGCACAAATGACCGAGTTTCAAAAAAAAGTTGTTCAAGATTTAAGGCCATATTAAAGGTGACAACCATCAGTAGTGACACTCTTTCATAAAGCTGGTCAATTTTTCGTGCTCTCGGACACACTGCAATACTTTACTCTTTAATATTGCCCTTGCAAAGGCTAAGGCAAACGATTGTCCTTATCTAGCCTAAACCCAGTTTTATCACTTCTGATGACAGCTGAGCAGTCTGTTAATGTGCACAGGATGTCATTAAATGGTCAGCACCCATATGAATTACAATTTACTTTGAATCATCTAAAAAATGTGGAGAATTATGAAGAACAGTTAACACAAGGGGAAAATGAGTAATGAGACCTGACTTTTTTGGCCTTTATAAAAAAAAAAAAAAATCAACATACTACTAATCTCTGTGGTAAATGTGAAAATCACAGCAGTAATTACTACAGGCCAAATACCTGGATGATCACACAACAAGGTCCAGGAGGCAGGGGGACTGTCACATAGTGAACCTTGATAAAAGTGCCACTAGCTACCAGAAAAGAGGAACATGTGCTTTTCATTCTAGACTGTTCTACACAATAGCCATTTAAGGGGGAGTGAAGAACATCAGATGATGTACTGCCTTACACGAATGTTTGCTCACATACACGAATGGAAACAAACATTATGGCACCTCAAACGCTACCTACCATTTATCTTCTACACTTATTCAGATGTGAATGTGAGCATTATGCAAATCAAATTATCCCTTCTATTTGCATCAAAAACATCAGTGTAATTTAATGTACATATTCTGGATCATAAAATAATAGTTGCACAGAAACAACAGACGTTCACATATATAACAAGCTGTTTTTAATGGCAAACACACCAGTTGGTAAAATCAATATTGAATATTTTGATATTACTGGAGACGAGTGTTAAAATAAAATGAAGAAAACAGCCACCATCAAACTCTCGTGAGGGGCATAAGTTCTACACCACATTTAGAGAGCTTCCACTCTAATGAGGGAGAAGTCTGTAAACCATTACATATAAAGATTAAGGTTCCCAATAATAAGCCCTCAGCTACAATTTTTTTTAGGAGACAAGGCCCAATTAGAAGTGGCTTGGTGACAGATCCTCCCGTAAACCATGCTATCGAGAGCTGAAATGGCTCCTAAACCTATTTCATCACCACTGTCAATTTCCCCCTCTCCAACACACAGTATTAAAAATGGATTTTGTGTCTGGTAAATACAAATCAAGTGCAAGAGTTCTATCCAATCAATTCCTAATTAATAAAGCCTATTTCCCAATAGGAAAAAAAATGGAAAAGCCTGCAAGTGGGAAATTTACAAAAAAAATAAATAAATCAAAGCAAAACTTTAAGGTAAACACATTCACACAATCCGGTTTAATGCAGCAAACTTTGTTAGCATTTTTACTACACAACTAATCCGAATCATAAATAATGCACATACGAAAGGTATAAAACTTTGGTGAAATCCATGAACATAAGAGCAATTGGCCTCATTCAAACATGATCATTCTGATTCTGTAGCAAAAAGCCATCCTTTTATTTCATTAAAAGCTGAATGAATGTCATTTTCTTAAACATTATCATGGCTTTTACTAAATGTAATACTTTAAGTGAAACTGAAATACTTACTGATCTGATACATTTTAGCATGAAACAGCTAACCAAAACACCAAAATAACATGTAGATTCTGTGAAAGACATCTGTGAATTTATATTACACAAAGTACTAAAATGAAATACCATGAATTACAGATACTAATTAAAGTTGATATAATGACAATTTAAGAATAAAATAATATCACGGTAAGTGTGGATAGCACCAGCAAAAAATATTACACTTATACAAGCTAATTTTGTTCAGTCAGCCACATCTTGGCGATTCATTTCTTAATGGGAATAGATTTCTTCATGAAGCTGAGCTGGCCTTTACCTGCAGGTTGTGTTTCTCCAATCTCATTTCCAGAATGTTGTTCTGATCTTCCAGACGCCTGCGCTCTGCCTCCAGCTCCTCAATCTTCCGCCTGTAACAAGACGAAACAATTAAGATATCCATCTCTAGGCTCAGGCTTGCTATTTATCTGAGGTCATGCCAGTCTCAGCTGCTAATCAGGCCTAAGTTCTGAAGACTGCTGTAGAGGGGCCATCTTCAATTAAATGTTCAGATCTGTAGGGGGCAACGGTGCCATGCTTAGTGACGAGTTGCCACCCGTGAAGGCACTGGGAAATTCTGTAGTCATTGCCACACGTCTGTGGTGGGAGTACTAGTTCTCGTGGGCCACAAGTCAAAGCGTGCAAAATCAACTGCCCATCATGAAATGCTGAAATCTCATTTTCACTTCATTAACAGACCAGAGTTAGGCGGCAATGAACACGGCACTGCAGTAGTTGCTTAATATGCTAAATAATTAATCATGTAAAACAGCAGAGACGTTAAAGGACTATTCTGGTATGTGGATGGAAAGCTGCCTCGCATTTTCCATTCGCATACAAAGTCCACCGCCCATTCAGTTACAGTTCATGTAACACACAGCTGTTATAAATTGGTATTAAACTGGCCAGCAGGGCATTTTATTTCGTAGCTACAACTGCTGTCAGTTTTGGAGAATTTCTGTAACTTTCTCTTGATGTTCATAAGAGGATAAAGAGGTTTACTACAAATGAATGGTCACCTGCGTCTGGTTAACATCAGCCAAATCTCAACATCCCTGCAGTGGCAAAATATTCAGTGAGGTGCATTTCTTGAGGAACTTATGAGGTAGGTAAGGGGGCGTGCGCTGATTTCAAACAAGCCTCTTTTTTTTTTTTTTATTATCAAAGTTGCATACCACTTACAAACTCAGGCTTAATTATCTACATAAAAATAGACAATAGTTTCTACTCAAAGCTTACTCATAGTCACAATATTACAACATTAAGGTCACTATGCCCCTAGCATCAAAGATGCAGGGGGGGAAAAAAAAAAAAACTTATTTAAAATTTATTTATATTTAACGTACAAAATATTTTCCTAACGAAAGCACTAATTATACTTTGTTGCAAATATGCTGGTTAGTATACTTGCATGCCACAAACAAAGAAGCCAAACCGTAACACGTAGTTAGGTATTGTGATACATGAACAGAACAGACCAGACGTTGTCTACAGTGCTCACTGGCATTCAGCCACATCCGGTACCCAAAAATACCAAGGCACACTCCATGCAATAATATAGCAAGGGTACGTCTATCAATCACATAATGAAAAGAGAAATAAAAAATAAACACAGAAAATCACCAAAGCCAGAAGAATACTTGTACTAGTGCCACCTTTGCAGTGACATGTGCTGTGACATGCACCAACCTTAGCATTTGAAAATTGTCGAGAAAAAAAAAAAAAAAAAACAGTTTAAACGCATACAGAAATGCCAGGGGGTGTGCACAAGTCCACGGCTGTGCCTCGGTAATAATCACACAGACCATGAGAAACAGAATGTGTTGTGCTCCTCTAAGATGCCTTTTGGCAGGCTAAGCTGTAAGAATACTCCACCCTATTGCACAAAGTATTAAAAGTTTTATCATGAAATGACACATTGCACACACGTGAATATTACCCGCATGTATCAACAGCCACCCGCATGACTTCTGACTGGAGAGTGTGCAGAGTGCTGCTACACGGGTGATCAGCAGATAAGGTGAATTGAAAATTAAAAAGGCACAGCATCTGCGGTGTGCGTTCATGCTCTCGTCATCATCACACTCAATAAACCCAGAAAACCATCTGCCACTGGACCCTCTACCTTCCTGCCTGCCTCTGGAGCCAAATTTGGGGGTTCTCTCTTTGTCATATCCTCCTGAGACCCAAGGAAAATTTCAGGTTATTTGTGATTTTCTATGTCTTTGGAGGAAATAAAACATC
>JAODKC010000095.1:23685421-23717437 GCA_026777985.1 Mormyrops attenuatus | reverse complement strand
GCAGGCAGCATGTAGCAGAAACTGCAGAGAGCCCTAACCTCGAAATACAGGCTGGCTAGTGGCTGGCAGGCAGCCACCAGGTGCATTCAGGCGAGTTTAGCATCTCCGCAGTGACAGGCCTTGGGCCTTGATGCTACATGAAGAACATCAGAGAGGAAACAAGTTACATTCTCCTCCTCACACAATGTATGCTGAACCACTAAGATTCAGACAGTCCCACCAAACAAATGCAGTCCATTTATACATTTGATTGATTTATCATAAACCTGGCCAATGTTGGTTTTATTACAGCAGTTATTCTTGAAACACTGCAACATCTTTGGGACAAACAAGAGGATAATTACACAATCTGACTGGCTATAATGTATAAATATCTAGGAAAAATTACATTCCATAAATAAAACCATGATAGGAAACATTAGGTAGACAAATCCAACCTGGATCATAAAAAAAATACTCCACTAAAGAAAGGAAAAGATTTTTTTTCCCTTGGACTCAGTTCATTATCGCAGGTGCTTGTTTTCTATTTATTATAAGCATCTCACTGCACTACTGGCCAATTATTCATTGCATTGATTAAAACTAAATAATTCTAAATTGCCTGTTTGTGTGACTGCACTCAAAGTAGTCAAATATAAAACTGCCCTAAAGTATGCTCTATTAATGACGGTTTGCATGAAGTCACAGGGGCCCAACAAGAAATGGCAGAGTACAAAACCAGAGAATCATAGGGCAACATTTTGAGGTTCTGTGCTGTCATCTGCGAGTGTACAACTTCATAAAAAAAAAAAAATTCTGAAAGCCACAAAAAAAAAAAAATTGATTTAATCCTATATTAGCATACCAGGATAAACACCATGCAATAACCAGGCTGAAACCCACAAGATCTTCAGGAGTGCAATCAAAATATGAATGACCATACAATGTACAGAGCATAATATGCAGTCCTTAAACATCATTCTCTATCTCCATAACCAGTTTAAATTCAGCTTGGATAAACTCAAGACCCATCAGTCATAAGTGTCTTTGAACTTTTGTTTAAAATGTATATTTAAACAGTCAATGACTGCCATTTATTAAATATCGCAGTCAGTTCTACTGCTCAGTAATAAACCATACGCATCATTAAGTCCAAAAAAACAATGTTCAATAGTCTTTAGATTCATCAAAGAATAAAAAAAAAAAAAACACTACGATGGCAGTAGGGTGACAAATACTCCTTTGTGAAGGCCATTGAGCATGCTCTGTCTGCTATTTTAATTATAAAACTAGTTTATTAATGAGAAAGCAGCCTGGCACTCATCAGAAATCAATTACATTTAGGGAGGGGATGAAAAACTAGAGATGAGCCCACTAGTTCTAATTGTACTAATCATAATTGGAGCGCCAAAGCAGCTGCATTTTCTCTGGTAGCTAATGAGGGTTAACGTTTCAAAATATTAAAACAAACGGTTAACACCCTACAGTCCTTCCTAAACATGTTTTTTACAACATTCCTGTTAAGCACTGCAAAGAATGTACAGAGAACCTTTCCTGTAATGAACAGGTACAGTTTGAAATCATTTTGACATCAGATTCCTGATGCCAAGCAGGTCACGCCAACACACACGATGAATGCGGTTTCAGAACATGACAGAAGAATCTGACTGCAAGCCGAAAAACAGGGAAACTCTGGAAAATACTAAAGCAAGGGCGACTATTCAAGGTTGGATTCTTAAAGCGCACATCCTCCATTTTCCCCCCAAAGTGTCATATCTTATCAGAAGCATTAATATTAGACAAATCCCCGCAGTCATTTTCCTCACAGGTAATTGCCAAAATACATTAGATGAAGTATATCGGGCACAGTGTGGTATGATATGAAAGGCAGGGGGGAGGGAAAAAAAAAAAAAGAAAAGAAAGAATTTCAGTTCAGAACTTAAAGTAGGAGAGGATTAAAATTTTAACATGGCCTTAAGAGTTCTTTATAAAATGATTACATGAGACCACCTTCCTTACCAATTCCTTACTGCTAATAGTGGCTGGTGATCACACAATGGCATCATTGAAAGATCTCACCTGTTACGCAGACTTATCAGGTCATTGACCCAATGAACGCCATAACAGGCTGAATGATGTAGATGCGCGACACGCCAATGAGGTGTGAATAATCTGTTTACACAATCAGCTATTCCATTAATATTGCCCTTGTACATGGACTGGACATCCTGTTCCTTGGCATATGACTTGACGTTTCAGAAAAACGATTTCAAATGATGTCACTAGAGAAATTAGCATTATTAAGCAAAGGACGCCAGTCAGAATACCAGTTGGCATAACAGAAGATGTTGGGCAGTTCATTTATACTAAATATAATTGTTGGAAGCAAAGGCAATAAATCACAGAGCCAACATTTAATTAACACTGAAAGCCATGCAGTGTTTATGCTCCAAGCAATTGTTTAAATTTATAAACTTTAAATAGCATTGATACAATGGAGCCAAAAGCTACAAAAGAAATCAAAACCAGATACTGCATTCAAAAGAAAGTCTAACAAAAACAGATTAAAATTACACTCACACACACACACACACACACACACACACACACACACACACACACACACACACACACACACACACACACACACACCACACACCACACACCACACACACACTATGGCTAATAAAACAGTCTACTCACTTTTTGGGCTTGAAGTTTATAGGTGCCGATTTCCTCCTGAGCTTTTGAGAGATGAGCCTACATGAGTAAAAGGGTGTCAATGAAATAACTGAGGAGCTATGGGGGGAAAAAAACAACTGCAGACCATATAAAATAAAGTGACCTACAATATATGGCAAAACAATTTAAAGAAAATTCATGAGGCTTCAGAACAAATTGCACATTTGCATGGGTATAAAATCTCAATACCGCAGTGGTTACCTCATCAAACTGCAACCAAGTATTGAACAGTATGTCAAAATCTAATATTTATTGTTGTTTATGTATTTAAACTAATTATATCAACATATATTTGCAAGAAAATACTGTATTATTTGGTCTGATACTGCTAAAAACAGTCCATTATCCATACAATGCATATTGACTTGGCAAAGATACATTTGTACACATTACATGAAAAATTACTCTAAATTTTGACCATGTGAATGCTGGTCAACTAGATATTTCACAACAATTTAGGATGAGCCAGCTAAAATTTAGAAAGAAACAGTTTTTACTTCACTTGTTACTAGATAGAGTAACACCTCCTGTTTGGAAGCATTTGAAATTTAAATGTAAGCAAATAAATGGACCTCACTTTAAGGAAAAACATCTATCAAAAGAAAGGGATAACATCCAAAACATATTTAGACAAAACAAATTCACAGCGAGTCCTACTGTGCAAATAGTACACATTTAACATGGAATAAAACATTCAAAACAGATTAGAAATAATTTAATTTGGTTATTTATATATCAATTTCCTTCTTGCGTTTTATTTAACACATTAACAATATAAATTACTTCAGGGAAAACAAGATAAGCTGAAGTTTATACTTGCTTTTGGCTAGAAAAAGAACTTTTCAACCATATTTGAGCTTGAGTTTCAGATCCACTAATCACACCAATGAAATTGGACCAAAGCTTTCTTGGATGACTCAAAATACCAACGTCACTGTGCACCGAAAACATGAATAATGTATAGACCAGGTATGTAAACAGAAAGTTGATGAAAAACACAAAAATACAAACTCCAAAAAAAAACTAAGAAAAATGCTAAATCACACCATTATCAAAAATCACCTGTGTGCACATTACGCCCAATATGGGGGTATGCGAGACACACTTCTGATTTTCACTTCACCACGGTTCCTTTGATTTGCTCTCACTTTCCCTTGGCAGCATAAAGGTTTTTCATACTTCCATACATCTATTCTCACAGCATTTTCTTTTTACTTTAACATAAGCCTTCGCATCTGTCACTGATGCACATTTTCGAGATTATTGCAGCATGCTTCATAACATCTATCTAGATGCATATCGCCTGAGAGCAGGAGATCCATCCATATAACAGATTTGAATTTCCAGTGTATTCTTAAGCAGAATAAGGAAAAGTCTCTTTAAATGGAAATACTGCATTATAAAATCGAAGGAGAAATTGAACTTATTAATGATCACTGCATATTAAATACTTGAAACTGAAGTACTTTGCATGCAGAAAAACATACACATATTGTAATGGACAGCAGATTCAATTTTAACCTTAAGTGTGTCACTTTAGGCAAATTTATTTAAGACTCTCCAAGACACAATCTAAGATTCAACTTGCAGCATCCATACAAAGAACTGTCACATTAGTTAATATTGTCTGGAATTGGCAGAGACCACCTGAATTGATATATCTCTATTTGGTTTTCTGATTCAATATGTATTGTGATTTAAGACTTTTGGCTAAGGAGCATTTCAAGTCTATTTAAAGACCACAGCTGTAACAAACACATTCGTCATGTGCCATTCAGTTATACCATTTTCGGTTTCCATTGAACTATGGGGCGAAACCTAAATTCACAAGTAGATGTTCAACACAGATAGCATCATGGTTACGACAGCTGTGAGTCGGTCAAGGGTAGTTCTGGAGAGCTCAAAGACGGACGCGGACAGAGAATCAACGAACAGTCTTGGTCTTATCAACTACTCTCCAGTGATGGCATAATTTATTGCGAAACCAAAGTGTTCCCATATTACCGATATAAGTGGCGTGGGAGGGTCTTTCAGCTCTCCAGAACTAGCAGTAACCAAGTCACAGGCATAATTGCCATAATGTTTTCTGTGTTAAACAGCTACTTGAGAATTTAAGTTTCACCCATGTCAAGAAATGCATTAATTTGTTTCAGTGTGCGTCACAAGCCGAAAATGATGCACCCTAAGCACCCCACCTCCAGCAATACTGATCAAATTGGAAAATAAATATTGATATATCATCAAATCAGGTCTCCGCCAATTCTCACCACCAATGCTTATGCTTATAGGAGCAGGCTTCATATCCGTGCTTCCCAGGCCCCCTTAAAAGGTACAGATGTTGTTGGAGCAGCACAACATTCAATACCAATTGTAATGGAGTACTATTACAAACACATCTTGTCTGTGGGCCCTTGAGCAAGGCCCCTAACCCCCAGTTCTATATGTGCTGCTGCAGATGGCTGCCCTTTCCTGCCAAGCTCGCTCTCAACTATATACGAGTCCGGGTGTCATGGAGGAGAAGATAGGGGTAGGCAAACAGAGAATTTCCCCAAGAGGATCAATACAAGTGCCTATTGCTATTATTATTTATTATTAAGCTTTGTATATAATGACTCGCACTTGTACTTGAGTGGTCAAATCGAAGTCCAAGTCATTTGACCTCATGACTTGACTGGACTGGACTTGAAATAGGGTGGGTTGACTCCAACCCTGGTATTACCAAAATATTTTAGTGCATTAAATCTCACAAATAGCCATACTCATATTTAGGTGTTCATTTACTTTACAGAATGCAGCACCTGGCAGATTAACATGTCAGTCACTTTATAAAATCGAGCAATGTGCAACTAAACAGATGCTTTCCCACCAAAGGTTAGGAACCTGGTTCTGAGTTCCTGGGCAGTCTGTACTGGGACCTTTTGCAGTTCCTGGCCACTTTTGTGTGTCACAAAAAGTTCATAGGGTAAACTTAAAACCTAATTTCATCAGCAAGGAAACTACATCACTGCCCCAAAACGATGGAGGATGAAGTCATTTTGTTAATTATTGGAGGAGTGGGGGGGATTGATGGTGCAATTTGAAAATACAGGACAAATCACACCCCGTATTAGTTTAAAACGAGACACAGCATTTAATTTTACAATACAGAATGGGTGGCAACACTGCTTAGAAGAGGTCTCAAAGGGCACTTTTCCACCGCACAAAGTACGGTACTTTCGCTTTTCCATTGACTTCCGGTCGAGTACCAGTACCGAAAGTGCCAAACCAGTTGGGGTACTGAATTGCCCGTTACACCGTAATACCAAGCCGCTTGGAAGAAATGGGGCACACGCGAAACACCGAACAATGCCGCTTGGAAATCAAAAAACATAATTAACATTTGTTTGCTTTCAAAAGACTGAATTAGCAGTAAGCTAATTCTTACTGCTTTGATCGGCTTAGCCAAAGTAAGTGTACCTATGTAAACGTAAATGATGGCAGCATTCATGCAATTTGGATATTACTGAATCTTATACTGTGATAGAAGCTGACATAACAATAAACCGCATTTTCCAGCCTAAACTGTTAGTTTTAATTTTGCCGTTTTTTTTTTTTAAATTATGATTTAAGCTGCGCTTTGTGACGATGTCAGTCAGGGGCGGTCACTGATGATGTCATTTGGCGCCGGTACCGTTTTTTTTTTTTTTTACACCAGTGGAAAACCTACACAAAAGTAGTACCATACTTTCGGCACTTTATGGAAGTACCGAAAAGTACCGAAAGTACGGTACCTGGTGCGGTGGAAAAACGCCCAAAGTACCAGCCTGACATGTATACAATTCATTAATAAATCTGGCCAACAGATCAATCTTTCATTTTCCATAGAATAAAAAACAATGCGACATTATTCCACTAAACCCCCAGCACTGAAGCATCAGAGGTATTAGACAAAAATCTATCATTTATTGGAATTGGTCAAAATTTCCATGTTGGTGCATCATTATTATTAAAAAAAAACAAAAAAAAAAAAAAACAGGGAAGGTAGAGCACAATAGAAGACTTTTCTCTTCATGCCGCCAGAACTTTTTTCTGGAACCACAACCTTTTACTGGAACCAGGCACTTCTATTGTGTTCACAGCACAGAAACTTGGCCTGACTGTAGTTCCACGGAGGCAGTTCCAGAGCCCATTTTTAGTACCTACTCCAGACTAGGTAATTTTTGTTTGAACTCAAACTACTGGCGAGGCGCTAACAGAGATAGCATGCTGATTGGTTGACCACAAGCACCAGTGCTAACTTGGAAGTTATGCAGAAGTGCAGAAAAAGACACACGGCAACTCTTGCCAGAGCTTATTAGCAGGATAATGTTGCATTACTTGTACACGTGAAAAGGGTTTTACATGTTTGTGAATCACGTTACATTTATGACTTCCCTCCTATTTATTTGTGGATTTTTGTCCAATTCATACCAAGACTGACCTGTGGGCAAAAAAAAAAAAATCACAAATATATCACTCTCCGCAAATATGTATTTTTCTTTGTATTGTCAGAATCATATCCACAAAACTGCAGAGCAATTTGTACACCTGAAATAGGTTTTGTGCATTTGTGGATCGCTTGTCTGTTATGGATCGTGTGATATTCACTCCTTTTTATTTGCGGATTTTTCTCCAATTCGTACAGTAGCTGATCTTATCAGGATATGAGATTTTTGGTCATATTGCACAGCCCTAGTGCCATGGACAATATGGAGGGGTTTCTTGCTACAAGAGGGAACCAGCTTAGCTAACTGCAATCATTATATATATGTACGACTGGAATGAAATGCTTCATTTCAGATACTGCCTGGAATACACAGAAGGGTTTTCCACAGGGACTCTTTGTAAACAAGGATTATTAGATTTGATGTAAAGTGTTGTTTAAAAAACACCGCACTAGGTATGGGGTGATGTCCAATAAAATCCTACAGCAGATTCTTCTAAAATGAAACCACAGAGGACACCTGACCAACAGTAATTTAATATTTCCATAACTAGTTTCAGAAGGAACATCATATCTGGTTATTAATTACTGTCTATGGCAATTTACATGCTGTATTATTCAAGCACGTCGTCGTTTTTTAATGGTCTGGACATAAAATTTATGGTGTTAGACTAGTAATAAGAAGATTCATTAAGCCTTTCAGAAAGTCTATGTCCTTAATGAGATACCTCACGGCTACTTAATAAAGGACACTAACACAACACGTATCAGTAAACAGCCTAGTCAGCAGTGTACATAAGACAATTCAACACGGTTTGTAAAGAATATAACAATATTTTTACATTCGGGACAAGATGGAGTTATTTCAAGACCACAAAGGCAAGCAGATTATTACACATATGCAACAGCTCCCTCACTTTTCTCCCCCTCCATGAAAATGCATTGCAGAACATTGCAGGTACAAAGTACTGAATTCCATGAAACTTCCACGCTGAATGTCAAGTATGGCACCTTCAAGAGTGGAACCAGCAGAGTGAATACTGAGGATGACAAGACCATGGCTTCCAAAGCATAAACGAAAAAACCCCAAGGTTGAACCAGGGACACAGTGTGTACACCGCCTGACCCTGGGGAGGGGGAGGAGAGGCCTTACCTCCATCTCCAAGTTGTGCGCTTGAACCTTCTGGAGCATGTCTTCTGCTTCCTTCACACGACGGGTCAGCTGGGGGGAGTACTCGCTGGTGGCTAGTTCACTGTCATACGACTCCAGGATAGCCTTCATTCCATCCCGCTCCTATAGGTGGGGAGAACAAGTCTCACGTGAGAAATGTGCTGGGAGTCAAGAGCCATCCTTAAATCTGAACCAGCGGAGTGTGCACCACATTAGCTGGGAAGTTAAGACTACAATCAAAGATGACAAAAAACACGAAAAGAAAAACATTAACGGGCCAGAATAAATGAGTTGACAATTACAAGACGAGCATCCATTCAGAAAGTCAGCAAATGTGACAGTTATCAGAGGGCCATCAGCATGAACTTCATCTCAGTGTGACGATACACGACGAGCTGCGACAGGCAATGAAATTAAATCCGCTTTAAACAAACACAGTCATCCTCACATCCTTCACATTAATTCAGAGCAGAGCAAAGCAAAGCAAGCCATTTCCTCTGCTGGAAATTAGCTGGCATGGGGGAGGTCGGGAGGCGTTGTCTAGGATTTAAGGCAGGGGTGGCCTATCTTATCCGCAAAGGGCCGGTGTGCATGCAGGTTTTTGGGGTAACCTTTAGGTCAGCTGTTCAGGCCCAGGTGTGAGGACTCTTCAGCCAATCAGTCCTCTAATTAGTGACCTAATTAGGGAGTTGCAGCGAAAACTTGCACACACACCGGCCCTTTGCGGATAAGATTGGCCGCCCCTGACTTAAGGCAAATGTTTCTCTACAAACATTTCATAGGATATATTTTTCAGAAACTGCCAGACATCTAATTATTAAAAGTAACAAGTATTGCATTAATGTAGTGGATATAGTTAACACTGTATTTTTAATTACATTGCCAATAAATCCATTTCACAGGTAAAAAAAACATACTGCAGCACCTTTCAGAAGCACAATTTGTTCCAATTGTGAAGCAAAAGACTAGCATCATGAAAAAAAAAGGAAGCTTATAAAACCAACATGTTAAAATGCCACAGACCCAAAGCATCAGCGACACTAAACACTACAATATTAAAGATGATGGTACTGCAGTAAAGAAAACTGTATTAAGAGAATTATTCACAAAAATATGCCTCAAAGTCACCATTCACACAAAATTATCTCAGGGAAAGATACTTCAGTTGAATTGCAGCTTCATTTCAAGCGGTACGATGAGGTAAATGCATCATTCCAAGTGCAGGCCATTTCTCAAGAGGGAAAAGTGTCCCGAATGACAAAGTGCTTTCATAAAATTGCCATCACATCACAGCTTTCACAGAGAGATTCCTGCATGACAAAACAGTTCTACTCATGATCACTTTCCTTTTCAATATCTTTATCAGCATCAGAACAAGTCACAAACTAATCATATGTTGAAGGTTATTAAATACGTTTATTTTCAGAGTAACGAGTGATTCTGTTAATCAGCCATTCCCATCTAAACTTGTCCACGGTGTTTTTCCAAACCAAAAACATCAAAACCGAACCAACCTCCAGAGTATAAACAAACAATCGCCCCATAACCACATTACAAAACACAAAACTAACTCTCATATACAGACGCTCCTCTACTTACGAAGTTTCAACTTATGAACTCTCAGACATACGAACGAAGAGAACTGCAAGTCCAAATTATGGTTGTTGGGCTCCCGTTTCCTATCCGCAACATTTTTTTTTTTTCTGCATGCCAGTTCCGCCTAGTACGACTTCTGGCCGCTACTCCCGCCGCGCAGCAGCGTAGCGTGCGTACTCCCGGCATCCTAGTTCTTTGTACTTGCATATACCCTTAAAATGATGTTGAATAATGACTTAAACATTTCAAGTCACGAACGGCCATTTGGAACGTATCTCGTTTGCAAGTAGAGGACCGTCTGTATACACTAACTGTAAATGCATGCGTACAGTCAGCGCATATCTCAGGGAGCAAACAAAGACCAAAGTCGCAACTTTCAATCTTTCAGCAGATGAATTTACTTGTATTTAATATCTTAGAAACAAACACAATACTAGCGAGTCCCTGACTGCAATTTTGTGTTTCTTTGTACGGTTTTAGGTGCAGAAGTTCAATGCACATCAGTTTGGATTTACATTTACAAAATGAATGGCATCCCAGCTGAAGCTCACAAAAATAAAACTAATCTGGGTACAATTAGGAGCAGTCATATTCTCTGCCGTTTTAAGACAAACCCTTACCATTGCTGAATGCTGATGTCCCTTTTCTACCCTTGTGGTAGAAGTGGGCTGATCATTTCTACAATGCCTGACAGCTTGGATTTTACAAACCAGTCTGATGCATTCTGGTGGTCATGTTTATCGCGCTCTGCCAATGCAATTCATATCACGGAGAAGAAAACTACAGAACAGTGCATGGCCAGTCAGGGTCAGACGGTCTGAGATATACTGAGATTGCAAGCATACATGAATCACAAAGCTTGATTGTGCTGTGTCCAATACAAATGCTTTGGCTGCTACACTGCATGGGCTGTAAGAAAAAGACCGGGGACGGTACGGGAAAATGACACCAGGCTGCATACCTATCGCTACTGTAAAGATGCTACAGGCCAACATGGAGGAGCCATCAGCCACTTGGCCACTGTACAAGGTCCTCCGCATTAACATGTAAATAGAAAGGCAGTGCAAGGGCCTGACACAAGGGAAGAGCCTCCTAATTACCCATAATCCACATCCAACCTGCGAGGCAGCCCGTTCACAGCCGGCCCTGAGGGCTCCCAGCCGCTGTCCTGGCCAGACAGGAGCCTGAAACCTTTATCCCGCGTAGACTTGCATCCAGTCATGTTTCCCATACTGAATGTTTAGGAAAATTCCAAGCAATAAACACATGATCATTTCAAAGGTAATAATACTCCGGCAGACTGTGGGCCTGGAGTATGCGAGATGGCAAATGGGCACCTCCCCTAAGCAACATACTCCCTCATCATGCCTTATTCTGTTGTCAGGCAGAGACACTATTCAATTCCTAATGAGAAAAGAATGACTATTATAATCCAGCCCTCGCCCCCTCCCCCACCTGACCCTGATCAGCATGAGTGGTCAGAAGATGGATGGACGGAGAGATGATTTTTATAACAACCAGTGTTAAAATACTGCTGCAATATTAAGCATTCTGCTTCCAAAACCATTCATGAAGTAGGACTCGTGAGATATTACTGTAGGTTTATGAAACTTAGGTCTTCACTTTATATCAGGGTATTGCTTGAGGTGCATCAACATTCTAAACAAAGTAAAATCTACATGAATAGTCCTCCAAAAACATAAAATGCATTTAAAAACTGAATTAAAAAAGTGTGCAAAACCTCTCACATACACACACACACACTTATATTTAGAATTTGGTGATCATTGATCATTGTTGACACACCACAGCACACAGTGCACAACAAAATGTGTCCTCTGCATTTAACCCATATGTGACATAGCAGGGGGCAGCTAATTCAGCGCCCAGGGAGCAGTGCTTGGGGGCGGTACTTTGCTCAATGGTACCTTGCTGGTCGGGGATTCAGGGTCCCTTATCTGCAATCTTTCAATTACAAGTGTGCATATATTACATAATTTAGTTTTTGTTATGTACAGTGAAACGTACCAAAGCAAACAAAGGGATTCTTTGACTATCGAGAACCCTGATATGGTCTTGGGCATGGAGACCTACATCAAGGCCAGTTTAGGCCCTGGCTACAAACCAATCCTGCACACACAGAGATGTAGAGACCTAATATGATGGATTCTCCCTTTAAGAGTACACCAGCCACCCTCAACTAAAATGTGGCACAGATACTCCCACCCCGACCACAGAAACAGCATGGGGAGACAGGCATACCTTGGTGAGCAGCAAGACCCTCTTCTGCAGGCGGCGCACCAAGGCGTCCTGCTGCTCCCGCTTCTTCTGCTCCTCCAGGGCCTTGGTGCGCAGATCCGTCACTTCTCCTTGGAGCTGCGCACGGGCCTTCTCCAGGGCACGGGCACTGAAAGGGAGAAACAGAGCTGCATCAGCTGTGGCACCCAGTGCACTCTATGTCAATGACACCCGACGTGCTGCTGAAGACAGAAGAACACAATGAAATTCAAGGTCCCAAAAAGGCGGGCTGAAATCATTGGGGCTGTATTTTGTAGCAACAATTCTCAAAATCCATTTCCTAGACCAGGGGTAGCCAATCTTATCCGCAAAGGGCCGGTGTATATGCAGGTTTTTCGCTGCAACTCCCTAATTAGGTCACTAATTAGAGGACTGATTGGCTGAAAAGTCCTCATACCTGGGTTTGAACAGTTGACCTAAAGGTTATCCCAAAAACCTGCATACACACCGGCCCTTTGCGGATAAGATTGGCTACCCCGTCCTAGACTAATACCAAAATAAGCGGAAATTTTTATAGCAAATTTAGAGAGGAAAAAACGGCGAATACCATCATCAGCACAGCACAATGGCATAACTCTGTGCATGAGTGCAGAGTGTCTAAAATTATCCTCCATGTGGAATTTAACTCACCTAGCTAATCTGCATTTTCCAAAGCCGTTTCAAAACCAAGAAATACTCGCTGAGCCGCATCTTACGCTGTTATACCACACCCACCAATGCAAATCAGGGCGGTCTATTTGCATTCACAGAAAAATAGATCATGAGAGGAGAGAATAGCCTCCCACTTGACCTTAGGAAGTGAGAATGAAATTACTTATGGCAGGAACACGGTACTCGATCAGACATTAAGAAAGGAGGAGCGTGAGAAGCCAAGGAGAGAGATAATCAGGACCTGAGATCCCTTAGCCTTTCAGCACTTTCGCTTTTACCAGGTACAGCTCCTGTCAGCCGAAAGCAGACCGGCCAGGTCAGCCCGATTCCCGCCCATCCGGATATTAAAGTAGTAAAAGCTGAAATCCACGCTGAGAAAATGAGCAGTACTGAAGTAACTTTTGGAAAAAAAAGCACGGAATGTGGAAAAGGAAGTAAAAAATAGCACAAAGTGCTCTTTCTGAACAATTTGGCACCAACTGAAGAAAATCCAACACTTACTAATGCTACAAGTGGTCTTACATTTTAAGGAAATATACCCTCACGGAAGATTACGTTTTCTGCTACAGAAGTTCTCTTTCCAAATTTCCTTTACATCATTCTTACAATGTTGTGTTGAACAGAATTTCCCCAAAGCATCCACAATTCACATCCACAGGCAATTCCCAATTATACACTTTTTCTTATGCGTTTTGCACCGTTTTATTCATCCACACTGGCAAGCACTTTCACGAGCCGAAATGCCCCTTGGTTTATTGGTAAACATACATAAAAGCTTTGTATTACTCATTTCTGATAACCGGTACTTAAATCACTGTTGAAATTGTTAACCTACAAAACTAAGTGCAAAAAAGGATAGGAATTTCAGCATCACCATATTGCCAAAGAGAGTGATTATATAAATATATCTGATGTAAACATCCATGCCAGATTTGCCAGAGCATCCAATCAAGCAGGTTTTCTTGTCATTCCAAGCATATACAGGTATAACTGGCATAAAGTGACCAGTAACTCCCTAGGGCCACACTGCAACATACAAACAGCAACTGACAGCAACGGCGAATTCTCACAGTACTTTCACATCCTTTAGATTTACTAAAAATCTATAGGCCAGTTTGTCTTTTTCATCATTATACAAGGTCATGTTACAGCCTTACAGAGTGGGGAATGTAAGGATTCCTATCAGGCTGAGAGTTCAACTCAGGCAGATACTGACGCCTGACCACTGTGCCGAGGCGAGAGGGACTGAGAGAGGGGAAGGGTTACACGCGGCTGGCAAACTGATCCGCCGTAATTAATCTGGAGTTATTAATGTCGTTTAGTTGTACACAGTATACAATGGTCAATGAAAATCTGCAGGGATATACTAATTAGCAGTTTTACACAATTTCTGCATACTCATTTTCATACATGAGCAGGTGTTGAAACAGATAAGGGACCCTGGAATAAGTCTAAATTTTTAAGTATAATTGCAATTGGGGGGGTGAGGGGTGACTGCTTAGACTTTAATCTAGACTGACATGGATTTGCAACATGGAGTTTCTGGTCGCAATAATGAGCTCATTGGTTGTTTAAAAAAATAATGTCACTGGAAAAGTAGCTGCCATTCTCACCTATCAGACGGAGCAGGGGATGGCGGGTTCTCCCTTATCTGCACAATGTGCTATTAAGATCGTGACCACTTCCAAATCACGGCAAACAGCATGTGCGGCCAGCAGCTCCTGCCTGCTGAAGTAGCTTGAGGATTAGACTCTCAAATCAATGTGTAAGATAGACTGGATAAGCTCAAAAACAAAATCAATCAATTAAAAAATTATAAATGCAGCAAGATGGAGAAAAGCAGGTTTTATTTCTCTTTAACGGTGCACGCCGTTATACAGAGTCCGCAATATGTAAGTATATGCACGGTCCGCAAGGTGCGAGCCCTGCTGATTTTCCAGCCTTCCTTTACCTGTGAGCCAGGTGTGAAGCCTCTGGCCAATCAGAATCAGTAATTATTAAATAACTACCTGGGAGACCTGAAAACAAGGCCTGGATTTGGAATCCAGGAAGAGCCCTGATATAGACTCTCTTCAAATGTCAAATAAAAAACAAATGAACGTCAGCCTCCTTTAGCTGCCAGGCAATACACAAAACAGCTTATGCAGCCATTTGTTTTCACTGTGCTATTAGCGTTAATAACAGCAGCGAATCTAGCACCCTAAACCAAAATGGTTCGATGTTCCTAAGAGTGGCTGCACTGTCATTAAATCATAAAGCTGTATTTTGTGAAAACTTTTCAGACTGTGTCTGAAATATTGCATAAATAAATGTAAATTTATAAGGTATAAAACAGATTTGTTTTCAAAGTAGTTTTTAGAATGATTTTTGGGTATTTATTTCAGTGTAATTATGTTTATTGCATTTTATGTTGAAGGAGGGACATAGGTGATTAATAAAAATGTATTTTTTTGGCACTTTAAACGCCACAGAAAGAAAGCCATTCAGCCCCATTATATTCAAGAGAACACCAACATTTCTAAAGCCAATATCACCAATACTAGGCAGCTTGCAGCAGAACAACCTATGGATGGATTCTACTAAACCCCCTCTAAAATACGCCTTTTTTTCCAGTTTTGGGCTGAACTGCCCCTTTGAGCATTACTAAAACCTACGGCAATAAGCATAAAGAAAAACAAACAATATACACAGCCAGTATTCGCAGTCCATACACGTCTCTGCTGGCTTCTCTGAACAACCCCCCCCCCACACACCGATTGCATTTTACACAGGCGCCTTTAGTTAAACGTCGAGTACATTTGCGAAATGGAATTGAGTTGTTTATGCCGGCACCAGATGAGGAATACAAAGCGAATGTAAACGCATAATGTGAACACAATTTTATTATGGGTCTTACAGGTTTTTGGGGGAGTGACAACAACACTGCAGCTGTGAGGATTACTGACTCTCCCACTGTTTTCTTGGACAAATGTTATGCTAACACGAAGGCCCATTAACAAAATCAAAAGGTGTCAAAAAAAAAAATGCTGGCGGCTCTAGTATTTGACATCACAATTTTGGTCAGTAATTTCGGCCTTCAAAGTGTTTCAGCCAAGGATTAAATCTTTTGCTTTTTCCCACCAAATTTTTTTCATTGCCAAAAAAAATCTGTACATCATTATTAAATCTGATTAGTACAGCACACCACATACTGCTGTTTTGGATCCAATAAGCACTTAAGTAGCAGTGAAGAAAGGGACAACTCAGCAGCCAAAACATCTTTTGAAAGAGACACTGTGGATAAACAAGGTAAAAAAGACTTTGGTGGTATGACGGTATGTTTTGCAGCTTAAAGTCTGACACGTTTATGAAACATAAGGGTATGCCGGATTTATACAGATTAGCAATTTTTGGGCGCTACAATATGACTCATTAATATTTTAGGAGTACGACTAATCTGCTATCAAATTTTTTTGCACAAGTAAACATCCATATAGAACCGAAATGCCAGCATCCGGACAATTGTTTACTCCTATCATCTAAAGCCCTGGTGATTATTGCACATATGTCATATGATCATGATATAATATCATGCGGCCATATAAAAGACACATCCATTCAATATTACACCATTTACCATCTTTTTTTTTTTTTTTTTTAAATCTGACTTGCGACAGAAATGCACCATTATCAAGGCCGAAATACTAGCAAGGTAGTTATAGGGGATAAAACTGAAAAAGGGGATGGTATTATTGAATTTCACAAGCTTATTTCTAGGTTATTTGGCCAAGTGAATTAAAAAAGGCAAACAGTACTTGCAGTAGTGTTGGGCGGTATACTGGTTCATACCAAAAAACGTTTTTTTATTATTGTTATGATATGAATTTTTCTTATACCGCAATACCAGTTTAAAATAGCCTACACAATGTTCAGAAAGTGGCGCAGCTGGAAACTGTTTAAGGGGGGACCTTTTTCACTGCTGCACCACTAAAAATGTACCGCGAAAGATCAGAAACAGAAGATATAGCTGATGCTGGATTTCAAAATTATGACACACACTGGTGTAGTCAAAAAAAAAAAAAATTGATTCTCAGATACTAATAAATATTAAAAATTAATATCTGGTTAAATACTCATTTTCACCATTATTGATACCAACGGTACGGTTTTCACCTCATTCGCCACACTTCACACAGCACCGCTACAGAACAGGCGGCGGGCACGCGCGCATGCACGAACACACTCGCGCAGCCCCTCCCCTCCTCTCAATAGCCGCTGATCGCATTCGCGCTGGTTAACACACACGTACCGAGATGGCCAAACATGGCGTATGCTGCGGTTGAAAGCACTTCGCAAGCTGCTTTGGTGAAGAGAAAAAAAACCCGCAAAAAAGTGTCGTTTGGAAGTATTTTGCAGACGAGCATGGAAAGGCTACGGATGTCGATAAGCCTCTATGCAAACTGTGCTACAAAGTTGTGGCGACAAAGTCAAATAGCACGTCAAGCTTGGCGAAGCATCTTAAAGACCGACATCCCGGTCTTTATGAGAAATTTCGCAAGGTCAGTAAAGCTCGCGTTCCAGCAACACTGAACTGTTAAACACTTATCAAAAACGTTGTTAACTTGGCCGGCGCATACCTTAACATCAGCCATTTATCTATAAGCAGTTAGCCAAGAAACACGTTAGCCATCTGTTATCATTAAGGTAGCGGATAGGCCCAATGGCTAATAATAAAATATATAGTTAATGTGGGAACAATACAAAAACATAAAACAAAAATGTGTCCTGTAAAATCCTGTAAAATGTGGTAAACGCTCAGTCATACTTTAAAAAAAATACTGTCATATACCGTGAAACCGATATAACTTTGAAAAATACCGCGATATAAATTTTTGGTCATACCGCCCAGCTCTAACCTGCAGCATGTCGAATCTGATAGCGGGGATCAGTCCCTGACCAAGACTAAGGCTGCTATTCAAAGTCATGGTTTTCCTCTCCAAAACAATGATTCCACTGAACTGACATCTACATCAGATTCTCCCTCAATAGACAAAATACCACTGAACTTCAGCTAATGCAGGAGAATGCTGCCGACACCAATCGATTAAACAATTAACAGACAAGAAAAGCATCACAAACAGCAAGAGCATTTGCAACAGGGCAGAAGAGCTACAATCCTGCAGGGCCAAGACCGGGCACCTTGGGTTAAACGGGGCACTGACCCACTTGATACACCTCCTTTGGCATCTCAATAATGAGAGCAGGAAAAACATGCTGACTCAGTCTTCCAGGGCTGTAACTGAGTAGCTCTCAAGCAGAAATGAAAATTCATCTCATGATCTACCAAAAGGATGACTTCCCTGTGATAAAGCTTTCCTCTCAGTAAACACCATGGATCCTCATTTCAATTCATTGCAAATTTCCACTATAGGATCTAATAGCATATACATTCTGTGTTGAATCTAAATATTTCCTACTGCTCATACAGCTAATGTGAAAACACTTATATAAGGCAACTTTATTAGCTGCCAAAGTCTTGCATTTCTTTCATTGCTATGGCGAAAAACATTATCACAAATCCTGTTTACATCAGGCATACCCTTGCTATTGTGCAATTCTGTTACTAAGACTGATTCAGCACATTCCTTTATTCGTTGCATTTCCAGTGAATATAACTCACTAGACACAGATATAGGCAATCAAAATAGAAGAAAAGTGATGAAAGGTCCCCCTACTGTTTAGAGGCGGAATCTATTGAGACAGTGTGATATAAGATTATACTAGAGTTTACCGTTAAGAGATATATGTGCAAATGAGGAGAAGATTATGAAGATTTGCCTCCAGAGACTTTCTCTAGGCATATTATGGCAGATATTCTGCTTCATCATCAATACTGGGAGACCAAATGCTTATTCAGGCCATCATGCGGCTATCAGGATCTCCAGGAAAATCATCAGCATTCATGTGGGCAGAAATCCAGGCCCGGTCTTTATTAACGGCTAGACTTAGTGCCTAACAGAGTTTGGAGACTCCGAGAAACACTCAGGGAATTAATAAATGGTTTGGTCTCTAATCAGAGAAGCGAGGGACTTCAAAACATTTACAAGAACATTGTAAAACAGTGGAAGAGAATTATAAGTTTCATGATATAAATCAAATGGCAAATCCACTTACTAACTTTTTGGCTTGGATGCAGGCTGCTGTATCAGTCACCTTAAGTAATTGTAGAAGATCCTAGAAACGCACCATGCGTACCATACGATAGTGCCGTCCGTTGTAAGCAACGTCATCCCACAGAGCTCCCAGTTTAAAATCGGACAAGCGCAACTCAGCATGGGGGCCAACAGGAGCTCACTAGCTAACATTAAAACCTCACACCTCCACGTTCATCCCCAGCTGAGCATGCAGTTTGCATGTCCTCCCCATGTTTGCAGGGGTGGACCAGCATCCCGTCCAGGGTGTACCCCTGTCTCGTACTCTGTGATGGACTGGAATCCCGTCCAGGGTTTCCCCAACCTTGCGCCCTGGGATGATCTGGCATGCCATCAAGGGTGACTCCTTGTCTCGTATCCTGTGCTTGCCAGGACCAGCTCCAAGCTCAAACCCTGTACTGGATCAGCAGTATGGAAAATGGATGAAACTTTGCACTGCGTATTTTCACTGGTGCCCACCCACCATATAAAGACATGCTTTTTGAGTGAACAGGGGATTCCTAAGTGCCCTTAGTGCCAGCCAGCTGCCCCACAACTAGGATACACTGCTGCCCCACAACTAGGATACCCTATTTCCTCCTCTAACAGTTTACAGAAAGACAAAGCTTTCGTAAGACAAGTTGCCGTAAAGAATGGATAGCCGGATGAGTGGACAAACTGTTTCCAGTTGCTCAGGTCACAATTTATCAAAAAAAAAAAAAAGTGAAAGAGAGAAATGCTATAAACAAAATCCTCTTAAAGGGCCAGCTCAACATCTGACAGAGCACCTCCGCTGTGCACTGCATCATAATATGACTGCTTTATATTTTTAAATTTACAGCATCATTTGCAAAGTCTACCCTTATCCATGGTCTTAGCTGAAGCAAAAAATTAAAGGTACACATGGCTGCTCCCTGCAGCCTGAGCAAGGGATCGTCATGTCGGGTGGGAGTGGGACAGCGTGCAACAAAAGGAAGGCAGATTAGAAAGGTGGCAGCGGCTGATGGCCGACAGCTTCCTCCTCCAAACCAGTCAAATGCATTTCCATGCACAACGTAAAGCCTGCAGATCTGCCCATCAAAATGAAACCATTTCAGAGACATATCCCATAATGCCCAGCTAAAACAGCCCCAGCTTCAACTGAAATCCAGTGATGGGAGGGCACGACAAAAAGTTTTCAACACACATATTTATATTGCTATTGTGCCCAATAGCATAAGAAGAAGGGCTGAGGCACAATAAAGAAACATTTTCTACACCAAGAAAAATGACTGCATTGAGTTCAGTGCAGGACGTGTCACATCAGGAGCACAGCTTCGCCCCCGAGATTCACACTGGGATATTTCCTCAATGTTAATGTTACATTGCAAGCCCAGTGTACCTGATTTTACATCCCCCAAAGGATCCATCTTCTACATAAAACACTTGCGAACAGCGTATCCTGCCCACTGGTAAACACTAAGTGCTGCTCCTAATTAAAATGACGCCAAAAAAGAAAGCACGTATACAAATTAAAACCAAAAGGTTAAGGCTGGCTTTGACTAAAAATGTAGGAATGCCAACAATATAGTTTCATCATCATATACAAACTAAAAGATGCACTCTTGAAAGGCACTTCTAAACAGATTTCAAATCACGGAAATCTTCCATGTTTATTTACACTTTATTTAGCGAATGCTTTTACCCAAAATGACATACAAAACGGAGAAAGCGGGATCAGCCAGTCCCTGGAGGAATTGGGGGTTAAGGGCCTTGCTCAGGGGCCTAAGGTTTAAGTCTCATGGCTGACCATGGGATTTAAACAGACAACCTTCTGCTCAGAGCACAGAATCCACACCTGATGAACTACACACTGCCCCTATTATATATACCATTTCCCACCTGAGAACTTAAACAGCCCTTCTCCACTTCATACATCAAGGTACAGCACTGTGATCCATGCCCCCCGTCATGCCAAAAGCCCCCGTCCATGTACTCATTTCCACTCGGTCACTTCCTGGGACGGCCGCAGAAGGCCCCCGCAAGCAGGCCGACGCGTTAACATCCTAATCTATCTAGGTTAATGTCTCCGAGCCCAGGCGGAAAGGAGCCAGTTCCTTAGTGCCCCTTCGGCAGGGCAGATGGGAGCTCGCTGGGCCTTCGGTAATGACAGCCACCAAGGGCTGCGGGCGCTCTCCATCTCCCACAGCCAAACCCACGCTAGGGATGACGCCAGAATTCATCAGCAGCGGGTCAGGAGCGGGAACGATGCAGGAGAAGGGCGGGGGCGCATTCATCATAGTTTGCGTATGCGTTCTTTCCTCCACGGTTACTTGGAAATGTTATTTCACATATGTGCCAGACAGAGGGGTGGGGAAAAAAAAAAGATTTTATTTAGAAAACCCAAAACAAAAAATCTGTCCACCCTCACCCACTAAACCTCAGTGAACAATCATATCCTGACAGCTGCCCCACAAGAAAATATAACATGCCACATAGTGCCTGACTGAGGCCACCGTCAGGCCCTTGCACACAGCCCTTAACCCCAATTGTTCCAGGTGCTCAAGCTGACCCTGCACTGTGACCCCCAAGCTCCCTCACCTGTATGCGTGTCTCTCTCACACAAAGAGCACGACAAGACAGGTGAAGACAATTTCCTCACAGGGATGAATAAAGCATCGCTAATTTATACAACATGAGCACTACCCAAGCATTTACGTAGAGAAACGCAGTTGGGTAAAGAGTCGTACACTATTTGTAAAACCAGGCACCCACTCCGGCACTTAATGAGATGTACATATGATCCAATTTGAACATACTTATGATTCTCCTTCAGGTCAGTGAAGCGATGCCATTATCCAATTGAGAAAATAAGACCGAGGACCCCGGGAGCCGCGGAAATTGAATCACGCTGATTATAATGGATGGAAACAAACTAACGGTGGTAATGAGTAACTGATAGAACCTGGGGCAACGGCCTGATCTTACGCGAGGGCTGGATCTGCCGACAAACATCAGATTGCCACATGGCAGGGGCTTCTCAACAGGAGAGATAACATACAAAGCATGGGCCCCGAAAAATGAAATTAAAATGAAGACAATTATCCAGCACAACAAAGTAATTGGGGGGCATTCGGGAGCTATTTAATACAATGATAGGCCAATTAGCAGAGAAACTAATAGATGATTCAAGGTAGGAAACATTCAGGCGAAGCAGATCATGGCAAATAAAAATGATAGACTGTGATGGAGGCGATGATCACCGAGTTGCCCATGGCAAATCTCACCTTTCATTAACATTTGTGATGAGAACTAAGAGCCTTTATCGGAGCTGCTTCCCTTCTCACCTGGAGCAGATTGACAGTTCTGAAAGCACACAAGGAGGCAAGAGTCCTCAGGCTTCCCATTAGAGCATTGGGGCAGGAGAACTCAAAGCTACCCACGTCCATTAACTGCTACAGTAGCTCATGTTCATGGCGTTTGTACAAGGGCAAAATACATCACTGTTATAAAGCGGGAGGAGGCCTACAGCCACGAGTCAGCCTCAGAACAACTAATATGCAAAGAAAATGCATCACAGCTGCATTAAACAGCACTGAACGGTGAAGCTCTCAAAGATAAAGCAGCCCAGAAACACAGACACCACATCCCATAGTTAGTACAGGCCATGTACACATACCAGATCTCTCTTACATTAGCATTTCTTAACATCTTAAATCAGCTAACTACCTAGTTTAATAGCTGGGTTTCATCAGGGAATGCTGCAAACTGTGATGGATTGGGGCTGGATTTGAGGAACCCTGCTGTATACTGATGCTGAGCAGGGCAGTCCTGACGGACCTAGCTGAAGCAGCCTGCAGGGGTCAACAGGAAGACTGAGGCTTGAATGCCACTTCATTGCTGGCATTGGCTCTGATCAGCATCTGCTCTTTTAGGAGGCCATTCCAACGAGAGAGCTAGGAGGTGTTGGTCCAAAAAGTTATTAGAACAGTTATTAGACCAGAAAAACTCTTGCGTTACATTTTCCAAACCAGTAATTCAAAATAACTTGTGTTCTTCTTTTTACAAAAAAGCAAAGAGGGAGAAAGTGCCATTTGAGAAACTCACTTCTATTATGATCAAAGTATTAGGCACAAAGACATCCTGCCTTTATGAAGGAATGCAAGCTGGCTAACGAGGCACTTCCATCACTGCGCATTACAGTATGGGCATACAAAGTAGCTAAAGCGACGAAGAGGGAAATCGATAGGCGGCTGGGGAGCGCAGGAATACGGAGGCTGTGACTGAGCTGGCCAGACTTCCGTTAACCGCTGTTACCTGCTGCGAACGGCCAAGTAAATCATACGCAGACACAGCCGCGTCTGGGTGCTATTTATGGAAGAATCGTCACGGCCGGCTGGTCCACACGCACCGCTCAGTTTACTCAAATCCGACATGGCGATAAACTACGGCAAAGCCTTTCCGGGGATCCCACGTCAGTGTTTACCCACTTTAACTGTTCCTTCTGCTTGACTGTTAACCAAAACACACTCTGAGGCCAGCTCAGCCAGTCATGTTTCGGGGCGGTAGAGAGAACAGCACTGCCATCCCTCCTGCACAACTGCTTATCAAATAAAGGTCACAGAGAACCTGAGGTCTGCACCAGGAAGCATAGGGCACAAGATGGGGGCACCTAAAACGGCATACCAGAACAACACGTGAACAACAACATTTTAAATGACATCAGTGTGAAGGGCATTTGGAAAGCAGTAGTTTTGTAAGAAAAAAAAAAAAGAAAAATGTTAACACCATACAAACAACTTCAGCCAGGCTATACAAATCAAAGAGGGTGCATACTTTTCCGGCAGCTTCTCTGATATCTACTCAAACTGCACACAAACAGCCCCACCATCCCGCTACCCTTCCCAAGGGGTGTAACACACTCACACTGTCCCCTCACACCAACGGACACATGGCTGCATGCAGGAAAGTTGGAGGAATTGGGGCAGAGCATCTGCTAGCACTGGCAGCACAAATACTTCAGTACATACGGTGAAAGCCGCGCGGGCAAAATCCTGCCCCTTACCCGAGATGCCTACAACCGCATTTGACCAGGGTGAGTTCATCAAGCTGTCATGCACATGAGGAAAAGACCAGGTCTCCATCCAACCAAGGGATCGTGAGGGATGGGTGGGGTGACCACGAGCACAGAAAGCCGTCTGGATGGGCTCAGAAAGAACGACGACAAAGCAGAACCACGGGCCCCGGCGGGCAGGCTTCGGAGCCTCCCTGCACCACACCTACTCCTCACTATTGCTGAGTAGAGGCCAGCTGCTGGCGGGTGGGCACTGGGTCACGACAGTGAGGTGGCAGGTTAAGCGGCACCCACAGACCGGGTCAAGCTCACCACATTTAAACTGAGAGGACTGCAGTACTCCTTGCACATACAGCCATGTCAAGTCAAGTCAATTTATTTATAAAGCACATTTAAAACACCAAATGTTTACCAAAGTGCTGAACAACACAGTAAATAGACACTATACATAGAATCCAACAATAAAATCCAATCTAATGTTGACATGCAACATTAACATTCAAGATGAAAAAGCTAATGAGTAAAAATAAGTCTTTAATCTGGATTTAAAAACTGTGATTGATGGAGCTGATCTAATCTGAAATGGAAGACTATTCCAAAGCATTAGAACAGCAACTGCAAAGGCACAGACCCCCTTAGATTTTAACTGAGACTGTGGGACTAACAGCAGTAACTGATCAGAAGCAGACTGAGGATCTGACAGAGACTTGAAGGAACAGTGGATGAACAATACAAGATGGTACAAGCCAATTTAAGGCTTTGAAGACAAAAAGTAAGACCTTACACCTGACCCTAAAACTGATGGGGGGCCAAAATAAAGAAGGTAGAACTGATGTGATATGATCATGTGATTTGGCCACTGGTGGGAGACCCTTGGTGTTCAGAATATTGAGGACCCTCCCTCCAAAGATTTAAAGATTTTTTTGGAGAAATGCACTTCAAAATGCAGATAAGACCACGGGTTTTTCGCATTTTATAAAAAAAGTGAACAATTCCTCATTAGGATTTAATGAAGTAGAGCACAGATACATAATAATATTACATAATACCTTGTGCAATATTTTTATTTAGTGTCCGCTAGTGATACACAGGTTTATAGTGCTGAAGCCACCTTTCCACCATGCCCTCTGCTGGGCAAATATAAGATCTGAAGCAATTAAAATGACTAAGATGAGCTGGATTTCAGTGTAAGCAGGAATATAAACCGGGACGCCTCTGTTGTACTCCTGTTCTACATTATCAGTAGGCGACCTAATCAAATGCTGCTAAAACAGCTTTTGTCTGGTTGGACAGAACACCACAATACAGAAAAAAAAAAACTGGCAGACTTCTGGAGGACTCCTTTAGTAACTTAATGAAAGGGTCCTCAGAGGGCTGTGGTTTACATCAGTGCTCCCAAGCCACTTTCAGGGAGTAAGCAAGCCGCTCTCTGTGGGAAGCACTGCACACACGCCTTTTTCGCAGTGACCTCTGGTGTGTTTCTACGTGCCCCTGTGGTGCAAGTTATAGCTATAGATGTCAGCACACAGGACCATAAACAGACAAAATGGCAGTAACCCCAGGGGTCTGGTTCCCAGTCCATTGGAGGATTAGGTCCATTAAGCTTCTCGCACCAGTCTTTTGAATTAGTAGATTTATATATTGGAACTATATATACACTCAAACATATGCCCAATGAGGAAACAACATCCTGTGCCCGAGCCTTGCAGCCCACGCTGCGCTCCGGGAGAGCCCTGCGTCTCTTGGATCAGACAGGGCCCTACAGACATCCTTTGCGACAGTCCCCCACATCTCCCGGATCAGCACCACAGACAGGGCCTTACAGACACCCTCCAGGAGGGAGCCCACATCTGCCAGATCAGCACCTCGGACAGCACTACACGGATATCCTATGGAAGAGAGCTCCACATCTCCCAGATCAGCACTGTAGACAGGGCCATACAGACAGCCTCCGGGAGAGAGCCCCGTGTCTCTGACATCAGTACCGCGGACAGGGCCGTACAGAGACCGTGCCCTGTGCCGTTCCCTGCTCAGCCTGAACACCTGCGTGCTGGGGCCCCACGCACTGGACGGAGGAAGATGATCACAAAGGAGGCACGTGGCCCAGGACACCTGCTATAAACCAGACTCCATAGCTTCGAGAGCAGTGTCCATAGGAACACTCCTCAGAGAAGACTCTCACACGAGCCTCCACTAGCCAGCCGGCCCATTCACACACATCTGTTTCTGCCTCGCTTTGGCCTACGTCACATTTCCCACCCATAGCAATGGAATTCACACAATGACTGCTGGTCACTATTAGGCTACATTGGTCCGAGTAGCCACACAGGTCGGTCTTTATGCTTTCTCCCCCCCCGCAATCTCAGCGGCTCTATGCAGGCTCCTCCTCTCTCCCAGAGCAATATCCAAGGTCCCTAACATCAAAGGGCGGCGTACGGCACGCTCCAGCGCACTGTATTCACAGAATGAATAAATCCATAACATCTGTGAAAAAACAATGCAGCTTCATTCATGCACTTAAGGCACATTCATCTTTCTTAAAAAGATATAATTTGCTAAAACCCACAGACACTGCTATGTACAGCATGATCAATAGAGTCCTATATTGAAAGGAAACTGCTAATTAAAACCTGATGCTGCACTCCTTCAAAGGGACATGGAAATACTGTACATGTTTTGTAGTGTCATACATATACTGCCTGTCTAGTAGCAGGTCCACATAAAGGCAGACTTCCTTTTAACTTATAAATCTACAGCTTTGAACTACAGAACGGGATTGTCTCTGCAGTTTGAAGCTTGTTCTAAATCCTAACCAACATTTAAAACAGATTGCCATCACCCTTACTGGACTAATCACAAAACTCACGCCGTCCTTCCTGCTAATGGTTTAAAAGGGTGATTTTTCGTGTCAACTGTCATTGTAGACTGTCAAAAGGAAAATGAATCACCCCCTTCCCTTCAAAAAAAAGTGAATAAAATCCATACTAAGTCTTCAGTCAGTTGGGCTCAGGGGAAAAGCTGCTGGATAAAATAATTCCTCACATCTAAAGGTAATTAAATCTAAAGAGTGGATAGAGCACCAAGAACTGCACATGAAATTGTAACCCTGCCCTTAGAATGAAGAAATCAGACCCAAGTAGTTAGAAGGAAACAGCACTCCATGGCAGTGTCCAACATGCACGTCTGGTCAATGCATAGCCTAAAACCTTATCAGATATTAGCGCTACATTCAACGTATGAAGCGCATTTCAGCGAAGTGGGAAGAGCTGGTGGAGCAGTTGGACACTACAAGCTCTTTGAACAGTCAGACAGCCTCATAGACCCATGGTGAATCACTGTTCCACCCTTTTAAAAGAGGGATGGTCTTCTTCCTAACCTAGATCATTTTTTGTAGAAGGCATGCACAAAGGCCCATTCTACTTGTGAAATCTGTGGTGCTAAATCATTTTATGATTCCTTACAGACATTGTAAACTGCCCAATGCCAGAGGCAGCAAAGCAACATTATGCCCCCTGTATGTCTGACTGTTGGACAGATGAGTTATCATTTCCTGTGAACACAGAAATGGTGTGCCTTCCCAAAAAGCAGTAACGTCATCTATGCAAAGGACTTCCTCTCAGGAAGGGGTCCTCCTGCATCGCTTCCCTATAACCCTCATCGAATTTCTGATGGATGGTGCGAGTTACAACTATTGCTCCTCGTATCTGAAGGTCAACTTTTGCGTGTGTGAGACAGTTGGTCGAGGTGCTTTCTCCACCATCCAAACAATCCTTTAATAAAATTCTCCCTTGCTGCCATTCCTATGTGTCTATAGTGTCATGGGTCTACAGCTTCCTGCTCATTGCGGTACACAGTGGTACAAAACAGGAATGAGTCCTATCCCTCATTCATACTTGTTTAATGAGTAATTTATACTGCAGGCAGCTACATATCATCACAAGTGTCCTCAAATAAAAGTAAAATCACCTGCTTGAAATACCAAGAATCTTCTAGAAGGTTCTGCAATCTAAGTTTCTTTCGAGGACTGCAGTTTTACCATTATAAAGAAACATGGATAAGATTCCTAAAATCAAGTAGTACAGTAAAATCCCAGACAGGATTTTTACATTCAAATAACACAGATAAGTGCTGCCAAAAATACAAAAAGCAAACCATTTCTGGGTTATTGTAGTCACCTATCCCAGAAGGCCCTGTATTGATCTACAACCTTTTAAGTTAAAGGTAAATTAAATGAAAACTGAAATTACTTAAGCTGTTCTAATATGAACCTCAGACCAGGACACCAATATTACAGGTTCACAGGCAGAAGCTGAACTCAGGCCACAGGGATTTCATCTGGAATTCAAGCACCAACTGTTTTTTACAGCCAAAACAAGCAGTTGTAAAGAACAACAATTCCTAAGGCTTTCTTCAGCAACACCATCTCAAAGCAAAGATACAAAGTCAAAATAAAAACAAGTCATCAGGGGGGATAATAGAAATCAAGTAAATCCAAGGAAGACTCAAACACTAAAAACAGAAATGTTTTCAGACACCTGATAAAAAGTAAAACGCACAATACTTACTATCCATTTATTAAATTAGTTTAACAATTTCAGTACATTAAAGCAGGCAATGTGGGAAAACATCAATACCTTTCTACAACTAAGCACAGTCTGATGACAATATGATAATGACACTATTTTGATGTAATTTGATTCAAGCCTAAATTCCTAGTTTTGGCGGGAGCAGAAGAAACAAAGGAAGCACATGGTGTGTACGGGTTTCAAACGAATGCATGCTTCGTTATAACTTGTTCACTTGAAATACTACAGCTCACCATTCTGTATATTAACACAGTTTCATTGGCAGTGTAAAACTAGACCAAATCACACACAAGACACAGGAAAAACAAACATGCCCACAATCAAGGGGGAGGTGATGGGAAAAGGTCAACTGCAACTCGCTGAAAGGAGTTTGTTTCTGGAAAACAAACCAATACTGCCGTAAATGTGAATGTGCGTGAGGGGAAAGAAAGGCTCTGAAGCAAGAGAACTCCAACTGCACCTTCATTCAGGACTCAACTTGGAGAATCGAGACGCATAATTGGGAGTGTTGTTGAAAGTGCTATTCTTCAGGACCGTACTTCCAAAAAGACGCTCCCAGTGCTTCCAGGGGAACCTTGCAATGTAAAAATCCCTACCTGCTGGTGACAGAGTGGTTCTGCTGCTTCAGGGCGATTTCTCGCTGCTGAATCTGAATGATCTCTCGCGACAAGTCTTCTGGCTTCCTGCGAGAGAGGAACAGGTGGTTAATTAGCATCACGCCCCCTGGGCGGCAGCGCGAAGAAGGATGGCACTTCCAACTGTGTGTTTTGCCATTCAAAATTTGAATAACAGAGGAAAAGAAAAAGCTTCTAAACAGGCATCACAACATGGGATTATACAGTGGGACAGAGACTTCTCGCCCATTACAGGCTGCAGGCTTTTTCCACATCTGAGCTGCTGTTTGCTTTGGGGGAGTTATTATGTGAACAGGCAGTGGATTATATCAGATTAAAATGAAGACACTGTGGATCTCAGCTGTTCACAACCCCTGTAGTAAAATATGGAAAAAAAAAAGTGATGGTTAAATGTTAGATATACCATGTTTTGTTTATGCTGTGCTACTGACAAGGACAATTAAAACTGGAGGAATTAAAAATCACTAGCCATCCTGTTCCACTTTATTCTAAAAACAGATGAAAGAAGTCAAAATTAGGGAGTTCCGCTGTAAGAATTACCGAGACATGCCAAGTCACTTTTTAGAGTAAGGCCTGTGCTCCAGGATACCTTGTTATCTAGCAGAAAGCTTTATGATGCCATAATCCTTTCAGAAGGTGTGAAAAACCTTTTACAAACAAAAATGTTTTGCTGCCTTCACCTTTAGCGTAACACAAATCATATCTCCTCCCTGACAGGTGCTGAGTTTAATAAAGTAAGAGGTCTCTCAGAATTAGGTCAAGCGCCATCTGTCTCAAGCCCTCCATTCAATCAACATCACAGCTTTTCATTCATCCTTCTGGAAGTCACGAACCCGGCCAAATCACCTGCAGGAACATCACACACCTGTCCTTCTAGACACGCAAATGAAATTAGCAGCCGCAAAACCCGCAGATTGAAGGTAATCTGCAGGGCTTACCCTGAACACAGAGGGCTCCTTAAGAGAGATTCACTAGTGTGAGGCAGAATTAACCACAAGACCATCACTCTAATTTACCTTTCTCCACAGACGTCAGGCGTCTTGAAATGAGGTTTTCGAATACGAGGTACATTTAAAATCCTCTCAGTTTTCTACCACTATATGGTTTAAGCCAATTGGAGAAGCAGATCTAGGCTTACTGGCACAAACTAAAATCAATGCTCAGGGTGTCGCCAGGCTTCATCTTAAAACGTTCACCACTACAGACAATGTTCTTTTCAATTATGCTTCCAAATGGTTTGACACTTTGAAGACATAGAGAAATTAAACATCAATGACTAAAACCTTATAGTACATATGAGAGTTTGTAGCCAGTCCACATTGGGATTGGTCCTGACATGCAGTGCAGACAGAGTCAACACTAAGGCTGATTACACATTAACACCAACCCTTAGACAAATGAAGTAATCAGTAAGACATTAAGTAAAATTGGCTGTGCTGGAAAGCCAATCTTGTGAAGGGTACACGCGGTCCTGAAAGAGACTGGCTCACAACCAACAAAAATTAACCCCTAGGTGGCACAGTGTTCGATGCTCTTCTGGCTTTCATTCCAGCTGAGCGCTTAGCATGAAACTCAAATGAGTTAATTTAATGCGCTGCTCTCCTGAGTTCCCAAGCTCACAACCAGATCACTTTCAAGCATCACAAATATGACCCTGTAAGAACAGAAAAACACACTAACAGTACAAGAACAAAATGTCAGAACATTACCTAGAGGGCTCAGCTCAGATAGACTCAAGCACCGACATGACACTTCAGCTGATCCCTAACATACCCATAAGAAAAAGTATTACACTAAACAAAACCATAAAGCAAATCTAAGTGAAATACTGGAACAAGAAATACTACCTGACCTGTAATACACAGAATATACAAACACAAACTACATTCAAAGCAGCTCCTGCAAATTACTCAAATGGAACCACACACACACAGGCAAATAGGATACCCAAACTCAAATGCTTTTCCATCATTACAAAAATTCATAACATATTCCATAAACTACAGGAGAAAATGTCCCCTCGGTGTCACTGAGACACCAGCATGATTATAAGAATAGCACAAATAAAGAGCTTAGTTTGCTTTGGTCTTATTTGTCCACACATAGCACACACTAATCCTAAAACTTTATAAATAAACTCCTGTAAGTCCTTTCCCACCTCCACACATCCATCCGTCCATCTCAAAACCTCTTATCCAGTGCGGCTCTTAAGCAGGGCGTGAACCTATTTGAGGAGCTACATAACACAAGGCTGGTGAAGACCTGGACAGGATGCTGGCCCAGAGACACACACACACGGATTCCAGGGAATTTAAAGGCACAGATCAGGCTACCTAAATGTCTCTGGGCAGCAGGAGGAAACCAGAGGACAGAAAGGTCAACCGTGAGACACAGAGTGAACATGCAAGCTCCTTTCACACATGTACACACGCGCACACACACACACACACACACACACACACACACACACACACACACACAGTAGAATGAGAACCCTTAATCTTGGAGATGTGAGGTGACACTGCCACCTACTGAGCCACTACACCACAATTTACCACTAAATTTAAATACACTGTGCAAGTGATGATGGTAGGGGGGGGGGGGGGGGGGGCCGGGCGGGGGGGGGGGGGGGGGGGGGGGGGGGGGGGGGGGGGGGGGGGGGGGGGTCGGGGG
>JAODKC010000095.1:23674899-23685321 GCA_026777985.1 Mormyrops attenuatus | reverse complement strand
ACACTGCCCCCTACTGCGCCACAACACCACAATATACCACCAAATTTAAATACCCTGTGCAAGTGATGTTGATCCCCCCCCCCCCCCCCCACAATAGAATAATTTTGAACACTTAGAAGTAGGAACACTCAATATCTACTTTAATGCTTGACAGTTACCATTTCCAGGTAACTTCTTACCATAATCCACGTCAGTCACCTCTGAGAACAGTGCATGTCAGTCTGTATTAGGCCACACACACAGCCAATCCTTGCTCAGCCATTAGGAGAGAGACTTCCTAATCTCAAGCTTCCAGGCATTTAGCACAAGATTAGCTCATTCACTCAGCTCCAAAGGAAGCAGGTAATCCATCAATTAAAAGGTTAAAAAAATTAATTTAGTTTCAACCCATTTCTTAAATGCAGTATTTTTTCCCCTTATTTTTCATAAATATGTAAGCATTAATAAAAAAATGCAACAATGTAATGAAACATAAAACAGGCATTAACTAGTATGTATGTATGAATTAAAGTCATTTTGAAAACACAACACCATTTTAAATGAGTGAGATGGAAACAGGATTTATAAACATAACACCCTTTAGGTCGATTTAGCAGACTCACTATGAAACGAAACACACAAGGCCAAAAAGGCCAAAATGCACATACGCAAAACTAGTTTCAGTAGTCCCAGCGTGACCTCGGAAAATTAACCTGAAACGGTCTTAAATCTCTTACCAATTAGCATATTATATTCTTAACTCATCAGTCGGCTGAATGGCATTTTTCCGAGAAGTCTGTTCAGGTTAATAAATGTTAGGAGAGGATTAAATAAAATTAGACAAAGTCAAGGCAACAGCAAAGTTCAAAACCACATTAGGCAGATAAGCAGCATTTATTAAATGTGAGCTTTTTGTATAAAGTATTACCATCATATTAACATTGTGCATAAAGTCAAATCGGGGACCTTCAAAAAGAGTAGCAGAAAAAAGCATGGGAGGGTGTGGCCGACAAGCAACTGAAGCAAGTCAGTCATCCTTAAAAATTTCTGAACTTATTCAATCATCAGAAGCACTTCCATTATCATTAATCTGACCTCCATTTAACAAATCATGGGAAGTATTCCAATATTTCAGTTCTGCTGATACATTGAGACAAAGCAACTTGAGCTGGTTGCTAGGTAATGCTTCCATTAAGTTCCATAATTAAATCAGGAAAAAAGGGAAGGAGGAACCGTGTCCTGGCACTGTAGTAGGAAAGCAGGATACGGCCAGGTAACCCGTGCTATATCCGCACAGACAGAACAGAGCCAGAATCCGAACCTTCAACCCTGGATGTGTGCACTGAGCCTGACACGGCCTTTAACCAAATTAAAGGGCATGTCCAACCAACCCTGCACTTTATTGAGCAATTGTTCAGCTGAAAAACCTGCCTGGCATGACGTTTTTTTGATGGCTTGAAATGAGTGAAGAAGATTCCATATGCCAGGCACTTCTTGCCTGACTGAACCCCAATTTGAGAAACTTCTCAGAAAGCCTTCGGGCATTTATGGACTCTTGTCCCTCAGCAGTAGAGATATTCCCCTTCGCAAAGAGCTGGTGAAGAATCTTGATATGGCTAGTGCATAGTAACAGGTCGCTTTCTTTTTTTATGATAAGACACCAGGGAAGAAAAGACTCATGCACCTCATAAAAACAGATTCTATCATCGATACAGCTTATTAATTTAAAGTTGCACACAAATGATTTAATGCTGCATACAAAAGGTATTATGGCTTGTTTTGTTCCAACGGAAATATCGTTTCCCCATTTAAAACTGCCAGAAAACAGCCCACAGCCTAGAACTTCAACCTTGACCACATTCAAATGCACACTAAACTGCTCGTTTCACCACCAGCAGCTACTTCCACATTAGTCAGACCGTTTGGAGCAAATAAGTGCCGGCTCGAGTTCAAACACCACTTCAGTTATCGGTGTAATTTCTGCCATGTGCCAAGTTATTCTGTTGCTCCAAAAACAGACTATCAAGATCAAGATGCCAACATATCATATGTCAAATTCACACCCTAAACATAACACTTCTGGAAACCTCTGGAGCTCCAATGTTTCCAAACATTGACACAATCAACTTCTGTGATACCAAACGTTGTTACATTTTCATTTCATTGTTGATGTCAGAGCACTCTAGCAAAATCACTGTAATACAAAGCAAAATATTTACTCCAGACATCCGTGTCACAGTGCAGTGCTTAAACTGGAGCCTACAGCATTTCCACACTACTGAATGCCAGTGTAAGTAGATATTTTAAGGTGGCAAGACTGCAGTGTTTTTAAGAGTGGTAAGGTTTAGAGCACAGCATCCCTGAGCTGCTTAAAAGCCAGCACTCCATAAGAGATCTAAGTCAGATTTCGAGTCGTGTGTTGAGGGTTTGTTATAGGAGCAGAATTTTTTTTCCCCGCATTAAGAAACTGCCTATCAAACTCCAGCCAGACTGCATTTTTCAAAAATCCCCTACTCTATCACAAATACTGTGGATACACTTAGAGGACCCCAAATCTTCTGTAGAGTATATGACGTGCATACAAATCATTAAGCTCAATTACCTGGGAATAACCACCATTTCACACTCAATACATAAATACAAGAACACATCATTTAGAAAGGCAATATCCCACACTGGATGTAATGCTTTAGGAAATCTCACAAGCTCTCATTAATCATTCCATCCATGGCTGAATTATCCATCCAGTTCCCCTTTTATAAAGCCTTAATGAGAAAATGATTGCATATTTCCACATGAGCAGCAAAGCAGATCAAAGACATAACAAATGTTCTTTTCAAGTTCTGGCTCTGTCAAACTCGGTGTCAAAAATCATTAGAGCAAGCATTCCAAACATTTGTCAACAAGGACAGGCGAAGAAAACATTGGAATGAATGCAATGCCCATCGGCCATCCTTCCAAAAGACGACAGAACTAAACGTCAGAAGGTGAGAGAGGGTCAAACTAGGGCAGAGTGACACCAGTACAGTAAAAATCAAGTGCATCAGTGCAAAACCAACTGAATCGTTACTGGAATTAACAGATAATTCAACAGCTCCATCTAGTGTGGGATTTCTAGGAAAACAAGGGTGCTTTTCACTACAGGTGCACAGTGACAGCCTGCAATGAGTGTTTGGAAATACATGTGTAATAAAACTTTGTATCATTTAAATGCACATTTATCTTGTGACATAATATTATTTAACCTACAGATGGTAACCAAGTAATGAATGAGATCCTTTGCCAAGTCTTTAAGTCAGACTTGTAGCAAAGTCGGAACAGGTGCTTAGCGTCAGTTAATCAAATGGTTGCCTTGGCATATAGTATAAATTCTACCTTTAGATGCATGGAAAACATTCAATATTTACAAATACACTAAAACATCTTCAACATTATAAAAATAATAAAGTAATAAAAGTATATACATATGATACTGACTGGAGATAGGGAGAGAGGGAGGGAGGGAGAGAATGAAAAAGAAAAAAAGATCACGATTAAAAAGATAACATTATGGTAACATTAATAACGACAAACCACTGAAGCCATGCGATGTCATGTGGGTCACAGCACGCACTCATTATTACGAACCGTTGTATTTAACACACTGAACCATTATATTTTTTGAATAATAGGCTGTATAGCAGTCTGTTCTTCAGTAGGAGTTGTCCATAATATGGATGTTCTTAAGCTGGGGACTTACGTCATCAAGAAAGCAAGGAAAAAATGACAGTGCCTATCAAAAGGTATATTACTATAAAAGAATTTAGCCAAGCATCCAAATATTACATGTATCCATTATCACCATGTCACTAATGGCTATTATAAGATATTTAGGTCCATTTAGGTTGGCTCAATGCAAAATGAGAAGAAAAACAAGTGATACAATATTGATGAGATTAAAAGAAATGCATTAAACTGGAACCAAGTGCTACTGCTGACTCGCACAGAAACCCCATTTTTATCCACACTTGTCCTTACCTAATGTTCAGGCCAGTCATCTCACTTAAATTCTCCCAGGCTTGAAGCACTGTTGCTTGTTTCTGCAAAAAGAAATCATCTTTAACACAGGCTAAGCAAACGCAACACTCCCGGCCACATTTAATATGAGAACAGGGGAAAATAGCAGCAAGATATTTACATTACAGTCTATTTCCTTATAATACATTTAACAGTTCCGTTAGTTATTCTGACTTATAATATGCATAAGTGTTAGGGTCGGCATAAACAAATTGTTTGAACGACCCTCTTAGCAAGTGCTCTTTTTTTAATCACTCAATGATAAAAAAAAATTGCATTTCTCGGGAAATGGAAAGACAGGCCAACATTTAAATACATAACTTCTATAAAGAAGGATTTGCACATTTCAAATGAATTCTCATTAAAAACTACTGCTATTCTGATTGCCCAGATCATTACATTTTCATAATTAACTCGTTTTCCTAGTTTAAGTTCCTTGCACAGGGCTACAGACAAGAGCTAATTAAAAACCTGAATAGATTACAGGGGCTTGTTTTCCCCACCTCATGCCCTGAGTCACGGAAAAAAAATGCACAGTTAATGAGGAAGAATCCTGTCATTGTTCCCTGTACCCTGCAAACTGCCTGGCTCACCTTTCCTCACTGATGAGATCTGTCGGTACTCGCAAGTGGCTCCACTGAGGAATAGCCTTGTCATTAGCAGCACCCCATGGTCCTTCTCACCCAGGCCCATTAGATGCTGGATGAGAATGTGGTCAGGTGAGGCCCAGGACTGCAGACCACACCGGTCTGTTCAGGCCTCAATGGCCAGACACAGAAGGTGGCTAAATGGTCAATGGTGCTGAAAAGCCAACTCTTCAGACCACCTTCATCGGTCGCAAATAATCTTATGATAAAAGGACCCTAACCTTAGTGTTGAGTGGAAGTTCACAGAAGACGAAAGCACCTATAAAAATAAACCGAACAGGATCCCCTTGGAAACAGTTTACAGAGGCTTCCTTGTGTCGTGAGATGTGTGCCAGGTCTGATTAGTCATTTACCTCCTTTTCCAACTCCAGGCTGACCATATCCTCCTTAAGCTTCTCCATTCGCTCCAATTTCCTGCGCAGACCCTCTGTCTCTTCCCTCAACAAGTTGCTGTTCTCCTGGGTCTCTCTGTAGGGACCAGGTTGAGGACGTAAGCAAGCTTCAAAGGGGAACGGAGGCAGTATTAGGATTCGAGGTGGTCTTTTGTGAGGTGGGATGACGTGGTTCTAAAACTTACAATGTCGACTGGATTTAAGAAGCCTAAATACGAATCAAAGCCATGTAGAGGGGCCACGCGTGAGCCCATGTGACACCCAAAAAGCATTACAATGTGGAGGCTCCGCAGATGGACTCCCAGATGGCAACAAACTAAAATAAAATAAGTTTGTACTACAATGCCCTGTGTTTGATGTAATACTCACGCCAAAAACATATTGATTTTGTTTAATTTAGTTTTTATATTGGTGTTTATTTTCATTTGAAATCTAGTTCAGTTTTCGGTGTGTTTTCAGTAGTTATTTAAAAGATGTAAATCAATTTAGTTTTTATACATTTTGTTTTAGGTTTTATCAATTTTATTTCTAGGGACAGAAGGAAAGTTGTAGGATGTTACTGGCTTCTACAAAATGTCGTGATGTAATGCCATTGGCCGTTTCTATGGTTCAAGTGCATTGCCCAGGTGGGGCTCAAAGATAAATTACTTTACCTAAATGCACTTAACGAACGAGTTCCATTCCTACAACTAGATTGTTAAAGCGAACTGGTTGATAAGCAAAGAGTATTGGGTTTGATTGAACCATCTTCAGATATTGTTTTAACGTCACCTTGGCACCATTTATTTTAGTAATGTTCTACAGTAGTGTACTGTATTCTTAAATAAACAGTGCACTGTTCCCGCTACATGTTTTCTCCATGCGAGTAACAAGTAAAAAAAATAATAATAATAATAATAATTACAGCCATTGCTTTCCAAAACATAAGAAAAGTATAACACACAGGAAAACTTTAACCTTGCGCACGTCCATGCTTTACATGCTACTGGAGGTTCCCTGTCCCACAATACAAAGCATATGCATCAAACCGAAGGCAACATATCAAAGTAAAAGTCAATCGCAAGTTCAGTGTAAACTGATATACCATATCAAAATAAAGGTCAATTACTGCCAACAATATACAACCTTCCTTCGCCAGCCCAAATAAATCAGAGACTAGAATAGAATAGAATAGGATAAGATAGGATAGGATAGGAACATCACATTGCCATTTCTACAACAAAAGTTCTCTCACAGCATACTATACTGACTGGTCAGAGAGCTGGTAGCAAGTCCGGGCGGTCGTTAAACAGGTAGGTCGTTAAGTGAAGAGTGTCTGCAGTATTTAAAAAATAGTAACGGGAAGTATTGGACATTTGTTTTTATTTTATTTCAGTTAGCTTGTTGTAGTTGTTCCTTCATTTTCCTATCTTATTTGAAGTTCATGGAAATGTTTTTGCTAGCAATACTAACCGTCCTTTGTACTGTTAGTACATGGTGTACAGTTAGTTTTAGTAAGATTCTTACTTATTCTTCCAACATCTGTTCCACACATCATAAACATGACTTTTAAGGGCAGCATTGCTCCGCAGAACCCCCCCAGGACTGGCGTCAAAGTGTATCGTTGCCTGGCACCATTGGCATCAGAAGTATGATCATTCAGGATCGCAGACGGTCTGGCGCATGCTGCGTGCTCCACAGTGCGCCCACTTTTGTGTAAAGCATTTACGGCCTTAAGCATAACATTAGGGGATACTGCGACACAACATGTCAGGCTTGGGAAGCATCTAACTATTTATGCCATTATGTGAAATTTGCAGATGACACCATGGTAGTTAGTGGGACTGATAACAGGAGACGATGAGACCCACTACAGGGAGGAGGTGCAACACTTGGTACAGTGATGCCTGGACAGCAACCTTGTCCTGAATACATCCAAGACAAAGGAGATTGTTATGGACTTGAGGAGAGCCAGGAAAACGACCCCCCCCCACATAAGTGGAGAGGGTTAACGACATCAAATTGCTGGGGATCTACATCTCAAAGGACCTGAAATGGACTGTTAACACCTCCTACCTGGTGAAGAAAGCTCAACAGAGACTTTTCTTCTTACGAACACTCAAGAAAGCCAGACTTCCCACTCAGCTCCTTGTTAACTTTTACAGGAGATTAACAGAGAGCATTCTCTGCTACGGGGCTACAGTGTGGCACTGCAGCTGCACTGCAGAGAACCGGAGAGACTTGGCCCGGATAGTTAAGATTACGCAGAGGATCGTGGGTACCAAGCTCCCAGATCTGGACAAGGTTTATGCTAGCCGACTATGTAGGAAGGCTAGTAACATCATCAAGGACCCCTCCCACCCGGGTTACAAACTGTTTGTCCCCCTCCCATCGGGCAAAAGATTCAAGACCATCAAATCATGAACAAACAGACTGAGGAACAGGTTTTTTCCCCCCGAGAGCAGTGGTTTCCGTCACACCCCTTCCCACTATGTCACTTCCACACCTCTGTATTACTGCTGATACGCACTTGGTCACTTTAAATCACACCGACTTGTAAATACCTACAATCTGTAAATAATTTAGGATTTTTTTTTTTCTTTTTCATCCAGCACACTGTACTAGGGAATATATTTTTTAATATTATATTTTACTAATAGTTATCTTAGGTTTTTTTTATATATATTTATAACTGTATTGTATATTAATGTGGTACATTATTGTATACCTCTCTGCTACTGAGCCGTGAGCTACCAAACAAATTTCGTTGCATTTCTGATACAATGACAATAAAGTGTCTTATCTTATCTATACCGTCCACATATTATACTGCGGTGGGGTAATACCATATTACTATAAAACCGCCCAAGCTTAGCCTATGTGAATTGACTAAATAGACATCTCCTCTCAAAGTGAGTCTGATACAGAAACTTTCAACTCTTCACTATTCCGGAAAAGTGGTCTATTCCTGCTGGAATTTCTGCTGTATTAATAGGAAAAGGGTCCTAACACCACCGCAGAAGGGTTTGGGTATAACACTGTAATGCTATTCTCTCTCTCACGGTCAGATGGGACATTTGGAGTATAGTAGACCCCAGCGAACTAAGCAAGCGACCTTCCCTTCACCTCAAGTAGTTGTTCTCCTCGCGGAGCCGCTTCAGCTCGCGCTCCATGTCGGGGAAGCGTGCAAGCTCGCTCTTCATGTTCCTCACGATGACGGAGTCCTGCTCCTGTAGAGCCAGGCGTCTCTCCAGGTCCTGCAGGTTACCCAGAGAGAGAAAGACAGGGCGAGCTAAGCAGCTGTCAGACACACTACTGCTACTGCCTAACCCTCAACGCGGGGATTAAAAATCGAGGCTGCTAGGGGACTGCACGGGTAATGAAAGGCTCTTCCACAATGCTAACCTAAAAATACCCATAGAAGTGTTAAAAATGCACTGGTGTAGATCTAGTACTGCAGTAAAGGCACGAACATGTAGCTGTTTAACTGTAGCTAGCTGCAGGACTGAGAATGGCAGCTTACGACTGTCCAGACCTGTCAGCAAGCTGTGATCTGGAATCCATACCTTCTGGTTCTTTCGGAGTTTTATTGCCCCACTAATTCTCCCAACATCATATTAATGCTCAGAATTATACTTGTCCAGCTCACTTTCTATTTGACCAAGGTCACTAAACTCCTGTTAACTAACCTGGACTGTTAGGCATTTACACTGACTTGCAATTTGTATTTGTATTTACAAGTTTGGATGGAATACACCCTTTAACAAACTTATTAAATGAGTTGCACAATATAACATTGCAATTGTAGGCATAAGTGAACACCTGTATAGTACTGAAAAGCTGGTGTCCAGACAAATGTTTACAGCCATCATCTAAAGCCCTGGTGATCATATAATCGTGATATCATGCAGCCAAAAACACACCCATTAAATATTACATCATCATATCATGCAGTCCTACTTATTACTATGATAAACAAATGGAAAAGATCATGAAATGCAGGTAATATAATGAACAGCCTTACAGCGCAGCGAAGATGGGCATACCTTAATCTTGAGCTCATTATCTGAGTTCTGGGACTGTGTAGCCTGGAGCTCCTGAAACTTCACAGTAAGTTCCAGGTATTTTCTGTTGGGAGACAAAAACATGCATCCAATACACATCTGGGGTCATCACACATCAATGTAAAATGGCTGATTCAGCTTGGAGATACAAACTGGCCATCTAGATTTCAGGTATGAGGAGGACAAGCCCAGCATTATTATTAACAACATTCAGCCTTAATTTATCATAGTGGTCATCACTGAAAGATGGAATGAAAGACACACAAAGTGGAGGATGTGACAGACGGGGCCGGCGCCTCCCCTACTTGCGCTGGAGCTCCAGTTGCTCCTGCAGGCCCTGGTTGTCTGTGTTCTGGGTGGTGAGCTGCATATCTAGCTTCTTCAGCTTGTGATTGAGCTCCCGGATCTCATCTCGCAAGGCTCCGTTAGTCTGCCATGATTCGGCAAGGCAACGTTTGCAGTAACAATCATTAACTGAGGGGGTTTACCTGATTACACCCCCAAACTGTACACGTATAAAATGACTGTTACAAAATCACACAATATTCGTTTCATTCTCATTGACAGTAAAGAGTTTCCTAATATCTGTATAGTATCTGTATCCAATTCCTGGTATGTGAAGGAATATAGGTGAGCCATTTGCAATAAATGGGTATAATATCTAGAGCAAATAACATTTTTTACAGGATGCTCTGATCTCTGTAGTTCCCACTTGGGCCTTAGCAGTGTCACAAGCATCTGATATACCAGCATCGCCGGAAATGCCGAAGTACCTTATTGGCCTCAGAAATCACAGACTCCTTCTCCTCTAATTTCTTGGTCTCTCCCTCCAGGCTCTTCTTCAGAGTCCTGCTCATCTCCATTTGCTCGTTCAGGGTCCTCGCGGTCTCCGCCTCTCTTTCCTCCAATTTCTTGATACGACTGAGCAGCTCCTGGTTGCGATCCACCTCCCGCTGAAAAGAGAGAACGGACACGACACACGGCTTCATCCAGCACATCAGGCAGCCGCGCTCGGGTCAGGGCGTGACACAGAGATGCAATGGCATGCCGAGAGTTCATTTTTATTAATATAGAATGACTGCATCAGAACATCAACTTATAATTAAACACAGCACCAACATATGAAGCAGAACTAGCTATTAAAACCAGTAAGAGCATGACACATGGACTCTGGGGGGCTTTACTGTTATCTGAACAGTCAAGAGTGGAAAAAGCTAGAATGTACAGGACAGGGTTGGGGCCATTCCGGAATGCATTCATCAATTCCAATCCAAATTAGGAAATGGAACTGGATTTGGCATTGGA
>JAODKC010000095.1:23645696-23667276 GCA_026777985.1 Mormyrops attenuatus | reverse complement strand
TGATTTCAAGCACCACCCTCCTTTTAAAGCATCCAGTCTGCTATTCTAACTCAATCAGCATGACAGAGTGATTTCCAAGTTGTCCTCGTCAACATTCTCACCTGTGTTAATGAGAGAATCACTGAAATGATGTCAGCAAGTATTTTTGTGGCAGGGCTGAAATGCAGTAGAAATGTTTTTTTCTGGGATTGAGTTCATTTTCATGACAAAGAGGGACTTTGCAATTAATTGAAATTCATCTGATCACTCTTCATAACATTCTGGTGTTTATGCAAATTGCCATCATAAAAACTGAGGCAGCAGACGTGAAAATTAATATCCGTGTCATTCTCAAAGCTTTTGGCCATGGCTGTATGTTTGTAAGTATTTATGTCTGCATTTTATTTATTTGAGCAGAAATTCAACAATTTGTGCTAAAAATAGCATCAGAAGGCACGTTAGTTAGGTACAGTATCTTGTCTAAGGCATTATCTTTGCAGCAGCAATCCATGGAAAAGTGTAATTCAGATAATCCAGAATCTGTAAATTTGCTGCTTTACATGCTCGTTATGTTGGAGAATGGGACATTGAATATCCTAATCTAAGCCCACTGGTCTTGTTTTGGGTGAAGTTTCTTGGTAGGAGGATTTCTGATAATTGAGGCACCTATAATTTACTCATCATATTGTAAAATTGTATTTATTATTCAGGGTGTAGTCACTGAAGTGTAAATGTATGGGTATCGATTCTGGTAAAGCATATTTCTGCTTACAGTTTAGTCTTAAGTTTGGCTTGACGCTAGAGCTGAGCGATATGGCCAAAAATGTTATCGGGATAAAATCTTCCATATGCTGATATCGATGATTGTCATGATGAATATTGAATCATTATTTCTTTCCAGTTTAGAGTCTGATTTTTAGCCCTGAGTTAAAGCTGAAGAAATCAGAAATCAGTTCTACACTATTCTTTATCACCAGAAGGTGACAAACAATTGCCAAATAGTAGTGATGCCAAAATGACGCTTCCAGAACCCTGTGCTCTATTTTCTGACCCCAACTAGATGGCAAAAACATGGTCAAAAGGAAACCAAAAGCGCTATGTGGGCGCAAAAAATATCGCAAATGGTTCATGAAGCGTTGTTTTGGCCGTAACCATCAAACAGCATTTCACATTTCACAAGTCTGAGAGAGAAGATGAACAGGTTATTTTAGTCACTGCTGACAAAATCCTGCCACATTCTACCTATCATTTCTTAATTCTCTGAGGATTATTACTGTAGGGATTTCTCATGGACTGAATTTCACTGTGGACTTTCCTTTAGGATTTTGCTGGATTAACCTTATTTAATGTGTTGCTTTGCACTTACCGGCCCTCCAGATGAGTTGCCCTGTTGTTTTGACGATTTTGTCAGTCGTCTGCCTGCCTGCCCTATTTCATTCTGTTGTTTGTTCAATAAAACCCCATTTGTGTTTTCACAGCTGTGCCTGCCCTTGTGCTCCAGTGTCTTGTGACTGAAAGTGTGGTCTTAATTTATATTGAACTTCTATGGAGCATTTGTCATATTGGTATTTAGGGAAATTATATTCTGATAATTACCATTATTTTCCCCAACCCTACTTGAAGTGACATTAAATAAAGTCTTATAAATAAAGTCTAATAAAGTCTTAAATTTTACATCAGGGATTCTGCAGACACCCTGTCTTTAGTATGTATTAGACAATCATTTGCCTTTCTTACTCCTGGTGTAACTGTCTGAATAATCGTTTGATTGGTACAGTTAGCACAAAGCTAATGAGTTTTCTTTCCCTCAGAGAATATAGTGCTCAGTACCAGCACACATTCATTCATGAGATGAGTTTAGCCCAGAAGCTTTACTGCTCTTTGTTACTGAGAATTCAGAATCAGTCTGATCCCCATCTTCCCACGGTGCTTTCTTGTCATTCGAAATGTCCTCTCTCCGTCGTAATTCCTTGTGGTTGTGTCATAAGTGCCCAAGCTCCTAATTGTGGCAGAACTGCTGCTGGGAGAGATCTCAGACCAGCTGCTGTTCAGGAAGCCCTCACTGAAGTGGTCTCATACCTTACTTCCTGCTGACTCAAGGCAGGGACATAATCAGATCAGTTATGGAGGCGGCTGAGGATGAGGCCCAGAGGGTGAACGCCCATCGCAGGAAGCTGCAGAGGGAACTGAAGGATGCTGATATCATGTCCTGTGAGGTCAGCACCCTGGAGAGCAAGCTCAGGTATGTGCCAGTCTTGTATTGATTGAATTACATGTTTGTTTGCATACGTATACATGCGCTTCACTCCTCAGCTGCTGTTTCTAGCTCTCCAAACCCAAATCACTTAATTGGAAGCAGTGTGTGACTTCATGGGTTAGGACTTCAACAGAAGGTTGCCGTTTTGAATCGCATGTTGAGGCCTTGAGCAGGGCCCTTAATGTAGTGTCACACTGGGATACCTGGACATGTTTTATATTTACATATACTAATTTTATCTGACTCTTTTATCCAAAGCAACTTACATGAGAGGGAAGGGTCAAAATTTACGCGTGCTCCCTGGGATTCGAACCCATTGCAAAGTTGGTGGCCCATTTGCTTATTCCTTTTTTTGTACATTTCTTTCTTAGGTGCGACTTGCCGTTCGTGTTCTGTAAAATCACTCGACAAGGAGTAGAGAGAGATGAGGAAGCAGAGGCCAGGAACCCTTAGAGAAGCCAGAGTGAACTGGTCTGCCTTTAACATGATCATCTGGCACCCCCTGATGGCTGCTGAAATGACCTGCAAGCATGATCCCACACATATTCGAACCTGAGGCAGACTCATGGATCTGACATCCCGACCTAAAATACAGTAACACGTACACTGATTCACAGACACTGCACTGTAGTACACTTATCCCTGTTCCCAAGCTCTGCTATACTCTTTGACAATCTATCCCATCTGCCCTGTAGTGGACTGTTAGATCTGCACTTACACGCCACTTCTGACAATCAAAACACACACACCTACTGTACACATGATCATGGGCCAAGCTTTGCAACTTATTCATCTGTAGAGTTTGGCTTTGAAAAATATTTTCATATTGTAAGGAAACAGTCTAATTATTCTTCTTCATGGATCCATTTTTCTAACTGAATTATTAAGGAAATGGAAAATATGAAAAGGAGACCAAAGTAACATTGCAATCTGGAGTAATGTATTTTATTCTTTTAATAGTCATAGATAAACTATAGCTTCCTTCCCCTCTCTCTATACCTCTGTTTGTAATACAGGTTTATGTGAAGAGTTGCACTGTATTTAAATCAGCTACAGGTAAATTAGTACTACACCATATATGCAGTAATGCTTGGGGTCTAATGAGATACTTTCTCACATGCTTTGCATCCAATGAAATGTTTCCAAACGTACCATATGGCCAGAAACACTCTTTATAGGCTAGCAGCAGAAGTCTGCACCAAGCAGCCAAACATGTTCGCTGCTAGATCATATCATTTGTGCTTTGAAGGTCTGGCTAGTTTTATACTCATTTCTTAATATAATTTTAAGATATGCACTAGTGGTCAAAATTGTGGAAACACCTAGCATTTTTCGTATGACGCTTTAAAAATTACTACACATTACTACATTACTATTGTGGTATGTTAATAAACAAAGAATATTTACAAATATCATACATTGGATGATTGTAGTAACTGACATAACAGTTGAAATTAGTTGTGCAATCTCTAAAAACTGGAAGTGTTTCTACAATTTTTGCCTCTGGTGTGTACAATACAGGGTAAACTGGGTGCCTGGGGAGGTTTTGCAACACATATTGTATTCTCTGAGCACAGCCCCCTAGAGAGCAGTGTTACGGGGGTGGAACAGAAGCGGGGAGAAATGGGTAAAGTAGAAATGTTTAGCTGAAGATCTTACCAGATGAGCATGCTTTAGTGTGGCGCATTACAAGTTACCAGTTAAAGGACTATAACTGGTTGCCAGGACATTTAATATTGTTCCCATGGGATGAATATGATGCAGTGTAGTGGTTGTCCAATAGGGGTTTTTAGAGGGTCAATGCAGAAGCCGATATTTACAGAGTACTGTTGCCAATGAGTGACATACTATAAGGCTGATGTTTGGATTGCACTTAAATACAGGCCATTAATAAAAGGAATAACAGTATGACTATGGAACTTTACAAACGTATTAAATGTAAAACCGTGCTATACTTCACTTTCATATTTTATATATCAACTAACTGGAGATAGTTATCAGTTTTGTTTATTTATTCCATCCATCTTCCCAACAGTTATCCACTACAGGATGGGGGGGTCTGCTGCCTATCTCAAGCAGCACGGGGCACTACATTTATATTTATATTTTACTCATTTTGCTCATTCAGATGTATGTGCTGTCCAGGAGTCAACTAAGCATATGTGCAGCTAGGCTACGATTCCAGTGAATGCCCAGGTACAAGTGTGAACAAACCTAACACAACTTTTCAAGGTCCAATAGTTAAACATGAAAACAATCAGGGAACATAAAGAGTCATCACACTAGTAGAGAAAGTCATGGAACTTTAATGGGCTTTGAGGTGTTTGAAGATGAAGAGAGAGTCTGATGACTGGATGTGGTTCAGAAGCTCATTCCATCATCAGGGAACCATACAAAAGAACCGTTTGGGTTGAAACTTCTCTCATGCTGAAGGGAGCTCCAAGCAACATTGATTTACTGGCAGAAGGGGGCAAGATGGAACAGGTCTTCAAGATCATTTTGATGGCGATGGGTGCCTGTTCCTTGGTAGATCTCTAAGCCAGCACCAAGGACTTGATATGGATACGACCACCAATAGGAAGTCTGTGAAGTTAGACAAGGAGGGGCTTGACATGAGAACATTTAGGCTGAATGAATATGAGACATGTTGCCATCTTTTGAGTCATCAGCAGTGGTCTGATAGCACAAGCGATAGACCTGCTGGTAGAGAGTTGAGGTGACGAGTGTCTGGACTTGAAGCTGAGCTGCATACTCAGACAGAAAAGGCCTGATCTTCATGATGTTATACAGGGTAAACCTATAAGATCAGGAGACCGCTGTTATCGCCTCAGCAAAGGACAGCTGACATCTATCATTACCCCTAGCTTCCTGCCAGACCATGATGGAGTCATGGTAGATGGTAGGGCTGGCCGGGAAGACAAGATGCTCAGTCTTGGAGAGATTAAGCTGGAGGTGATGGTCCCTCATCCAGGCAGTGATATCAGCCAGGCATGCAGAGATCTGAGTGGAGACCATGATGTCATCCAGAGAGAAAGTCAAGTCAATCTTGATGTCATTGGTGTAGTAGTGGAAAGAGAAGCCATGTGACTGGATGATCTAAACTAGTGAGATTATGCAAAGAGGGAAGAGGAGAGGACTCTGACCCCAGACTCTGAAGCCAGACTGAAGAGGGTCCAGAAGGTTGTTCTTTATGAGAAATTCAGAGACTTTACTGAGGACAAGAATTCAGAAGTTTTGGACATGAATGAGAGGAGAGAGACTGGCCAATAATTCTCAGTTACTGAAGGTTTTTGTTTAAGCAGCGGTGTTACACAAGTCTGCTTCAATGCAAAATGGAATGTGCTGGTTACACAGGAAGAGTTAATTTGGTGAGTAAGTACAGGGGTTGGTATAGGAGAGATGGGAGGGGATGGGGTCCAACGCACAGGTAGTAGGCCAGTAGGCAAGCAGGTTAGAAACATCTGGACTGGTGAGGGAGGAGAATGTAGGAAATAAGGACCATGCACTGAGAGATCCATATGGATGGTGGGTGTGGCTGCTGCCTTCTCAGGGAAGAAGGCGGCAAAATCATCAGCAGTCAGACTGGGGGGAGGAGGGTTAAGGGGGGTATTTAAAGTAGAGAGTGACTTGTGAAGGTCTGAGTTGGGGGAGACCTTCTCTTGCTAGTAGGTGGTCTTGGCTTCGGAGATGGAATCATGATGATATGTGATTGGTACTCGACAAGGTCTATGCAGTGTCTTGTTTAGCACCATTTCCTTAGCTCCAAGATAGGAGAAATCCTCAAGAGATGACAGAGCAAAGGAGACTGTGACAGAGAAGCAGGTGGGGGAGTAAGAGTGAAGATTGTGTCAGAAGGAGTTATGAGGAGGAGAGGCCAAAAGCAGGGCATAGAGAGACAAGGTGACCTGAACAAATAAGTGGTACAAAACGTGTAAAGGGGTGACAAGCAAGCTGTCAGGGATGCAGTTCTGTGTTAGGATGAGGTCCAATTTGTGTGCAGCCTTGTGAGTAGGAAGAGTGCAGAACTGGGTCAGGAAATTGGTGGCCTGTGGTTCACCGAGATGGATGTTCAAATCTGTGAGGATGACAAGTGGTGAGTCGTCCTCCAGGATGGCTGACAGAAGCATATCCAGCTCTTCAGTCAAGTTTCCTAGTGGGCTGGATACTTTTGATGCTAAATGGAGGTAACACTGGCTTACCGATATCACAATGCCGGTTTACTTCTTAGCAACGTACAGTATAACACCAGGTTATGTTTCAGGCTCACAAGTCTCAAACAGTGCTTGGACCAAAAGACCAAAGAGAAGAGTCGGTACATTACCTGACGTAACAAACAGACATGCCTTTTTCCTGCTTTGCCAGCAGCTACGGTATCACTCTTTGCCATTATTGTACTTTTCAATTCTTCATATTTTACCATAATAATTCTCTGCTCTGTTTCATTGAAAAATGTAACTACCAAGTATTGGAAATTAGCAAACCTGCCCCCCCCCGACAACCCGTAAAAGCCAGGATATGAAGTGCTGAATACACAGCAAGGGGGGGATGAAGTCACTGGCAGTTCCACAATCCAGTGCTGAGGAAGCCAATGGCAGCCCATCACAGGGCTCAATTCCAGATAAGTCTGCACATGCATTAACATTTTGCAACATTTTTATTACCTTGTAAATTGTCTATAGGGTTTGCAAACTATACCAATGCTTTTGATATAGCTGATTTTAGGTTCGTAATGGAATAATACAGACCTGCCGTTAGATTTCTCGCGTGAGTGTGGGAGTCTCAAAGCGTCAGTGTCACGCCAGATGCATGAGAATTGGCGGCCCTGGCATGTATTCTGTAAGCAAGTTTTGTTCACCTACCTGCATAATTATGGATAGCAGAAGAAAACCTGTGCGGTGAGGGGAGAACATCCTCACCAGAGTAGGGCTGGGATTCAAACTGCCACCCTTGGAGGGTTCAGGCAATAGTGACGCCATCTGTTCATTTAAGTTTGGCTTAAACATACTTTGCTTTTTGCTTTATTATATTAAAATAGAAAACATGGAGATAAGAGTATACCTACTATGCAGATATTACATTTCAAACCTTTTTACCAGAACTGGGGGCATACTTAATCAATGGTGTTTAGAAAAGCACTATGCACATCTAGGAAAATCAGTTGTGCCATATATTTTTACATTACGTGTTTTAAATTTCCCTTGGTGGTAAACTAGAAGCAACCACACTTCTTCCAGGAAAAGAAATGCACCATTTCATCTCCCTAAAGAAGAAATTTGCCTTAAAAAAAAAAAAATCTTATAATAAGCCAAACCTGAGCACCAAGTGAAAGGGATTTAAACAATTACCTTATCTATTAGCAATAGGATTTAAACTGGATTAGAAACCTCTATTTAAAAGCCATTTTTTCTTTGCAATGAGCCGATACCTCTATTCAGGATGTGTTTTGGTGAGAGAGCAGGGACTGTTCTGGAAGGTCATGGAACACATCAATGTCACTGAATCTTCTGGACATAAATGAATGTACAAATACAAAAACGTATTAAGCTATTTTTAAGTGAGTTGAAACTACAGAATATTTTACAGTGAATATATGGTATGGTTGGTACTGAATATATTCAGTATGGTTGATAAAGTGATTCATGATACTTGACTCATAATATTGTCTTCCACATCCTCGAGGAACAGTCCTTTTTCCCTAGTATAGTAGTAGTTCCCTAGTAGGTTTTGGCTGCTACCTCCAGGCAGTATCCAGTATGTAACGCAGACACTGTCCTTGTAGAAAGAATTCCTCGAGTTTTTATTTCTGCTCTTATAACTGCTAGAGGTTACTTTGATTAATCAGATATGACATTTTTTGCAAATAAAGGTACTGTACTGAAATGGTGAACATAGTGCAAACTGCGTTAGGAAATAATATTGAGTGTATTTTTCATAAATGTTAAGTGAGTAACATGCAAATGTAGAAAATCTTTTTGACCTGTAGCGTACACTATAAACGTCACCAAAAGAGGTTTGATTCTATACTACACGCTTTCTAATACGTCCACATACATATATAAAGACGAAATACTTGCTAAATGTCTAGTCTATAAGATTAATGTAGAAATGAATATTTGAAAGTTCCGCTGGGTTAAACAGATCAGTTATCTATACATATAACTCCCCTTCCGTAACTCCGATCATTATATGAACCGTAATAGCTGTGCCAATAAGATTCCTTAGGACGAAAACAAAAAAAAAATCGTAAAGATGGCCAATAAGGTGATTCCCAGAGTTTGAATCCCCGTAAAACAAGTAGTATCACCAGAAAAAAGTACTTTTTTAAGGTACTTTAAAATGATCGCTGACAGGAATTTATTTCTAATCCGTACATTCTAAATTAAATTCAGCCCACTAACAGCAAACATACATATAAAAATATATTGTTCGACTGTAATCCTGCCTTTAGGATAAAATTAAAGAATATTCCACTTTCATAACGCTTTATCTGGAAAGCTTTGCTATTACGGCTCTACTCTCGAATCCCGGGTTAGCATCTGATTGTCCAGATGGCGTTTTGTTTTCTGTGTGATGCTGGTTGCTAGACGACTGCAATACTGAGAGCAATAACAGGGAAAATGCAGTGTGGACTGTTTCAGTAAATTAGTAGTTTTTCTGGATTATACGATGTATTACTTTCATGGATATATAATACAAGAGTATGAAGAAGGCATTTTATTCTGAATAAAGAAAAAGAAGTTTGAACGAACCAGTTTAGCAAGTGTTAATTTGTCTGTGAGCCGTTACTCCTGCTCACGTCTGTGATACGCTAGCTAGCATCAGCGACTTACCTTCGTGGCTCCTCTTGAGGGTTTACTTAAATGAAGCAGAAGCACTGCAAAACCGTGCATGTCATCTACCCTTCAGCGTCAATAAAAATAGTTCAATGTAGTTAACTGGGCAGTTCAACTTTGCAAATAGAAGAAAGCTAGCTAACTCAATATAAAATGACCGTCTGACTAAGACATGATCGATTGCGTTGTGTTCAAATATATGGTTTCGGAAGCTTATCGTTACGAAATAGATGATTTCAGACATATTCAGCATGTCAGCGGCAGTCAGTGATTGTCAGACGGAAGAAGAACTAGAAGATCTGGTAAGAAGCTAGTTTGTATCTTCGGAATGAAAAATTAATAACGTTAATTTCTGTTTGTCACCCAGATTTTGAAACTGTGATGACAGAGATATCTGATGATAGATGCTAATACCGTTTGTCGTCCCCTAAATGCATTTAGGGGGAAGATGGACTTTCAGTTGACACCTTTATCTCAAATGCCGGACAGGTACATGTTTCTTACATAGTCTTATGTCAAATTTTGCGAAGCAGTTTGAATTTACTTAGAGTCATATTTGTTGTCTTAGTTTTGTTCTTGAGTTTTATCTCTGGTTTTGCTGTACTTGATGCAAGAGTATTGTACAGTATTGTAATACATATGTATACATATGTAAACAAAAATGTCATATATAATCTATACATATATGGAGCACAAAACAATGTTTGTAAACCAGTGCAAAACTATGGCTTGCAGATCTTTCATACTTATGCCCTATGATTATGTGTCATGTCTAGTGTTATCGATAAACTAATCATTGGCTATATCTCTTTTCAGAGACCCAAGAAAAAGAAAACACCTTCAAAACCACCGCCATCTCCTAGTAAGACTGTCTGCTTTAACACAGAAATATGAAATAAGTCATTGTTTGATTTTAATAGTATATTTAGTTCTAATTAAATAAATACTGTGCTTGAGCAGTCATCTGTTTTGGGGCCATTATCAACTTTTTGTAGTGTGTGGTTGATATTATAATGTTTAATTTTTCCTTTTAGAATCACCATATTTGACAAGTGCAAACCTCCATCCAAAAAAAGCTGCAGCGTGGCGTTCCTTGAAAGCCACACACAGCGAAAGCTTAACCATGCGAGTGCCTCGGGATTTCTGGGTGGCGTCTCTCAAAAGCGGACTCGGTCTGTACGCACAACCTTCTGCCTGCACAAGTGCTGCAGTGAAACGCTTAGGCCTTATCCAAACGTACAGTACATGGGTATTTTTAAAAACGGTGCTTTTCCTCCTCCATTATTAAAAAAATCTCTGTCCACATGAATATGCTAAAATGCTCTGTCAAGAGCATGCCGAACCAGCAAGCGGTGAAATAACTCTAACCGTAAAGACACGTTGGCCAATCAGAAGCCTTCTTACCAGTTCTGCTAGGTTAAAAACAGGTAATATAAACAGTGAACAGCGCACCCTTTGACATCAAACAAAGTGGATAACAGCGCACACTTTGACATCAAACAAAGTGGACAACAGCGCACACTTTGACATCAAACAAAGTGGACAACAGCGCACAATCTGACGTTACAAGCCAAAAACTCAGTTTTCCCTGTCTAAACGTCGACCCTGGATGGAGTTTCACAAAAGCTCCATTTTCAGTGACCTAAAAAAGTTTTTAAAAATACCCGTGTATGTGTGGACCAGGCCTCACAATTCCTGCAGGTGTAATAACCTCATGTTTCTTCAATCACTCTTGCAAACTCTGAAAGCAGATATTGAGGGGAATCAAGCTAAACAGTCCACTTCCACCAGCATGCCAGAGTACCTGAAGGAAGCTTTTGGGATGAGGAAGCCGAAGTATTCCCGCTCTTCTAGCAATGGTGACTACAGTAACGAGCAAAAAAGGCTCATGGAAGCCTTGCCCTGTATGTGCTTATGATGTATGATTTACCCGTTTTTGTTCTTCCCCTGTTATTTTCAGGCTATATTCCAGGGACACCAGACTTCAAAGAGAAAGAAGACATGTACGATGAGATTATTGAGCTGAAGAAGGTACAGTTTTGTATGAGTTTTGGAAATTTTCTTTTTAAAAAGTTTTTATTTGATATATAATGTGTGGACTCACCATTATATAGGACATAAGAAGGGAGTCATCTTTGAGCATAACAAGAAAAATAACTGAGGTGTTTGTTCTCCTTTTCAGTGTCTGCAGGCTCAGAAGTCTGAAAATGATGTCATGAAAACCAGAATCCGTAGACTTGAAGAGGACAACAGCAAAAAGGAGAAGCAGATTGAGCAGCTCTTAGACCCTATCAAGGTAAAAGCCGGACATCTAACTGGTTTTGCTTTTCGCACACTAATGTGTGTCGCTTCAGCTCATACTCTGACACCAATCTTTTCAAATACTAAACGGAAGTTGCTATTTAGAGCCAGTAGAGGCATCATTTGTTATTTAATTCTTTTAGGGATCTGAATACACAAGAAGCTTGGTTGACAAAAAGAATGACCCGAGTTCAGTAAGTACATTCATTGTTGCTTCTCCTTCAGCAAAACTGATCTCACTTTGAAAACTTCATTCTCAGTTGTTATGAGTTATATATATATTGGTATATTTTGGCACTGGTATTTTTGGTGATGGGCTGCATCTGTAGCATTGATTTTCCCTCTGTTATTTCCAGGGGACAGCAGCAGATCAACATTACACCCATTCCAAACTGATCCTGCAGAATAACTTGTATTATTGGATTCATTATGTTCTCCTGCAGGTCTATTATGGGTTGAAGCAGAAGGTTCTGAGGCTTGAACAGCAATGCAAAGAGAAGGATACTGCGTTAAAGTGAGATGGCTTGTTTCCTACATTATAGTAATTCTGGGTTCTTAGTGCTAGAACTAAACCCGAAGGCACAGATCATTAACCCAAATACTTCTAAAAATAAACATCAAAATCTACTTAATGAGTATAAAGGAACAGAGACAGAGAAATTAACATGACAAACAGTGTATGCATGCCATTCTTTCTATATAACACCCTTACATCATTTCATTTGCCTTTGTCATAATGGACAATCACCAGACCAGTCTCACGTTAATTAGTTTGAATCTGTGTTTCAACTGCATTTCCCAGAGCCTCTCTGCACATATAGCATTAAATTGCACTGAAATACTTTAGCTCAAAGCAGCATTTTAGCTCAGTGATACAATTGTATGGATGTGAACTAACAAATGTTATGACCATCCCAAGTGTTACTCCTTAGCTGTTTGTACTGTCTGCTGCCAAGGGGTCTTATGTAGACTGATTGTCTAACAGTGACATATTTCATAATCCTTAGCAAACTACAAAGTGATTTAAAGACTACCAACATCGAAGAACTGAAGATTACTGTGGAGACGTACTATGAGGAGGTATGTCCGCACTGATCTTACATGCACTTGTAGTACCAGGTGTTGGCCTCAGGCGGATGGGCTTCCCCCTTGAGTCTGGTTCCTTTTAAGGTTTTCTCTTCTCTCTGACAGAGTTCTCCTCAGGCTTTCTCTCTGAGGGCCTCAGACCCAGGACTTCCTTGATAAAAGCACTATATAAATCAAATTAAACTGAATGTTGTTTTAGTGCTATTTATCAGTGTGAATATTTCTCCTGACATATCTGGCATGTAAGCAGTGTAAATTAAATAAATAAAAATTGCTTGTTTTAATATGGCGGAGAAGGGCACAAGGCAGCACTACATCCTCCTTACTCTCTGTCTGCAAGCTCCTTCTGGAGGTTAGCCCTCTCTTCTTGGAGCCTCTTGACTAGGCCCCGCAGGCGGGCACACTCCTGAAGTGCCTCTTTTTCGCCGGTATGCGCAGGCACCCCCTGTGGGATGGGGTCTGCGTCGGCCACCTCTGTGTTTGTGTTGGTGGACTTTATATGTATGTATTTATTTACTTACTTACTTACTTATTTATTTAAGCAGGACAATGGCTCAATGTATGTAGTTTGCTTGTCCGGGTTGACCGGAACCATGTACTACATGTGATTGTGAAATATGGATGGATGGATGGATAGATATGTATTTATTAATTATGTACCCCTTGATGATTAAAAACACTATTATCTTACTCAGGTGCAGAGACTAAGAGTCTTACTAGCCAGTGCGGAGTCAACAGAGAAGAGGTATTAAAGTGTTTTAAGAGCTATTGTGAAAATATTGATAGCTTTTCAAAGAGGGGCATCATTAAAATGTCTCTCTGTCTATTTGCAGTAATACTGCTGAGAACAGAGCACATCTGAAACGGCAGAAGGTTCTTAATGCAGCCGTCCTTAAACTGTCAAAAAACATCAAGCATCTGGAAGAAGAGAATAAAGCTCTTAGGGAGGAGGTCAGGAGAGTGATGGGAAGTCCCTCCAGCACATCGAGAGGTTGGCTTCATTCACTCCTGTTCGCTTTTCACACAGTATTTCCCTGATTTATGTACAGTCTGGCAGGGATCGTAGGGATATGTCATTCCTTTGACATGAGCTTAATTGGGTTTCTTGTGCTATTGATATGCCCTGAATTTCCCTGTTCCAGGCTATTCTGACTGGAGCAAACAGCGGCTGGTGAGACGGGTCATTGAGTTGGAAAAGGTGAATACCAAGGACCAGAATTCATGTAGGGCCAGGATTGATGATGCGTGAAAAGGGAATCCTGAGGTCAAATTTCCCTTCCAGAAAATCAAGGATGCCGATTCCGGTGATGGCACCAAGTCCACCAACACAAACACTGAGGTGGCCGACGCAGACCCCATCCCACAGGGGGTGCCTGCGCATACCGGCGAAAAAGAGGCACTTCAGGAGTGTGCCCGCCTGCGGGGGCTAGTCAAGAGGCTCCGAGAAGAGAGGGCTAACCTCCAGAAGGAGCTTGCAGACAGAGAGTAAGGAGGATGTAGTTTTGCCTTGTGCCCTTCTCTGCCATAGTGACAATTTATGCTATAACTGTTAGGGAAGAATAAGGCAAATTCTAATGATAATTCTAAGCTTCATGAACCATTTCCTGTATTTTTTGACCCCACTAGATAGTGGTATTGGTTTGCTTTGAGGCATGAATTGAGCCCTTTTTTTTGCACAGAGAGCACCATCTAATGGTGTCAGAAAATATAGCAATTGGTTCACGAAGCTTCATATGACCACATATGCGTCATGTTGGGAGTAAGAAAGTCCATTTATACACTGGTCTAGTTTGGGTCTTTAGGCCTTGCTAACAGGCACCACAGCAGGATCCCTCCTAGAGCTTCTTTTACCTCCTAGCTTGAGAATCAGGTTGCTATTTGGCAGTTTTGCACTTGAAAGAGTTAATTTGTAACGCTGTGGATACTGAGTACACAGCCTTCTTCTAAACGACACGGCGGCCATTTTTCTGTGAGAGCCTGCACAGAACACAAGGTGACACGCGTAACTCTGTCACTGCCGCTGTCGCATCTCCTCACCTCAGCGAAGAGATAAAGAGGCTGTCTACAGAGAAGGCCCGAGCTGTGAAGGTCGTCGAGAGGGCGAAGACGACAGAGCGTGATCAGGCCCGTCGCCATTTCGGGTACATCTGCTCAGTTCATTTCCTTTTTATTGTATGCCAGTCATTTTCTCAGTGAATAGAACAGTGATGCTTCACTGATCCTGTGGGGAAAAGTCTTTTTCACCTACCCCATCTTGCTCTCCATGAGACACACAAGTGAGAGCAAGCTTGGGGGTCACAGCACAGGGTGAGCCAGTGTGCAGCGCCCCTGGAGCTAGGGATTAGGGGCCTTGCTTAGGATGGCATCAGTCTGCTGGCTCTGAGAGTTGAAATAGCAACCTTCCGATCTCGGGCACAATGTTTTAACCCGCGGAGCCACACACCGACCCCCTAAATACAGCTCTCATATCCGTTTTCTTTTTAAACCTTCTCGATATTGTTTGAAATTAGACTATTAATAAATTAATAACATTTCAGTAAAAATGTCAATGTTACACAATATTTTATATTGCCAGCAATAGGATTGTACAGTGGGGGAAATAAGTATTGATTGCATCAGCATTGATTCTTGGGCTTCTCTTTCTGACTCCTTGGTCAGAAATCTTGTGAGGAGCAAACGTCTAGCAGGACAACGGTCCAAAACATACAGCAAAGGAAACTCTCAGTTGGTTTCAGAGAAAGAAAATCAAGTTTTTAGAATGGCCCAGTCAATCACCTGACTTAAATCCAGTTGAACATTTGTGGGAGGAACTAAAGATCAGGGTTCACAAGTGGGCCCCCCAGAATCTTCAAGATTTAAAGACATTCTATTTAGAAGAATGGGTCAAAATCACACCTGAGCAGTGCAGTCCACGAGTTTCTTCATACGGGACGCGTCTTGAAGCGTCACTACAAAGGCTTCTCCACTAAGTATTACATGTCCAATCCTTTTTTTCTTATGTCACTCCACCTTATTACACAGAACTTTTTATTTATTTAGTTCAATGTTGTGAATTCTTTAAATTTGTGTATTTCTTTATTTAATACCAAATTTCATGTGAATTGCCTTGTTTGAAATATGTTTACTGGAAAAAATGTTGACGTGTTCAATACTTTTCTTATTTCCCCTACTGTATATTTAACACCTCCTGGGTTTACTGATAATGTGCTTATGTTTATCATTTTGTCTTCTAAATTACTTTACTTTCTAAACTGTGAAGGAAGTGTATCATAACCTCCCTGGGTATAATTTAATTGTCTGTTGCACCCCCCACCCCATTACCCAGGGAGGAGATTGAAAAACTGACAGAAAAAATAAAAATTTTGGAGTCCCAGTTGGAAGAGGAAAGGCATTCCACACTGAAATCTTCACAGCATGGCAATCAGGTAATAAACCAACGATCTTCTTAATGCTGTTCTAATACTGTCCTTCACATTCCTAACAACCTACAGTCAAGATGAGGAATGTTGAAACATTTAAGTAATTTATGGCTCATATTATACTGAACACTGCAGTTAATAGTTCAGTTTTAGTGATTAGAGTAACTTTATATTTTGATTTTCACGTTCTTAGTTGTCAAAATTTGTGGTGGTTTTGCTGGTGTCTACAATGACCATTGACCAGACTGGTTGAGACCTTAGAACATCCATCTTTCTGTGGGTTTCTATGATGTTTGACATGTTTTCTTGATGAGTGAGGGAAAAAATGATAAACTGATTGTTTTTTAACAATTTTAAAACATCTTTCAGGAGGAACAAAGCTCTGGAGGTGGAAGCGGAGAGGTGCAGAGGAGTCCGACATCGCTGAGGGATGATGCCCACCTGGCCACTGCATCTGCACAGGAACTGCAGCAGCATGAGGATGGAGAGACGGAGGACATGGCAGCAAAAACCGTCCAGCAGCCCGGACAGGAGGTAACAGCTGCTCCATGTGTACATCGACCCCAGGGGGTCCCCTTTATAACATGCAGATGGGGGTGCCAACATTTTACACTTATATATACATTTAGTTCATTCATAGAAGATAAATTAACATGCACTGTTCTCCTTTTACACCATTTTCTCTGTCATGACTGAGGACAGTGTTACCATAGTGCAGGCTATTCACAAAAAGTTTGTGTGTGTGTTTTCTTTCTTTTTAGGAGCATAAATGTGACTATTCTGAAGAGGTAAGTCTTTTGACCAATCACAGTGGCAGATTGTTTCCTTCAGAAATTTTAGGCTTGAAACAAGCTGTTTCATACCCCTGTCATTTCAGATTTTAAAAAGTGTAAGTTTTCTCTAACCAAAAACTGAGGTGAAACTTGGCATAAATGTATGGATGTGTGCATGCCGATCATATGAAAGTGTTCTTTAATTATCTGTTTGTTCCTTTTGCATGACCAAGTTTAATGTTAAGACATTATGAACGGTAAAAGAACTGTACTATGAAAATTCATTGTTCTTTATTTGTATCTGTATATGCAGGATGTTATTTTAATTCAGTCTGCAATACGAGGACATTTGACTCGGCAAAAAACACTAAATGCTAAAAACCATGAATGCAAACCATCCAACTTTAAGGTAAAATTTTCTTGTCTGACATTATAGTCTGAAAATTTTGTAATATGCTTCAGTAATTCTCATTATCCCCAGATGTGTCATTGTGGTGTCATAGCTTTCATACTTTTTACAAGTATTGCAGTAACATGAAGAGACCACAAGATGGGTATCTATCCTTTCAGTAATTGCCTGTTCGCAGTTGGCAATGTTCAGGAAAAGGATAGTATACAGACTGTTATACCTCCTGTTCCCCATGAACAGCCCAACAGTAATGCTGTCTGACAATGCAAAAAAATCTGTATTTATCAAGCTTCTTACTAAAGATCCTCATGAGTATTAAGTGTAGTAAAAGCAAGACCGTATCAGAGTAAGAGGTACTTTTGATAACAGTGATTAATGTAAATGTAATTCAGTGATGCTTGCTGAGACTTAATCATGTGGTCGGGTAATTCCTAATAAAGAAGAATATAAATAGTAGAAATTGTCTGCTGGTCTTGGATTAGACTGGGAAAGATCTATGTCAGAAGAAAGTATATTTGAATGTTATGGAAGAGTACCATCTTCTCTTTCAGAGCCCACAGGCAGAAGGCAGTGACAGCGTCGATACGCGTCACATCAGTGACGGAGTTCCGGACGACGCTGTGGTACTCCTGCAGTCTGTGTTCAGGGGACACTTGGCTCGGTGCTCTTTTAAAGCGACCAGGTGATCAGGTGCTCGTCCACCTGAATCTCAGAGCCACACCTCCATAATATGTACACTGGGTGTGACTGGCTGGGTTAACAGCCTCTTAATAATATACCTTTAAAATGGATGAGACCTTAATTAAAGTGGGATTGGCACTATTGTTTTGTGTACTGATCATTTACTTTAAAGAGGCTCCTGAAACTAAATTGGGTCTGTACAAAGTTGCTGTAATTTCTGCTTTTAATTCCCTTTAAATGAAAACACAATAGCATGCTAAAAGTACTAGGGCAATTGCATTTGTTGTCCAAAAATGAAGATTTGGGTGTTTTATATTGGGAAATATAAGATTTGTTGGCGCCTTATGGCTGTGAGCAGCTGTCTCACACTTAGCTGCAGTAATAATACACGTTTCACTGTATTTTTAATGTAGGTCTACTGAGAACCCTGCACCATTACCTGCACTAAGATGGGACTCCAAATCCACACAGAAGTATAAATCAAAAGCCCACGGTAGGGGAGACCACTTCGCAACAAAGTATTGTCACACAGTCAAAGTAGGGCTGGGTAATATCACATCGATATTATATCGCGCATGCGGAATAATTACCAGGGCTTCAGATGACGGCTGAAACATTTGTCCGGATGCCAGCTTTTCGGTACTATACGGACGTTTATTTACGGCCATAATTTGGTAAGCAGTTTAGTAGTACGGCTAAAATATTAATGAGGTATTTTATGACACCAAAAAACTAATCATCAGTATGAACTTGGCATATCTTTATCAAATTCGGTTAGCGGAGCACACCACATAAAACTGTTTTGGTATACTACGGTTTGGTATACTTTAGTCTGATATGCACTGAAGTGGGGGTGAAGAAACGAACAGCTCAGGAGCCATGACATTTTTAAAAGAGGAAATCTCGTGGACAAACAAGGTAAAAATACGCTGGTAGTGTGGCGGTACTTTTTGCAGTTCAAAGTCCAACACGTTATGGATATTCCGAGTTTATACTGATTATTAGTTTTTTGGTGTCATAAAATACCTCAGTAATACTTTGGCCATACTACTAAATTGCTTACCAAACTGTGGCCGTAAATAAACGTCCGTATAGTACTGAAAAGCTGGCATTCGGCCAAATGTTTCACCCATCATCTGAAGCCCTGGTAATTGCTGCATATACCCGATGTAATATCGATATATCACCCAGCCCTAACTCAAAGCATGGAGCTGATTTGCTTACTGAGGTTGACGTGATTAAGGTGGCTCTCCTATTTACTGCAGATGAGCCCTGTTCCTTCGTAGACCGGTAATGAGAATGTGAGAATGTAAGGAATGATGTTTTTCACCATTTTTAAGCTGTGAGAGCAGTCACTGGAAGTGATGAAGAAGAAATTGAGGAGGATATTCCTGATGTCTCCACTGAAGAGAAGCAGGGTGTCACAGAGTCCAATGTGTACTATTCCTCTCTCAGGAGGAAACAAGGTCCAGGTATGTGTCACTGAAGGCCTCACATTGACATAGCACTTCCTGTTTTATGCTAGCATTGATACTGTTATATAGGATTGGGAGTATTTCTTCAAACTATAGTAAACGAGGTAAAGCAGGTAAGAAATGTAGCTCTGACATGTCTTCACATTCTCATTAACAAGCATTTTGTGGTATTTGGGCTTTTCCTGTGCCATGACCTGTGAAATCCAAAATAAATTCTTGCTGTCAGTCACTAATCTGGATTAGCAGGAAAAATGCCATCACTATAATTTGTAGGATTATATAAATTTTCAGAATTAGCATAATTTAATTATTTGCTGTCAACCCATCAATTAAAAATGGCAGCCAAGGAAAAGTGAAATTACAAGTAGTATAAAGACTCACTGAATAAAAACTACTGTCTAAAAAGTCTGAAATGGGATGTTTTTGAAAATTGATTTAATGGGGCATATTTCTCAAACAGCACAGCTAGACCTCCATCCAGCTGCTGAGTCTGCTAAAGCTGGGGATTCCGATGACTCTGATGACATCATCATTTCACCATCCAGGCCCCTGAGACGACGGGACATTTATTTCTAGTGAATACATGTGACTGCAGATTTGTGCGCTTCAGCGGTGGACTTCTCATGGGTTCTTTGTAGGTCTATACAAGGGTGTGTAATATATTGTTTACCACTGGAGAAAATCTTGTAAACAGAGGAAATTTTGCCCTGGCCAATAACTGCGTGGAATAGTTCAGTTTTTGGTCTGGTTGGATAAGACTCTCACTTGAATATATTACAATGCATGTACAATATTATGCATCTCATCGTGTCATCTTCTTTTACTATTATTATTATTAATATTTAAGATGGTGTAAAAATAAGTGCCTTCTCGCAATTGTATGTGGAGCAGAAATGTCACAGTTTTATTTAATACAGTGGTGCCTTGACTTACAAGTTTAATTTGTTCCGTGACGGAGCTTGTAACTCCAATTACTCATATGTCAAATCATTTTTCCCCATTGAAATGAATTGAAATGCCATTAATCAGTTCCGGACCCCCAAAAAATACCGCGTTTTTTTTGTCACATGTTCTTAAATAAGCAGCTTCTCCATATTTTTATGGATAGATGTCCGCTGTTTAGAAAATATTTTAACGCCCTTGGCTGGCGTTATAGACTTTATTGACTCCTTCTGCTTCAGTAAGGTGCAGATTGCAGATCGTTTTCTGATAATTTCTTTCCTTAATTTCATGCACATCATCCGCCTCTTCTCAGCAATGTCCATCACACTCACTTTTTTCGGACACATGGTTGGAAAAACGAAGTTGCAAGAACAAATGCAAGCACAACACCGATGCTTCCACTGTGAGCTAACCGCTTAAAGTGAACGAGTGAGACACGGGATGCTGGGCGGATGTTTCGGCGTTCACTGCGCCAACTAGCAGTGGGGTATCTGAAGCTGGCTCGTTACCCACATTTTAGCTCTCAACCCAAAGCAAAAAATCGGCCGGGAGGCGGCTCTTATCTCGAAAAAAAACTCGTTAGTTGGGACACTCGTAAGTCAAGGTACCACTGTATTTTCTTTCTAATGGAATGTGTGCAGTCGGCTTGTTTACGGTTTTTGAAATCACAAAAAAAGTTATGTTTCTTCTTTATATGAGTGTATTTCTGACATTGTAGTTGCCAATAAGAGAATTTCATATATCCAAACACAGATGGATGCTTCCCATTCGAAAAAAGCAAGCAGTGTTATTTTCAGCAACTCTGATAAAAACTGTTTTTCTTGCTCAGACTGTGAAACTGCACCTGATACACTGTAAATGCTGCAATGTGGCTTTCTCTAAGCATAATAAAACAATTTACAGTATACAAATCACAACTTTCTCTGTAAATAATGCTAATATTTTAACAAAAATGTAAAATGTTCATTAAACCCAGGATGTTTTTTAGTGCATCAGGCCTTTACCAAAATGTCTGTACATCTTAAGTAATTTGAATACAGTTTTATGTATGTATTTATTTGATATTTTTATTAAACTTATTACATTTGTGACTAAGTTAATTTATTATTATTATTATTTTAAAAACTACAGCCTAAGGTCTTGGCCCTACCACTACCTCCTCTGACACATCCTGTATCATAGTGACTCTAGTGTACTCTAGATTAGGGTTCTTGCTATTTTATCCTTATCTTTTCTTTATTATCTATTCTGTTGTTATTCTTATTATTCTAAGGTCATATGCATAGAGTTCTGTTTGTGTGTGTAAGCTACTGGGTGCCTAAAAGTCCCTCTGGATCAATCAAGTATGTATACTATATTGCCAAAAGTATTGGGACACCCCTCCAAATCATTGAATTCAGGTGTTCCAATCACTTCCATAGCCAC
>JAODKC010000095.1:23631961-23642256 GCA_026777985.1 Mormyrops attenuatus | reverse complement strand
TGAGTGTGGTAGTGTGTGTGTGTGGTTGGAGGGAGAGAGAGCGTTAGTGAGTGAGAGAGGCGGGTGGGAGAGAGAGAGAGAGAGAGTAAGAGAGTGAGAGAGGAGGGAGGGAGAGAGAGAGAGGAAGAGAGAGAGAGAGAGATAGAGAGTGAGAGAGAGAGAGAGGAGGGAGGGAGAGAGAGAGAGGAGGGAGGGGGAGAGAGAGGAAGAGGGAGAGAGAGAGAGGAGGGAGGGGGAGAGAGAGAGAGAGGAGGGAGGGGGAGAGAGAGAGAGAGAGAGAGGAGGGAGGGGGAGAGAGAGAGAGAGGAGAGAGGAGGGAGGGGGAGAGACAGAGAGAGAGGGAGAGACAGAGAGAGAGGGAGAGAGAGAGAGGAGGGAGGTAGAGAGAAAGGGAGAGATAGAGAGTGAGAGAGAGAGAGGAGCGGCGGTGCCCATCAAAGGCGCCCGAGAGGAAAAACCGAAAGCAGGAGAAACGACTGGCCAGGCCCCAGGGTGCCGCTCCTCCGCGTTTTGCACGAAGCCCATTAACATCTGGCCAGTTGTAGCATGCAGTCCGCACGATTTACCCGGGATAAGTAACCGCGCCAGTGTATACGGACCACCATTTTTTGCTGTGATTAATGGGACAAATCATCCGCAAACTTTGCACGTATAGATTTGATTGCTACTGATCCGGGCTGTTCATACAGACTGCGGACGCACGCCGTCTGGACCCGGAGCCCGGCGCTTCCCGACTCGTAAGCTGGTAATCGAGAGTCGGCGGGTGAGGCGACGCTTCGCGGCTTGAAGGGGAGGGGGGACGCTTCGCTCAGCCGCCGATCATGGCAGCGGTGGTCAGCTACTCGCCGCCCTGGTGGGTGAACCTGCTGCATCGGTTGCCGCACCTGAACCTGCAATTCGAGCCGATCGGCGGCGCTTTCCGTCCCGAGGACCCCGAGTATCAGAAGGTAAGGCTGCGAAACGTGTGCGGAACAGACGATCAGAGCCCCGACGAGCCCGATCCGATACACCCGCCACTCATCCAACACCAGAGATAGATAGTAACTCTTAGTTTAAAGACACGCATTGCGGAAGAGCCTTTCCCCCTTTATGTATAAGTCATGTTTTCTGCTGAATTTCTCCCACTGTTGGAAAATACCGTTTGCTCGATTCAAGGACGTCGTGCGATTCAAAGTAAACCTTTCGGCAAAAATGCTGTGGATTCACATTATAAAATGACATGAGCCCTTAAGAATGTTGTTCGAGGGTATTGGCTTATTACACCACTTTACATGACTTGTTTAAAAATAATATCCGGAATGCTTTTTATGTGTATATAGATCCGTAATTACATATTAGAATTAATCACGACACCTTGTTAGCTGTCAGTCAATACATCTATTGCTACATTTACATTTGTTCGCTTATATAAATGCATACCAGACTCCAGCCATTTACTATGTGTGGCTGTACCCAGTTTGGGTCTTGTTTTACTGCAAAATGGTTCACGTGATAAACGTATATGGTCGCCATGAAATGTGTAAATCTGTAAAGTACCCGATTATAAATAATTGTGTTTTTTTCTAATCATGTGCATGAAACATAAAATCACTGCCTATCTCTGGATTTTTGCACATTTTTTTTTTCCTGAAATGTTTATTGACGCGGATGTGCTTTTAACGGCAGTCGAAAGCATCTCTTATCTTTTTTTTAAATCTTGTTTTTTTCTGTTTTGGAGACTATGGGGGTGGAAGGAGCGGTGATTCACACGTTGTAAGCCCTGGATGCCGAGCGCGGGTTTGATGAGCCCACGCCGGCTTGTCTCCCAGGGTCCACCTGAAACACAGCGGTTGAGTGTTGTTCAGATTTTGGGGGCAGGTAGCTTTAGCGGCATGAGGTAATGGCAGATTTCTCGTGATCATCACGATTGACGTGTTGTTTTGGCTTTTAGAACATCGCAGTTAACATGCATGGGATATCGCAAGCGCGTTCTTTCCAGCAGTCTGTACTTTTTATTTTTTTCCCACAAAGGGATTGTGGTAAACGATAATAATGTAGTTTTTTAGTCTTGCCAGTATTTATTTAAATCAGTGTTTTTTGTTATTCTTTTGAAGTTCGGCGTCACACGGGGATTTATGCTGTGCTTTGTAAACTGTTAAAATCTCTTGGAGGTATCCTATTACCAGAAAATGGCAAACCACTTACAATGGCAGAAGTAACAGTCGTTGATGGTTCATATATAATTTATTTAGCTTTACTAAATACTAGGCAAGGATTAAAAAAAAAGTTTAATTGTGTAGTTGTAAGAAAGTTAGTCTTTGTAAGATTACCTTTTGTTGTAATCCATTTGGCCCTAAGGTTGTTTCCTGCAACTGGGATTCAGATTTATTTTCCAGACAGAAAACTTATGGGGTTGGACAGATGGAACTATAAGGACACAAAAGCGGAAGCGGGAGATTTTCACTCTAGAGTGAAGGGTGCAGAGTCCAGATCTTCCAGCTGTGTCTGAATGCCTTTATTTCCTGTTTCATCATGTTGGTCTCACCTGGCTTCGTTCGTATCCTGGCTAAACACTGGTTTTACACGCATGTCGTTTGTTCTTTGAAGGACAGAAGCCATAGCTAGTTGCAGCATTTTAATCTATAGTGAGGTCTGAGTGGTTGCTTTCCGCCAGGCTGTGTCCCGTTTAAAAGTCATTTATGCAAAGTTGACGGTTGTTTGAAGATTACAGCGGCCCTTTGTGTTCATTGAAGTGTCATCCGTTGTTTTTTTTTTTCTTGGTCTCTGTCAACCCGCGTTGCTCTTGATTGCACTTGGGTCTCTCTCCTCATTCCCAGACATCGTGCTTCGAGGACAGAGGCAGAGTTGACAGTCATAATGATGACAGACTACCTTGATCCTGTCTCCTTTGGTACTAATGGATACTTAAACAATAATAATCTGCCCGTCTGCCTGAGTGATTCTGGGATATTTCTAACACTTCATGCAGCCAGATATACCCGGTTTTGCTCCTGTATTTGCATTGAACATGTGTAATTGTTGACCAAGATTCTCCCTCCTTCAATGTCATGTCAAAGTATCTTTGTCATTTTCAGCTGTGTGGTACGCAGGTCGTACACTGAGATGAAATTTCAATCGTGTATTGCAAGAAATAGAAATAAATAGAATATAAGTATATAAGAATTTAGAATTGAGACATATCTAGTATATGGAATCTCCAGGTGATTTTTTAACAATGTCTTTGACATGGCCGTCTTCGGTTTTTCTCGAGAGTTGTAGTCCGCTTGTTCCAGGTTTCTGGCATACCTTCCATAAATATATTTCCAGCTCTATGCATATCAAAGTAAAGGCCGTATTTCTGAATAGCCGGTAGAAGCCCTTTTGTCAGATGGGGTCTACATTCCCCGTCCTCATATCTTACTTTACATCTTTGAACGCTGGCTGGCTCACGCACATTTGTTTTGTAATTTAGGGGGCTTACTGTAAAACAGATGCGTTCAGATATGTGGGAAGCGTTCTGCTCTTCCTGTTCTGGCGTGTAGCTGTGGTGGGGTAGATATGGAGTTATATTAGCGCCAGGCCATAGATAGATAGGGTCTTGGTGCAGAGTCTAGCGTGGCCGTTTTGGAGAAGGGAGCCTCCCGTGTAAAAGATTCAGATGCTTGTTTCGGTTTCCTAGCACTGCTGTTCACGTGCAGCTTGGTCATTCTAACTGGCTGCCTTTTCAGTTACGCTGCTCAGCTCCGCTGGGTGTTTGGCTGCTAATGTAGCGTGTTAGCGTAGCGCCGGAGCTTCGGTTACTGGGGCTATTTTTCTGTTTCCTGGAAAAGCAACCATTTTCCCCTTTTTGACCCTAGACTTCCAGGCTACATGTGGGAGGCCAGTTTAAATGTGCTTTGCAGGCCTCTCACTTGTTTTCTAGCTATGCATGCATACATTTGCAATACATTTAAACATTAAGTAGAAGCTTTGGTGCAAAGCGATGGAGAGAGGAGTGCTTTGGATCAGAGAGCAGGGTCGGCCAGCATCGGACGCCCTTTGAGCATTTCTCAAGCGTCCAGTGCTGATATGCTTAAATGCCAGGCATGGGATTTGAATTCATAACCTTCTGGACAGGCACAGATTCTGACCCACTGAACTATTATTAAAGCCCATCTTCCTTCCCAGCGCAGGCTTCAAGCAGCGTGTTTGTTTATACGTGTATAAATGTGAGTCATACATTCTTAAATACACGATTCCATAACTTTGAAATATGCAGGGTTGCAGCTGGATGTAATTGCCAGATTACATGCTAGTGTGTTTTCATCCACGCCCTCCCTGGCAGGGAGCGAAAGGCTTTTTTGTTTCCCATGCGATTGATCGCCAGGCAGCGGCAGTGGGATACCGGGACTCTCATTTGGGCACAGCAGCACTGCATTTGGCGTCGGGGGTCTGTCTGCCCTGGAGCATGGCGTTGTGAGCCCAGAGGGGCTCCCGTTGGGGTTGGGGGGTATTCCTGTTTGTTCCAGCTGAGGGACTTTCTCTCAGTATGGGTTTAATCCGTTTGTCACCAAGCTTCTCAGGCGTTGCTTTGTGCGGGGCCGTATCTAGTCTGCTGAGAAAACAGGCAGGAGAAAGGCCTGATCTTGCATGCTGATGGGCTTTCTGGGAGGTGCCAGCTCTGACACAAAGGGCAGGCGCCGCGTTGAGTGTGGCTTCCTCAGAGCTGTCGCGTCGATGCCCTTTGCAGAATAACTCAGCATCTGAGCTGGGAGGGTCGGTGAGTGGGGGATGGTCCCGGTTCTTAAATTCAGAGGCCTGTTTGATGGGTTGCGGTTTTATGCTTAACATTTCTGGCGAGATTGTAGAGAGAGGTTGAAAATGTTTCTATATATCACATTAATGCAGTCTGAATAAATAAGTGTGATTCTAAAGTTTTCCCAAATGTAATTTTAGATCCTGCCTTTTAGGAAAAGGCTATTAACCAAGGAGAATATAATATCTATACCATAATATATAACATATGTTTTTCATATATTGTTTTGGTTTCGTAAGTAAGCACAGATGCGCCTTCAGGGCAGCTCCTTTGGATGACGTCAGGCTTTGAGTCGAGCTGGTGGGTTTCTTATGTCGGCTTTTGTGCAAGCCCAAGTCTGGTTGCACTCGGAGATGCTGTAGGATGTTTTATAATCAGGTATGCTGGTTTCACCCATATCTGCCTCACAGTAATTTTCTGGTAGCGTGTGATGTGTCTTCTGGATTTTCCAGAGGGCGTGTGCGCGGCGTGCTCCTCACAGAACGACCTACGGGGGCGTCACCCCGAAACACCGGTTGGTCTTTTTTTTTTCTTCTTTTTTCTCTTTTCCATTTGCCGGGTGGAACCAGAAGCTGATTGCAGCAGCTCTGACAGAGTTTTTCTAGTGACGTTAAGAGCAAAAAAACGTCCAGCGTTAGGAGATTCCTCTCTCGCCTGCCTCTGGCCGGTAGCCCCTGGGAAGCGTGTGGGGAGCCTGCCAGGCGTAGGCACCAGGATGAGCTGGAGATGATCCTGAGAGAGACTGTCAGCCTTAAGTACCGCACATCACTCAACGAGACATGGCGTGCGCTCATTCAGCCACGCTCTGTTCCCAGCGGGATACCGTCACAGGAAACGGCTCACTTTCACTGCTGGTCTTTCCCACACTTGAAATGTAGGTGTTCTGTACTCGATATAAACATAAAATCTGCTCAAGGGTACATTGGCCAGAAAGCATTGTGATACACTGTAATGTGCAAAGTCGTCTTCGTGGGCTGTTTTTGGGCGCTGCCACGGATAAACAGTCATAGGCTCTTGGCAGTATTATCACGCACATTCACACTCGGGCGTGCAAAGGCTTTAGTGCTGCAGTTTGTTTGTAGATCTAGATGGGAGAGGGGTGCGGGGCGAAATGCGCCTGTCGGTGCCCATTCACGCAGCCTTTCCCATGACCTGTGCGGTCTGGGCTCGCGGGGGGGATTGGTGCCCACCCCCCTCTGGTGCATTGAGCGCGATGACGGTGCGGCTGCTTTGGCCGCGCGAGAACAGAGCGGCTCACAGTCATCGGAGGTCTGCAACATCTGAGGATGAAAAGGGTCTCTGTGCCGCTGTAAGGTCCCAGCTGCAGATGGCAGGGCCGGTCCCTCGAATGCTAAGGACCTATAATGAGTCTTCTTGCATCCGCTGCAGGCTGCGCTGCAGCCCACTTGGGTTTTTGTCTTACAGCCTAAAGAAGATCTCTATGCATGTGAGGGGCCTGGGTAAAACGCCTCCAGGGTCCTCACTCTTCACAATATCTCGCACATACTGGAAATTCACATCATTCTGTGTAATGATGGTATCAGTATTAGTATTAGAGAGTAGTATCCATACTGATTAGTATCAGTATGGTATGGTATTTCATTTACTCACTTATTTAGCAGATGCTTTTGCCTGAAGAGACATGCAGCTGAGAAAATGGGACCAACCAGTTAGGGTTAAGGGTCTGGCTCAAGGGCCCCCCAGTGAAATCACTCTCCTGGTCATGGGATTTGAACCAGCAGCCTTTTTGTTGCAGACACAGAGTCCTGACCCACAGAGCCCTAACCTGAACACCGGCTTGTAAATGATAGGCAACAATGGATATCAGAGCACTGAAGTATTTATTTATTTTGGTCAAGGTCCAGTTTGCAGAAAGTGGCTGGAAGGTATGGAAAGACAAGAAGTTTATATCTTAAGCGTATGACAGAACTTGGCATGCGTGCGTAATGGATGTTAGTCGGATTTCTGTACTGAAGGAATCTAGGTTAAGTTCCTTGGCTATGCTTGTAGCCAGGCGTCCAGGTTCTGTAGTGGGGAAAACATCCTGCTGTCCCCCGTCCTATTGAAACCCGCGGGACAATGGAACAAAGGACGGGAAGTGTAGCACCAGGCCAAAGCTGATAGCCCGAGCAGATGAGGCGAGGTAATCCCGCGTTCCTCCCTAGTCACGCATCTCGTTTTCGGCCTGGTCAACAGTTCTATGGGCATTTTGTGGCTTCCGAAATGCAAATATGCAAAATTAGCTGTTTGAAATGGTATCATTCCTCATTGAGACGGCGAACTTTGATGCTGTTGCATCAAGCTTGGATCTCTGACGTGTGACCTACCAACCACCAGTAAGTGTGCCCATTTACTGTGGTCAGCATATGTTAGAAGTATCTGAGGATCCCCCAGGGGGCGCTCTTCTGGCTCAGTTGTCGAGGGCTTACTTACTCTTCCTCTGTTTACTCCATTCCTCTTCTGGCTGCACCCCTTCATCTCTCTTCAGCACCCCCCCTCTTTTTTTTTGACTAGCTACTCTTGTTCCCACGGAGACCTGCTGCCCCTCCCCCGCACTTCAGTGAATGGCTCTGGGCTGCCTCGGGTGTTTTTCTGTCACAGCATGTTAACTCTCATCTGAGTAAGAGTCCACTTCTGTGTGTGTGTCTGTGTGTGTGTGTGCGCGCGTGTGCTTTTGTAATTATTACGATCAGAAGTGGCACGATCCATATTTATTAGACTGATCAGGTGGCGGCCACATATGACCAATCCAAGTCTGATATTTACTTATGTAGTTTTCGGCAGTCTGTAAAAACATAGCTCCTATTTCTTATTAAATTGATTTATACAATCGATCGGACGACAGTTGTTTCTCATTTTAGATATGTTTTCGCGGTATTCAAGCTGAACAATAACACTGCCACTCGGTGGGTGTGAGTGCAGTGACTTCCGCCTGCCGTCACGTCATGCGCATACCCTTCAAAGTAAGAGGAGCCTGAGAACATCAAACAAGACTGTGACGATCTGGAAGTATTTTACACTTTTAACAACAAGTAGTAGTACAGCGATTTGCAATCTTTGTAAAAACAAAGTTTTGAGAGGTGGAAGTAGCGTTCAGTGGAAAATCCCACTAAACAAAGGGCGCGCAACTGTGTGAGACAATGCGACTAATATTAAAAAAGCAATGGGTGGTTTGGGAGTCGCTAGCTTGAGCTGTTTTGCGCACTCGCTGCAGCTTCTGATACACGAGGGGCTGCTATTGCAGCGAAGTGCGAGTGACGCTGTTGCCAGTGGGAGAAACGTTGTGGGGCATTTTAAGCATTCGCCACTTGCGTATCCTTACTTGGAAGATATCAAATGAACTGCAAATGCCTCAAAAACCCTTAAAACAAGATCTACAAACAAGGTGGAAGAGTACGTTGTGTATGTTTCTAGTAGCCGCATTTTTGACATGCATTTTTTTCATTTGTACTTACTAATAAATGTTTATACTTGTATATTATTAACCAGGGTTGCGGCCATTCCGGAATGCATTCACCAATTCCAATCAAAATCAGGAAATGGAACTGGAGTTGGAATTTAAATCTCCCTGAAATTTGAATCCATTTCCAAATCTGTTCCCGATAGTTTTTTTTCCGATCCCAGCTCCAGTTCCATTTCCTGCATTTGACTGGAATTGATGAATGCATTCCGGAATGGCCCCAGCCCTGTTATTAGTGGTTATTATTTTGAAATATTAAAGAAAAAAGAGCTCGTGTTGGAATCTGTATCGGCAGAATTAGAATCGGATCAGAACCTAAAAAAATGTGGATCAGCCCATTCCCAATTACATTGTGAGGACCAGGTTATCCCACAATGTAATAAAAACCCATCTGGTCCTTAGCAGATCTTAAAATTAGGTAAATACAACCTCAGACGAACAACAACAACGTGACATATTGCAATGAAACTAAGCCAAAATGTAGAAGCGGTGTGTGGGAAAAATTAAGTACACCCTTAAGTACACATAGGTGCTCCTGTCCTAGGAATTAAGAGGGTAACTAGTAGCCAGGTCCTGCTAATCAGATTCACTTGATTAATTGATCGTCATCAAGTGTGACCGCCTCTATGCAAAAGTAGAAGTTTTGGCAGCTTGCTGGTCTGGTGCATTCAGGTGTGTGTTAACACAATGCCAAGGAGGAAAGACATCAGCAGTGATCTTAGGGAAGCAATTGTTGCTGCTCATCAATCTGGGAAGGGTTCTAAGGCCATTTTCGAACAATATGAAGTCCGTCATTCTACAGTGAGAAAGATTAAACATTCAAGACAGTTGCCAGTCTTCCCTGGAGTGGACGTCCCAGCACATTCACCCCAAGGTCAGGCTGTTCGATGCTCAGAGAAATTACAAAAACAAACCCAAGAGCTACATCTCAGATTCTACAGGCCTCAGTTAGCATGTTAAATATTAAAGATCATGAGAGTACAATTAAACTGAACAAGCATGGCTTGTTTGGAATGGCTGCCAGGAGAAAGCTTCTGCTCTCTAAAAAGAACATTGCAACACGGAATTAGTCTGCAAAGCTGCATCTGAACGAAGGACAAGACTTCTGGAACAATGTCCTTCGGACAGACGAGACCACAGCGGAGATGTTTAGCCATAACGCACAGTGCCACATTTGCTGGAAGAAAAAAAAAAGTTACAGTATATAAGCACAAACTCCTCATAACAACTGTCAGGCACAGTGGTGGGGGGGTGATTGGGCTTGTTTTGCAGCCACAGGACCTGGGCACCTTGCAGTCACTAAGTCAACCATGAACTCCTCTGTATACCGAAGTATTGTAGTGTCAGATGTGAGGCCAACAGCTAAAGCTTGGCTGAAATTGGGTCACGCAACAGGACAATGATCCCAAGGACACCAGCCAATCTACAGCAGAATGGCTGAAAAAGAATCAAGGTGTTGCAATGGACTATTCCAAGTCCAGACCTCAACCTGATTTGAAATGCTGTGGCGGGGCCTTAAGAGAGCCGTGCATAAACGAATGCCCACAAGCCTCGATGACCTGAAACAACACTGTAAAGAAGAGTGGGCCAAAAATCCTCCACAATGATGTGAGACACCGATCGTCATCGAGAAAATTATTGCTTCAAGTTTACTGATAAAGATGGTTCTGCAAGTTATTGAGTCGGGGGGTGTAGTTTTAGTTTTTCCACACATGGCTTCTCCATTTTGGCTTCATTTTTGTTAAGTAAGTAATGACACAGTGGAATATGTTTGTTGTTTTACACCTGAGGTTAGATATGCAGAACCTGGTAAGGATCTCCTGATATGTAAAAACATAGAATTTCTTTTTCACGTGAGTGTATATATTACATTGTGGGGACCAAATGTAAAAAATGTGACTGCAAAAAAAAAAATAATAAAAATTCCGAAAGACATATTTTGTTACTTATGATTAAGGTTAGGGGTGGCTAGGGGTTCAAGTCATGTTGGGATTGGGATTATTCCCGTAGAAATGAATGGAGAGACCCCACAAAGATATGGATACAAGTGTGTGTGTGTGT
>JAODKC010000095.1:23613069-23626630 GCA_026777985.1 Mormyrops attenuatus | reverse complement strand
GCCTTACGTTTCTTAAATATTTTAAACAGCATATTTAGAGCATAGTCATCAGTTAAAAGCACAAGAACAGTTTTAAACCATAGATGTCAATGATATTTTTTTTGTCCCTCCCTTGTTTTGGCGCCCCCCCCTGGCGGTGCGCCCATATGCACCGCATATACTGCATACCCCATTTTTGCGCCACTGGCTTGAGTCCTGGGAATACGTCTTTATTGGCACATTATTCAGCCAGTCGAATTGCATGCTGAGAGGACCGCCCTAACCTGAATTTAGAGACCGTCTACCGTTGGCCTCTCAGTATGCTGAACTCCTTGACATTTCTCTCCTGTTGTCCAAGGCTGTATGACATGGTAAAAGACCCAGTACCTCTGGCCCAGTATTTGTTCCCATGATAAAAACTGTGGTTTTGGAAATTAGATGTCGCTGGTGCTCCAAGTAAATTTGATGAACTGAATGTTGCACAGAAAGTGTCTTATGTTGGGTTAGTGCCGCTGAGAGACTTATTCCAGATGCTTTCTTCACATCTTCAGAACCAGTCTTGGTCTTTGGTCCCCCTCCCCCAGTTTCTTGAATAACTTAAATGTCTGGAAGAATCCCAGATGGAGCAGGAAGCTGCTGCTGACCACGTGTGACCATGTGTTCATTTGGTGCTGGTGTACACTGGCTGTTCTTAAATTGAATTGCATGATTTTATGGCTTTTTAATACTGACTTAGGGTGTACTCACAGTAGGCGATCCGTATCGTGCCAGAACACGTTTGACCCCTAAGGCCCAGTTGGTTTTACAGTGATCATGCCGTACTGTCCCTGAGCCCACTTGAAGAGTGGGCCCTGCCGTGGTTCAGTTGGACTTGAGGATAATGTGCATATTGTGATCGCTAACCGTGCCTGAGTACAGAACACAGACATGACGTCAATGATGCAACTGGCCTACACATGTGCAGATGTACACTATATATGTACCAAACCCAAAAGGAACAGATGGGGTAAGCTGTACAGATTGGGTAGCGACAAACATTTAATAAACATGGCAGTAAAAGGATCACTTTGGTCTAGGGCAGAGGTGCAGTGTTTGCTGGAAATTTGGCCTGATATGAGTATCCAGGAACAACTGGATGCAGCACATAACAGCTCTCAGACATTTGGTAAAATATAGTACTGTCATCTTATACGTGCAGCCCGATTAAACGAAAATCACTGCGTTACATTCTCGATAAATCTGAGGCCCGTGAGTCATTACGCCTTAAAAGGAAACTGCAAAATAAGGACATTAATCATGAGCATTGTGCTGTGCGATAGCATTTCAGTTCCTGTTTCCTTCAAAAGAAGAATATTAAGCACAGTTTGAGCATAGACCAGCGGGAAACTGAGGGGGGAGAATCGGTCTCGGTCATGGTATAAGACAACCAGGCCAAGTGTGAATACGCTGTTAGTGTGATGATCAATTTTCCCAGTAAATATGACTGATGATGTTTCATGAAAATTACCCCCCCCCCCCTCCCGGGTCTTCCCAATGGGAAACCAGGAAATCTATTGGTGGGGGGGGGTGCGTGTTCTATTTATGGCAGTTCAGCTGTCGGCATGTGACGATCAGTTAATTCAGCTGACTTTTAACAATTGTCAGTTTTAATGAAACTAAAGTATTGCTTTTCATAAACTATTGGCCACCTCTGACCTTTACTGTGTATCATTAAGAAGGGGAGAATGAGGTTGTGGACCTTAGAGAGCACAGGCTGTAGATGGCCAGCGAGGTCCCGCCCAGCGAGGTCCTGGCCAGCTGGTCACACTCCGAGGGCAGCAGAGGACATGGCTGACATTTACAGCCGCTCAAGGCAGCTGCGAGCTCTGGGGATTCTGTCCTTTTCGCTTCTTTATGCTCTTCAGCACAGAAAGGGAACTAGTTAGCATTTTATTGGTGTTTTTTTAATGACTGTTTTGATTTATAATAGTTGGTTATAAGACAAGTTGGTGAAAAGGGTCATGGTTTTCACTTAATTAACCAATTAAATAACTATACATTTTTTCTCTTCCTCAAATGAGATGAAACCCCCCCCGGCCTTGCAGTTTAGCCCCTTGTCCACCTCCTGAAGGACCACTGCTACATTTAAGTACACAGAGCAATCGCAAAATGCTCCCTGTCCGATCCGGTTGAACAATGACTCCCATGCCCTGCAGGGGAGAAACTCCGCATCTGCCAGGAATTATTTCCACAGCAGGAAGTGGCTCAGGCCGCTGTTCAGAGAATTTCCAGGTGAAAACGGTGCATTCCCAAGCTCCGTTCCAATCGCCAATTAAGGGTGCTGTCCTATGGTGGCGTGAAAGCAGAGAGGGCTGAGGGGTAGGTCCCGAAAACTGCGGGAGCACTACAATTCACCCTGTGACATATGGGGAAGCTGGCAGCAATTGGCTGACTGTAAAGTGTCCATATTTTACTCAGCTTTTCGGTGACTATATATTATGCACCAGGGTGTTGTATACCATTAATATAGATTGTCTCTTACTTTATGCTGATCTTTTTAATCTTCCATAGGAGCAAAAGGAGCATTTTTTTGTATGTAAAGTATTGATATAAAATAATAATGGTTATTGCATGTTTTATTAATTTGACACACTTATCCAGTTTAATGTGTGCAGTTCAATGGTATGTTCACTGTAGTGACAATGTTCTTTGCTAAAATAAGAAAATACTGACTTAGATTTGAGGGAACGTGAGGGACTGGTTTGAATTAGAATGGTTTGGTCTGAATTTTCAGATTGTTAAAAACATTGAACGTTCTAACTTTTTAAGATATTTCAGCAAAAATTCCTAAATAATGGGAAATCCCTGTGCTTTTAAGGGGCTGGATGGTGGAGTGTTTTTAAATAAATAATAATTAAATAATTTTATTTTTTTGTATGTGTGTGTTCATAAAATATGTATTACAAGGAACAACTGCCTTGCTTTCTGTTGAAGGACTTCGTCATGCGTTGAATTTGAATTGCTTAAGCAGAGGAATGATATCCTTTGTAGTTTGTTATTCGTTTAAGCTGGTCTGCCGACTGCTTTCTGGGCAAGCCGTCCTTTCGCTGATAAAAGCTGAGGTCATTTTCTTAATGTCTGAGTTTCCAGCGCAGTCCAAACAAACGTGCCCCCTCCCTCCCTCCGTCCCTGGCTTTTGGCCCCGTGCGGCTGCCCCCTGAACGGTGAAGCGCGTCTCTGCTCCTCTCTGGTACTGGTCTCGCTTGGCTGCGGCCCCTGTGCTGCTCAGCTTGAATTCTGAACTCTTGAGAAGAGTCACAGAGCCCGTCTCTTCTTCGCCGGAACAATGGGCTCCTCAGTCCCCAGCTGATCGCACAGGGAGGTCGGCAGAGGGCATGGCTCACTTTCCGGGCCGGACGAGGCAGCTGTGGGTTATAAGGTTTCCACAGTTTTGCAACGCCTGCAGAAAAGGGGAAAATCTTGTCCACAGAGGCAGACATCAAGCCGATCGGTCATCAGTTATTACAAATGAGTTTTACACTGTTGGTTTGGAAAAAAAATATATGCATGTTCTAAGGTCCTTCACAGGATCTTCAGTGAGGGTGCTTCAACTCCTTGACACATGGCAAGGCATGTGGCTGTATCAGTGTGATACAGTATGCTAAATGTACTTTAGGCATGCAATCAACATGTTCTACACGGATCTCGGTACCATTTTTTTTACACCCGTATTCCATTTTTTCTCTCATTATTGTAATTGGTTCCAAGATTGGCTTGTATAGCCACCTAAACGTTCAGTCGTATTACTGTATGTGCTATGGAATGCAGGAACAAAGAAAACCAAAATATAATGAATCCATGCATCAAATAGCTAAAAGTTCTTCGCTTCCCAAAGGATTGATTATTCGACTGGGAGAATGATTAGATTGTTCTCTCTCCCTGAAGTCAGCCCTAATATACATTTCATTGCCATAGTTGTTTACTTTATTTTATTACTTTTTCTTTTTTTATTGCTGTTGAGTATTCAGGAAGTATGTGGAAAAATTGTAAACCAGAGTGCCTCTGCATGTAAGGTAAAAGCTGCTCATTCTTTAGTGTTTTCTTGAACCATGAGTAACTTCTGTTGCTTTTAATAGACTTAAGTGAAATCACCTTCTTGTTTTTGTACAGTCGAAGTGACCAGAATGATTGAATCACAAAAAATGTCGTGGATCATTAGTGCGTGTGGCCACGGTGGGCTCCCGCTGCTTCTCTTCTTCCTGTCTCACTTTCCCATGGTCATCCTCACATCCTCTGCCATTTCCCTTGCAGTCCATCCTCCTCCTGAGCAGTGTGGCCCTGGCCTGCCTGGTGCTGGACCTCCTCTTCCTGCTCATCTACTCCTTCTGGCTCTGCTGCCGCCGCCGGAAGGCTGAGGAGCAGACCAACGCAGACTGCTGCTGCACGGCCTGGTGCGTCATCATCGCCACGCTGGTCTGCAGGTGAGTCCTGGCCATTCTGACCTCCTCCTCCTCAGGGCATAGAGAGTCGGCTTTTATTTGGCAGACGTTTGTCAGGAATAACCTTGAAATTCAACACACGGTAGTGTGTGGGTAAAGCAATCAACAAAGGTGCGCAACACGACCGCGTTATCGGGAAGTTATCTAATGTTGCTTAGTAACTGAATTGTTTCTCAGGAGTATAACATCTGTGGATTATGGTATGCAAGTTTTGCTAAAGAAGACTAATAGAACCTGTGTGTGTATATCAGACCAGGGAGTGTGTGTGTGTGTGTGTGTGTGTGTGTTTGTGTGTGTGTGTGTGTGTGTGTGTGTGTGTATAAAATAAAGTATGAAGAGCTGCTGATTAAGATGGAGATAATGACTGCCCACTGCAATGCATTTAGGAGTTTGCAAGAGACATTTCACTTCTTTCTTGAGGAGCAGATTTTAAGGTGAAAGTTGCAATAAACCACCAAAAATTGGCAAAATTATGATTTCTAATTTACGGTGTCTCTGTAGTCAGATGTCTTGTATATATTCAGAGGACCACAGCAATACTCATGGATTATAAACTATTTACATTAAGTAGATAACTGGCGTTTCTGTCTGATCTCAACATACTGGTTCACTGCTAGAGCTTCAGCTGGGTTTCATTTCATGAAAGTCACCGTGCCCCCTGTGCTACAAGTTCTGGATTGTAATCATATGGTTTATTTATTTATTTTTAGCCCCATCCCAAATGACAGGTGACCTGTCTTGTGTTTGGCCAGGATTGTGCTCGATTAGATCCCACTTCCATCTCTGTGCCTGTCTGACGGGTTCTTTGCCCCATGGCTGTTCTAGGTCTCGCATTTTTCTGCAACAATCATGCGAATGGTAAATCATGTGCTTTTTGTCTGTATTAATGGTGCTATGCCGTCTGTCTACAAGAAGCATCAAAATGTGTCATGACAGTGATTCGTGTGTAACGGCTACACTAATTCTTTCTAGAAGCACCACTTTGTGTTCTGATGTCAGGTGGTGCGTTTGATCTCGGTCATATGTTGATTGATTTAGAAGCGGAATCATTTGCTTCTAACTGGAACTTTTCCAGCTCGTCTACGTGTGCTGGGTGGCCTGGAGCTGCCGCTTTGTCTGCGTGGTGATGCTGTGCCAAAAGGGACCAAAAGCCTGTAGCCATGAGGAGCTTATACTGGTTATACGTGATCCGAGGATGCTGTAGGGAGTTACTGCCTTGGTAAGTGTTGGAAGAATAGTCATGCAGCCCACAGATCTTAGGCCCAGTTACACTTTGCTGGGTGTTGTAATGCATTTTGGGGCAAGGACGTAAATAGGTCTACTGGAAACAAATAAATCTTTAGATAATGGGGGGTTTTTGGATAATGTCTCGCTGCAGTCTTTAGAGAGAATGATGGACAGAGTGCCCCCCAAGAGAGCTTATTCATGGTAGCAGCAGAATACGAACAAAACTAGGACAAAAAAGCTGCAATTTAGATTGATTTGTCGCTGGCGGTCATAGCACAACTGTCTCTCTTTGGCTCAGATCCTGGCGAAATTGTTCCTATTGTGTAGCTGCCTTTGAAAGTCTATAAGATGGGTGCAGCCTTTGATGTTGAAGGGTCAGCAATTGCACTAAGCTACTATAAATCGGCGGATAACTGTGTGAGACCCCGGAATGTCGGACATCCTGGATTAAGCTCTTTGAGTTGACTGGAGGGCATGAGCATAAGTAGAATTCCATACCTGCCCCTTTGGTAGGATGTTGCCCCTTCTCAGACCTGTGCTTGCCTTGCCCTCGTGCCCTTGCAGGAACCTGCTGTAGAAAATCTTGGGATTGCCATGCTGGTGTCACGCTCTGCAGAAGGCCTCTCCATTCGCTCCAAGACTTCACTGCACTGATTGTGCTGTAGGATCTCCTGCATGGACTATGTGAATACAAATGTGTGGATGGACCACTTTTTAATGCCTGTCCTTTGGTTTCCCCACAGGCAGTATCGAACTCTGAATAGATGCATGCGGCCCAGTATTTTTATATAAGGTTATAAACACAAGAGAAGATAGAGGGAATCGACATATTTTGTATGATCGTGAGTCACGGCTTCATTTTAGATCAGCAGCAGGGTACTTATTCTCCCTTCCCATTTTGAATCCGCTGAAGTCCATTTTGTGTAAGCAGGGGAGTGTGTCTGCGTGTGCATGACTCACATGCGTAAGGAGAAGAATGGGGAAATATTTTTGCTGATTTTTTTTTTTTTATACAGATTTTAAGCCCTTAAGTCAAAATAGCATTTTCTGTATTCGTTTTAGCTCTGAAAGGAGAACGGCTCTAATTTGAGCTCCCGGGTTAACAGTGCTGTTGTGGCATCCATTGAAATCTGGGATTTGTCTTTTTGCCTTCCATCACTGCTGACTCCTTAACAGCAGTGTTTCTCAAAGCAGTCGTTGGGGACCCCAGACCGTTTACGTTTTTGCTTTGGGGGCGGGAAGGAAGCAGAAACATGGACTGTATGGCACGGAACTGGGAGGGAGCAAAAACATGGACTGCTGGGGGTCTTCGAGGACTGGGTAGAGTGACACTGTTCTACAGTACAGGCAGGTATGAATATGGCAGATTGCTGCTCTGAGTAGAATAGAGAAGGAAGAAGAAGGATCTTGGCTGGTTTGGGCTCATCAGTTTCAAGCAGTGTTTGTTTATGTTAAAAAATAATAATAACCCCTAGGTCAGGAACATCCTGCTTCCGGTAGATCTGTTTTTCCTGTGTAGAATTTCGTCATTTACTGGACTGATTTTAAGTTTTAATTTCAGCACTTAGGAAAAATGGGATGGGATGAGTAGCCTTTGTTTATGATTTCTGGTTATATTTAAGACCACTTTGGTAGGATCGCGCTAACCTACAAACCGACAAACTGATGGCCTGAATGACGCATAAACAGGAACCGCTAATGCTAACCCAAAAGTAAGGGAGTTACTTTTGCATTATTCTCGTGTTTTTTTGGAGGGTGGACATCATCCCTGGCACGTTGACACTTGTCTTTAAGATGCCCACCCAGGCGAGTTCACACTGGACCACTTGAGTCTGTATGCAGCTTCACATTTCTGCCTCGATACAATGGCTGAATGTACCATGGACTGGAGATGATGCTGTAGGGAAAGGAATTGGTCTATAGGGATCTGGGTAACACTCCATGCTGGAGGTGGTGGTGGTACCAGCCGCATTGTAGTCCAGGCTTCTAGCTGGGAGAACAGCCGCTTTGCATCTGGAAAAGCCATTGGTTCTCTCTAAGGGTATCAATTATTGAGCGTGAGCAGTGTTGGGCATTCCCGGTCCAGAAGCTACAGACCAGGATTTTGTTTCTACCAACCAGCTGAGTATAAAGAGTCACAGCCATAGAGTACTCCTCTGCTTGGTAGAAACATAATCTTGGTCTGGATTTGTAGCTTCTGGACCGGAAATGCCCAACACTGACCATAATTGCCATGTGCTGGAGCAGACCTTGCAAACAGACCCCCCCGCCCCCAGACCCCACAAAAGCCTCTCCCACATCCCAGATTGAGGCCAATACAAGTGCAGATCCTTGCTAATTTTGCCCCCTATCCTCCCCTCCCAAGATATCTAATGAAAGTTCAGTTTGCATTGGAGCTTGTAATGGACAGCATTCCTCAAAGAGGCTTGGGTGGTTTCCTTCTGAGCCGTGGCACTCCAGCAAGCGTGTTAGTTAGGCTCAGTGGGTCAGGATGCCGTGCCTGTGATCAGAAGGTCGCCAGTTCAAATCCCATGGTGAGCAGAGTAACAGCCACTGGGACCCTTAACCCCCAGTTGTTCTACAGACTGACTGACCCTCCTTTCTCAAACCATGTACATCGCTTTGGACAAGTCTCCACTAAATACATGAAATATAATACAGAACCAGTCATCATTCACTTTGCAAATAAATGTTGGATGTTGGATTTGTCACATCTATGTGGAAACATGTTGAGTTGCGTTCTGTCACTTGACTGCAGTTGACAATGAATGAACAGATAGCTCGACGTAGAATCCTACGGCTGCAAAAGTAGCGCACGCCCACACTTTTTTATTACTATTTAATCTACAAATTTCTAATTCAGTCTGTGTCACCATCTTCCTATCACCAGCCTGCTCCGTCTGCAGAGCTGAAGAGTGACATGATTCAGAGGCCTTCCCAGCTGCCGGCACATGTGGCGTGCTTCAGTCGATTTGGAATCTCCCGTGAGGACCTACAGTCTGAAGCCAGCTAGCTAGATGGGCTGTGTCGGGTTTTGATTTACCCTTTTAAGATTCACCTCATCCCTCAAAGTCCAGAGCCATGGATCCTGTTCACCATGACGTCTTTGAAGTAAATATTGGAGGTGACTTCTGGCCCCTTTTACTTTATAGCGCTACCCCTCGCAGCCTTATGCTATCTCCCCATCTCACAACATCCCGTACCTTAGAGATTGTCTGTATCTCTAAGTCTGTATTTAAAGGCATGACCAGATAAGATGATCTGTTTGTGGGCATTCCATTGCCTTCCAGTGGGTGCTTAGCAGTTAGTGTGTGGGTTGCCCTATATGTTAGCAGAAAGCACCTATGTTGAATTTGTATTTTTCATACGTTTCTTTTTTGTCTCTTAAAATTAGGATGCTTCACGTTTTTCGTATCTGCTCTGGGACCGGAAATATACCACGCGGTCACGTATTCCAAGGAATTTCTGCAGTCAACTTTGGCCTAGAAAGGTTGCCATGGTAACGGGTCGGATTTAAAGTGGAATAAAAGATGAATCCTATAGCTATGGGTATGACAAGCTGGATGCAGTGGAAGCTGACTCTCTTCTGACCTTGCTGCGATATCTGGTTTGTTCTTTGGGGTATTCTGAGAAATAATTGTGGTGTAAATATTGATTTCTAGGATTAGAAAAACATTATTGCAAAGTATGCATAAATGAGCTTGAGGAATGAAACCAGTGTTAATTAGTGTATTAAGAATGAACACAAGCTGTCTCTCGTCGAGATGCCAATAATCAAGACCTCCTCACTCAGTGTGGCGACATCTCGAGATGTTCACACACATGCAGATATTTCATGTTTTTCAACTTGAGCCCAGTTCCTAGATTATCTTCATACACCTTCATCCATTATGTCGCGAAGGCAAGATGCGAATATTGGACCCATTTGAGAGAATTTAATCAAAATGTCGTTCGTTTTGGGCATATTAACAAGCTATTACGCTTTGCTGACTAGTGTGGCGACAGCAGAAATGCCGGTTAATTTCAATGCCTTCTGGAGAGGAACCGGAGACCTGGATTTGCTTTCTTCCTTCTCCACACACACACACACACGCACACACACGCGCACACACACACACACACACACACACACACAGACAGACAGACAGTTCATGTATTCTTATAGTTATGAAAACTACCCCTACCCTGCCCTAACCTTAACCATAAGGTAAACAAATAAAATGTAAGCCTTTTGGCTATTTTAGTTTTTTTGATTGCAGTCACAGATATATAACTGAGGTTTACATTGTAGGGCCCTCAGAGTTCCCAAAGCTAAGAAGTAACAGGTTTTACCACATTTTGGGGACATGGTAAAGACTGTTGGTAGGTATAAACACACAGACACACAAGCTTAAGCACTCATGGGTTAATTATAGGGTCATATACTTAGAGGACCTGAAACAAGGAAGTTCTGGCCCCTGAAATGAGTGTGCTGTCTGCCGTGATTCTTTAATTATTTCTTTCCTGGGGGTTAATTAAATGGGCTTCTGGCTCTAGGATGGTGGGACAGATGCTCGGTGGTAATGTCCCACACTCCCAGTCCCCCCTCCCAAAGTACAAAGTCCCAACAGAGGACTCCACTAATAACCTTTAGCCTGGTCCTGCGGAATGGCAACGTATTACCTCTGCGCTTCACCGTGAGCAGGACCGCTGTGCGGCAGCAAATGCTCACAGGCAGCTCAAGGGTTACTCTGAAAACAAATGCCCTTTGCACTGAGTGGCGACAGGTTGGTGGGTGTAATGAACTTAGATCAGCTGTCCCATCTTCAGTCGAGCAGGATCCATCCCAGAAAGCAGCGAATGCTACTTGTAGCAAGCAGAATTGTGGTTTTGTATCGGGATAAAATGGGAAGCTCAGGCTTTGGTTTGGTAACTTTTGTTTTATCTCAATACATTTTTATTTTCTCATTACTTCAAAATCCGTTTAAGTATACATTAGTGTTAACTTTGCAAATGAAAGTGTATTTAAAAAGGTGTATTATTTCATCTGAAGTTATTTTAAAGTTTTGTTTCAGCTGATAGCCATTATTTCTTAATTCTGGCTTTTTCCTCGACACCACAGAGTGCTGCTGTTTCTCATTTTGAGAAGTCCCATTGTCTTCCTGTGTGATGCTGGCTCTGCAAAAACACAGAACTGGAAAGTGGGCAGCCCGAAAAAGCAGCATATTGAATGTTATTTGGCACGGGGTTTACTTTTCTCTGTGGCTGGCCTACTGTGAGGATGGGCCTGGACTGCAGCCAGATGGTGGGGGGAAAAAAAACACAAATAAGAAAGGAGAAAAGGAGAGAGGCAGTGACTATCCAGTCGGCATGAAATTTCTCTTGTGACTGGAGAGACCTGGATGGAACGGAGGGATTTTGAGTCACAGTGTCACCTGCTGGCGTTGGAGAGAAACATCTTGGAGCAACATAGACCCCCCCCCAACTGATTTGTCTTGGTGGACGCTCGTATCTCAGTGTATATGTGTAAATGCATGCCTGCTATGCGTTAAGCGCAGCGCTGTAAGCACTCCACCGTCCTGACTGTTAGGCATTTTTGAGCACCTAGTATCCACAGATGATGCGTAAATTAGCATGTTGCGCAGCTGACTTTAAAAAATGAGCTTAACGTTGTTTAATACTTATAATGAAGAGAGCACCTTATTTATTTCCGATGTTCTTCGGGTTGATGGACGTGAGTTGGCCGTGCTAGGGCAGCCGGTCCTCGGAGCCCTTGGCAGACGTAGCGAAGCAACCGTAATTGCTTCTCCATAGCGCACTTTCTTCTGCTTTCGGCAGTCTCTCCATTATCACGGTCCCTGCCTCTTCATCCCACTCTGTTTCCATTTTCTTTCAGTGCCGGCATCGCAGTCGGTTTCTATGGGAACGGTGAGACGTGCGATGGAGTCGGCCGGCTCACATACTCTCTCCGGCACGCAAACCACACGATTGCGGGAGTGGAGAAACTCGTAAGTACGCCTGACCTCGGCTGTGTCCATGAGCTCCCGAGTATGGTTGTCTGAACGTTGATCTGGCCATGTCACAGAGACCTTTCGTAGACGTAGGGATCAGGTATGTTGCATGATTCATTTCGGGTGAATTTGCCATTTCTTGACGTTGCCCATAATGCTCACCTCAAACTCAAATTGAGAATCATTCAGGATCTGATGTTTGACCTGCTCGCCATACAGTACTGCCATGTTTTACCACTATTGAAAAGCAAGTTATACTCTGTCATATTTTTGGGTTTTAGCCATGCATTTAAGAGGGGCTGAGATCCGTCTTGTTTTGTTTCGCCTGCTTTTCCAATATGGTGGCATTTTAAGTGTTCAAAACCATGTGTGAAAACATTCTAACCGTGAAACCAGCTGTCACTCTGCTCTGTTTTGTCACATACTATTCTGTGTTAATGATTTTGAGTGGAACGCCTTCAGTATAAAGACTTATTTATTGTGAGAAACTGTCGCATAAAATCGGAGGTTATGTAAGGTTCATCTGATGTAGATTTCCTGCTTCTTCTGCAGGTGTCCACTAGCACCTCGTCGCTGAACCGGACCTTGGAGGAAGGTCTGCAGCAGCTGCAGAGCCAGTACTCCCAGACGCCGGAACTCGTGTCCATTGTGCAGAAGCTGCAGGGGCAGCTGGCAGAGCTGACGCGCCATGTGAAAGATATCACATTCTGGGACACCGGGCACATGTCTCTGGAGGACCTGGCGGTTAAAACTGAGCTTTTTGATTGGTACAGGTGAAGCCTCTCTGCCGTTGTGAATGGGAGGAATCGCTCAGGGATTTTAGAGGAATGAGGTTCTGGTAGCGATTTCTCGGGGTCTGAAACCAGTCACTGGCACATATTCGGTGTTATACACTCAATGACTTGTGGGTCGGGCTTTTCCCATGGTGAGTTTCTCAATGCATCACTCGCTGGGAGCCCTTGTTTAGCTTACTTGTGTTTCCTCACTGACAGTAATTTCTGGTATAGATGACACTCATGTGTATACATACCTTTGTATGCCAACACGGCTATCTTAATGCATTAATGCTTAGGCAGTAATTGCTGCAAAGAACGGCATTAATATTAGACTATGTATAGAATTGACAGAATCCTCAGCATCTAGTTTTCTGTATAGGGTGTAGAAAAATGTCTCAACGCATTTTTAACTTTTATAAAAAAAAGAATGGTGACAGGAAGACCTCTAGGGATAAAAGCGATATATCTTCTTCCGTTTTAAATCGAAATAATATTTGTCAGACACAAAAAAAACATGAAAGTGACAGCTTCAAAATTGCAGTTTGTTTGCAGTGAGCTCCATCTATTCATCATCTCACCTCTTATCCTGGTAAAACTCATGGGGGGCCTTGGAGCCAATTCCAGGCAGCACAGGGGACCATCACAGGGCCACAATGATCGAAACCGCCGTATATGAACCGAACTTGGGATCGCATTGTAGATTGTCTGGAGAGATCCTGTAGTTTGATTTAATGGGTTAGACCAGTGTTTCTCAATCCAATCCTCAGGGACCCCAGACAGTCCACATTTTTGCTCCCTCTCAGCACACCTGTACCAGGTATTCAGCATTTTTGATTGCTTGATTGTTTGGTTCAGGCGTACTGGAAGCTAGGAGAGAGCAAAAATGTGGACTGTCTGGGACTCCTTGCGGACTGGGTTGAGAAATGCTGGATTAATGTATCATTTTTGCAACCATAAGGAAGAATTGCATTACATTCGATGACTACAAATGAGCCCCTTTGCTGAGTGGATGAATTTAAGAATGTACTACTTGTATGTACACTCACCTAAAGGATTATTAGGAACACCTGTTCAATTTCTCATTAATGCAATTATCTAAGCAACCAATCAC
>JAODKC010000095.1:23538894-23582203 GCA_026777985.1 Mormyrops attenuatus | reverse complement strand
TAATACACCCCACACATCCCAAAACACCCATCTCTTCTGGGGGGGGCCGGGGGGGGCGGGGGGCACATGAAGAGGGTAAAAAAACATCTTGCAGAGAAAGGTTGAGCCATATTAAAAAATTATATAACAGCTCTTGAATGAATGCTACGATCTTTATTCAGAGCCGCTATTGGTCTAATACTAGCAGCGGCACAGTCAGGAAAGCCGACAATTTACACGACACTCAGGGACACCCGCTAAACACAAGCTTTGCCACGGCCACCGACTCTCATACATCTGGCATGACACTCATGCTCTCGTAAGAAATCTTACCGCAAATCTATATTACGGTAAGCCAAAATACTCCTTACAAAATATCGTATTTGGCACCATCTATTGCCTTTTTTGTCGAGAGCCTGACTTTAAGACAACGCCACTTTTTCCGACATATTTTGAGGAAAAAAAAGTCTCATATTCCAGCCAACAGGGTACTTTACTCTTCTCTGCTTGTCTGGCAAACGAACTGCCCGAACTTAGTCAAGTACAGAAAAATGAATGAAAGTAGAACACTAGTTTACATAAGTTGACACATATTGAGGCGGATTTCAAGAAGCATGGGGCTGTTGTTCCACGGCCCTTTACTGACAGACCTGGTTGGCTCTTTGAGGTGAGTAATGATGTCCAGTCGCTGTCACCAAGAGCTCCTGGCTGTCTGTGTCCCCATCGCTCATAGGAAGGAGCATGAAAAATGTTTTTGAACCCTGCACCAGGATCAATACTTGGCACTTTTATCAGCAAATTGCTACTTTTTCAAATTCAAGTCTATTTCTGTGCCAAGGGCATCTCTCCGGGCGCCCCTCAGCCATGCTTGGATGTGTAAATGGGATTATTGTTCACAGGGGTAAGAGCAGGTCTTGCTGAATCTAACCCCAAACTCTTTATTTTCCAGCATTGAATTTCATAAGGGTAGATTGCTCAGTAGTGGCCAGTTTTATCCTTACAGAACCATGTTCAATCTCGATATCCATCCTGTGACCAGTATTCCTTCTGGGTTTTTCCAGACTTCTTTCATTTATCCAAATTCTTCCAAACCCTATATTTATATAAGACTTGCCAAACTGAAATATAGATGATCTCAATCCCTCATACTCAAACCACTGGAAGTTGTTGAAAACCTGAAATTTCCCTGTTTTGTTTTTTTAAGTAAGTGGATTTGGAATGAAGGAGCATCATATGCAGGCCATGGAGGACGACGTCTGTCTGAGCAGCAGAAGAGGGATTTCACCACAGCCGGGATTCTTCCGTTTCGGTTTCTCTCCGACCTGGAGCCCCTTATCCTGCAGGATTGCTTTTCTAACTGCTCACCCAACAAATGAAATGTGGTTCTCTTACTCCGTTACTAACAATAATGACAGTGTTGATCCCCATGGGGAAATCGTCTTTTTGCCTGTCCCATTTAGCGCTCCATGATGCACATGTAGGCGAGAACCAGCTTGGCAGCAACCTGAAGGAGTACCCATGTAGCCGGGGGTGACAGGCCTTGCTCGAGGGCCCACAGACGAGCCTGCTCTGCCCAAGCTGGGCTTGAACCAATGATCTTCTGCTCACAGACACAGAGGCTCAGTCTGCGGAGCCGCACCCCGCCCCTGTTTCTTTATCCATTTTCAGTATCATCCACCTTCATGGTTGCTGGAAGTCTGGCCCCTTCCCTGGTATGAGCCATGGCACACCCCCGGATGTTAGTCATTTTTAGAAAACCACTAACTTTATTGTACACTTTTTGTGTATTATTAATCCATTTTTAAAGTTTACACATAGTGGTTTCCCAGACACAAATTAAGCCTAGTCTTGACCTAAACTGACTTTTGTATGAAGATTCTCCATTTAAAAGCCAGTTTAGTCCAGCATTGTGTTTAATCTGTGTCCAGGAAACCGTCCTAGAGAATGTTTCACTTCATGTACACATGTTCTCATCAAATCAGATAATCTCACAATTATTGTTATTAAACACTTACCAGGGGCTGTATTTTAATGTAGCCTCTGCTTGTTTTTTCTTTGAATACAATATTATGCAGTAACTGTAAAGAACTGAAAAACTACTGTGATTTAGGTCATGGCTGTTAATTGCAGATGACTCAGTGAATCCGTGGTTTCCATGTATTGGTTTTGATTATCACGTATAATTATTTCCTTCCCCCCCCCCCCCATCATTTTGGCACCTCATTTGATGTTCATGTGAAGATCTGCTATTACCATAATTTTCCTGGGGAAAAGATGCTGGACGGTTCACTCAAAACGTGCCCTGCGAGTGTTTTGTAACACAGCTGTGAGGAGCCAGATAAAATAAACACTAATAAACTGTAATTATTTGAGATCCTTGTGATATAAAGGGCATTATAAATAAAATGTATTATTATTATTATTATTATTATTATTATTATTATATATCTAAGTGTGCATGCACAAGTTTAAAACAGGGAGTAACTTTTTCTACTTACTTACTTAACAGTCCCTTACATTTAGAATTCTGTGAATAGTATACAGTATATTACTGTATGCATTACGCTAAATTCTTATTCATAATATTAAAATCAATTTCTGAGTATCGTGGCCCCTGGACTGACCTGTTATCTTTTAATCATTTTGTGTAGTCACTCATATCACATGTTAGGCTCACATTACCTTACAATACACTGCAGTATTGCCATACAGAAACTTATAGACCAGTGATGAGAACATTTAATTTTGGAAGTTGTTTTGCACTTTATCAACCAGCACACATGAGGCCGGTAAGGTGAGTTTCTGCAGCATCACTCAATGTATTCATATAACGAGACTTTGGAATGTTATTTCCACCATTAGATCTATAACTATAACTGGAATTGCTCTTTTTTAATTACAGTACTTTAATTAGTTTAATTGTAGTGGTACTAGATTCCCCTCAGTGCAAAACTAAATAGCTTTTCAGCATAAACAGATGGTTCTTCTGTTTTGTGTTTTAACTAAATTTTTCTATCCATTACTAGAGCTGAAATCTTCACATCTGTTGCAGAATCTCAATGCATCAAAGCCAAAATGTGCAAAAGTAATGCAGCTGGCTGTTAAGAGCTGTCCAATAAAATCCTTTGCTGCATTATTATTATTATTGAACAGATCTCCGTAATCTGGCAACCGAAATCAAAACCTTAGCCTTTAGCTTTTCATCTGATGTAGCTCAGTGCTCCTAGATATATATTACGTTTAGAAACTGGTGTCAGTTTTGGTTTCACTTACCCTCAATCTGGAGATTTTGGCTGTGATTTAGATTTACTGGTATTTGCCAGACACTTTTGTAAAGCTGTGTACAAATGAAGAATGCTTGGGTTCAGAGGGCAGCGTCAGACAGTGTCCTGGGGGCAGTCAGGGTTAAGGGCCTCATTCAAGGGCCTGATGGTGATACGATTACTCTGCCAGTCCGGGGAGTCAGACCCAAGACCTACCAGGTCTCAAACCCACTGGGCTATATAAGAACAGTGAATCTGAAAAGTAGACTTGCTGGAAAAACTGAGCTTGTTGAAGACATTTTACATGCTGACTCGCCTTCCCTTAGGGAAGTTTGGAGAGCTGCCTAACTGCAAGCCTTGGAAGCTGAAATGTACTGGGTAATGATGTAATGCAATTGCACTATGGAATGTTTGGGTGGGGGGGTGGATGAATTTCCTTTTCTTTTTTTAAAAAAATTGCAAATAATCATACAATCGTACAACACAGCCGTCTTCTCTCACTGTTTTCCAGTTGACAGTACCATCCCATATGAACATCATCTACAACATAGTTCCAAAAAAAGTTGATTATTTTTTGATGTTGGATGGCCCTTGCCCTTTAAATATAATGTATAAATTCAAAAACAGGAGTTTGCTTTCATGATTGGCCTTTAGTCTGCCTGTCTATTGATGATTTCCAAGGGCATTAGGACAACAAACATTCTTTCAGAAGCATATACATAAGAACAAGCACGGAGGTTGTTTGCTCTTCTTTAGTAACAATTGTCCAGCCAGAATGGACATGAAAACACCCGTTTTTATCCCTATTCATGGAAACAGACACTGCAGCCACATCCTGTTTCTGAGCGGCCAGAACTTTTAACAATAGAAGAGGGAGAGAAACCCTCTTCTGCACTCTCTGTCCGCTCACTGCCATTTGCCACCTGCCGCTGCTTCAGAAATGTGAAAAGTGCCCCTTGGGGAAGCACTCCTCCGAGGGCTGGCTGGTCGGAGCCCACATTTGGTCCTTTGTTTCTAAGAGAGCCGTGGGCTCGCTTAATTAATCCTCAGACTCCATTGTGTGGGAAGCTGCTGAAAGCTCGCCAGCCTTCACATGAGGGAGGAAAGCATCCTGAATGATATGGAGAGAAGCGCTTTGACCAGCCTTCCTAAATTAATTCCCTTTCACCATTTAGAGGTATTTCTTCCTTTTGTAAGTGCTCCACTGGAATTTTAATGCTGTAGTTTTACAGACAAACTCTTTAAAGTTCTCGCACTCCCCGAGTTCACACTTTATAGGCACGGCGCTTTATGTTTAATAATGTTTCCTGTTTTAGCGTTAACCATTTTCCCACAAATACGAGCAATTAGGTGAAAGCCCTATACAACTATCCTTTTTTCAGTCTGAAATAAGCTAGATCATTCTTTCTAGGGATAATAGCAGAATAGAGCTGCCTGTTTTTCAATTTGAACTGAACAAAATTGCATTTGTTTTGGTTTCGCTTCGGTATTTGTGTCTAACGCTGAACTTTCTGTGCTGTACTTTTTCTGGCTGTACAGGACAAAACATCCCAATTAACTTCCAGCAAAGCCAATGCAAGCATCCGGCATGCTTGATTTAGGCAAGAAATTGAGGAGAGAGAGAGAGATTTTTTTTAAGGGGATACTTACCATACACACCAACTGGACGCCTGAAGTCAGACGCTGAAAGGCGTCCGTTGTGCGGATGTGGAGGTGTCTGTGGTATTCTCCTGGCATGCTGTCACTGTGCCTTGCATGACAACGAACACTTGCAGATCGCGTGCTTCTGAAATGAGGGGGCTGACTTCAAGAATGGTGAAGGGGGAGGTCTTGTAACTCAGGATATTGGGCATCCAGGGTGGGTGTCCTAAATCGCTACATAGATATAGCGTTTTGGAAATGGACATGACTGACAGCTGCTTTGACCAGACCTGAATGAATGATGAAGCTTCATTTCTCTCTTGAACCACATGACTTTAAACCCAGTGCTTTTACAAAGTGTATTTCGAATAGCTGAAGAATCTAGTAGACAATAGTTATAGTCAATAATGACAGATAACTGGACTTTTAATGGTATTTACCTGTCATCTGTATAAATATGTAACAGAATACTCTAGTAATTAGGTTTTGATATGTGTGTTTTTGTCTCTGGATTACTCACTAGGTCACAGATAGCTCACACAGGTTCTTCCTCCCTCGCGGAAGACCTGCAGAGTTCTGTCTGTGTGTGTGTGTGTGTGTGTGTCTGGTACAGGTTAAGGCCAGAGAGTTGGCTCTTATTTCTGTTGTGTTTCTGTAGCTCACGACCCCTTTGATGGTCCAGGCTGAGACATACAGAAAACACTCCTTTCCAAATCAGGAATATCATGGTCACTGATGTGGCTCCTTATGGCACTATTTAATATCCACACTCACTCATGTCCCCGTCGGACTCTGGTGATCTTCTCTCTCTATAGTGAGTTTGCCTTTACTGGCAGGAAGATCTATCCAATGGTCAGGCTGCTTAGTCTGAAAGCATGTGGCCTAAGAGACCAAGCATTCACACATCTATGAAAGTGAGCCCATGAAACCAAAAGTCTTTATGTAACAAATGACAACAGATACAGGAATCATGTCGGGCAATATACTGCTTTATTAAAAGCAAAGAATGGTTACCAGTGGAATTTGTCTTGGTAACAATAGCAGGTTTGTGATCCCTGAGAAACATTCCGTCTATCCATCTATCTACATATGTATGTATGTAAAATATATAGATAGAGGGATTATTTCTTTAATTAAGTATTAAATAATCCAGATGCTGGACTATAAATTACAGAAATACCCACCCAGAATTATGCAGTCAAACAATTACATTATAAGTATTTCCGATCCACAGGGAAAAAAAATCATCACACATTTACAGTCATTTAGACAAAAAAAAATAAGTTGCAGTAAAGAAATACTGCATGAATTACATAATTTACAAACGTACCCACTGTGGGTCAATCATTCTCACAGAAATGTGCTCATGCAGAAGGCTTGTTCTCTGCATCACTACAGCGGCCAAAGATGGCAGATTACAGCTCCCCGGCTGTGGACGGCGTCGGGAAGGAGTACAGAAATACTGCCTTTGGGGGAGCCACTGACTGGTCTTCATGTATGTAGAATAATTTACAGCGAGTTTACATAGGAAATGGAATCCCAAGCTTTTACAGGAACGAGCAGCTTAGCTAATGAAGGATGTGTATGGAAATTTTAAACCGTTTATGTGACGCGAGATGATTTACATTTTAGATTTACTAATATATTATTTAAAACTTTTCGGTTCTTCAAAACTTCATAACATTTTATTAAATGCAATAAAAAGGAAATATAATCTAGGGAAAGTAATGATTTTGGGACATATCCCATCTCTTTAAATGGGTATGAAGTAGACTTAGTAGCCCCAGTCCTGTAATTTTACTGATGAAAAAAGTGCTTCAGCTCTACATAACTCAGAATAAAACATCTGAGCATATATCCAGATTTGCCCATCTGCCTATCGCCACGTACAATTAAAGTAATACTGAAATGTCACAAAAAAAGACTTCATATTGCTAACTTTCTCCGGAGTCTTTTGAAATACACAAAAAAAATCCAATTAAACTCACTCTCTAGTGTCTGTGATGTGAAGCAATCCCACGGAATAGGAATTATACAAAAAACTGGGGAAAGTTTATAAAAGCGAGTAGCGTCTAGCAGGAAGGCACTGCGAATATGAAGATACATTCTATGAGAATAGCAGATAGGAGACGAGAGACATTTACAGCGTAACATGGCGGTGGATCACCCACACGCCTGGGAGCCTCTTCATCCTCCCACTGGATGAGGGAGCCGGGGCTCCTCAAGCTGAGGACTCACCCCCCCGCCAAATGACAGGGCCGCACAGCAGCCCGGTAAAAACTAACGAGGCCCACCTGCCGCCGCGGCAAAAACGCGGCAGCTCTCTGGCCAAATATGACACGGGTCCCATGAAGCCTTTCAGATACCGAGGCGACATGGGACGAGGGTACCAAGAGGAGAGGGCGGTCGCTGTTAATACGCAACCAGGGAGGAGCACCAGGGGGTGTCTGGGTACAGCAAGCAGTGCACAGATTTGAACCTGGAGGAGACACAGAGAAAGAGCCTTTAGCTTGGCAATTAAAGGGACCAGTTTACTGTTTACAAAGAAGGAATACAAGTGAAAAATAAAAAATGTCCTTTAAGGCGTTTATAACAAAAGGTACTATCAACAGGGCTAAAAATGGCCCCCTTGCCTCGCAGGCATGATGACAAAAGCGAGAGCAAAACAGGATGAAGCTAAATCTAGTAGATGTGAGAGGTCATCAGAATGAGATCTTGGTTTTCCCTTTTAGCCAAAGGTTATTTTCCCAGGAAATAGTAGCAATGGAAATGTTACTAATAGCAGTAGCAGTTTTTTTTTCTTACCTGGAAGGGTCCTCCTCCACTGAAAAAGCCCCCTTCACATTGATGATATTCCTCTTGTTTTCAAACATTCCGTAACTCAGTGTAACCTGGGGAATAAACCAGCGTAAATCAGGAAGGACCTACCAAGCTGATCTGACATAGCTATGGAGATAAAGGCCTCGAGGAGTTACAGTACCCTGTGCTCATTGCTAAGACAAACGACCTGTGGAGTAAAACCCTTTGGCCACACGTCTCACATGGGTATCTACCTGCTTCTGTAGCTCACTCATAGGCACCTGCTGCAGGTTCTCCAGGTGGGAGTGGAACAAGTTGCTGCGGATCAGTTTGACCCCAAGGACGGACTCGATGATGTATCCGATGGTGCAGTCATCTGGCAGGCGGATCTTCTCGGCCGTGTTCATGAAGTGACCTCCGCTATAGAGGGAAGGGGATGGAAGGCTTGTTTGAGCTCAGAGCCCAAGGAGGGAAATTGGGCGTGTGAAAGTGACTTCATGGTGGTACCTTGCCCAAGGAGTCATCTTCAAGGCCAGACCTCGGCTCACACAGAAACCTGCGCCGCCAGTTGCAAACCAGAAATTGACAGGTCTCTGGGAAACAAACAACACACAGCTTAAACATCAGCATTACTGTATTTCAAAAGTAATTTTTGGAGTGTATTAAACTGTGTAAGTTGAGGGCCATGCCTAAGAGATTGGCTGGCCTACCATCTTATTGTCCCCGAGCCTCTCTGTGGCCTCGATGGGACGGTCCAAGCTGGGCTTGCCGATGTAGACATCCTGCGTGTGGAGGAACTGGGACAACAACTTCAGGAGGCCCCTCATGTGGACGTAGTTATCGTCATCAACGTGGCAAAACCACCTGAGAGCCGATCACAGCATCAAATCAGCTTTCTTCGAGTAAAAATGATGAACACATTCACTCCGTTATATCTGAACACAACGAGAAAATCAGTACGGTGGAATGATAAATGACAGACATCCAGGGAGAAAATCAAGGTCCATTTTTGTCAACATGGAGTCAATACTTAGTTTTAGCTTTTTAAAAATGACATATGACTGTTATGTTTTTTGAAAGTCATATAGGCTCTTTAAATGCCACTCAAAATAAATGCACAGTCCATATTATCTCATTAGACTGTCCTTTATTGATGTAAAATACACATGAAATTAATGTACCGTCAGACATGAAGTCCAACATTCATGTACAATCAATACTAAATGTATGTGTCAGTCATATAGGTCCTTTATTCATGTGAAATACATAACAAATTAATGTTTTGTGAAACATATGAGTGCTACATCGATGTGAGATCCACATTAAATTAATGCTTTGTCAGTATTAGTTTCTATGTAAAATTCTTTGAATGGACTGAATCATGGACTAGAATGAGTGACTTGAAAAGGAAACATCCTTTTTCAGTTGATGCATTCACTTTGTGTTCCAGGGACACATCATGTTTTTTCTCATGTGCAATTAAACCAAATGATTGTATAGAGATCATACATGTCTTCCATTATAGTAATATAAAAGCAGTATAATGTTCTTATTAAGAAACAACAAGCAATAAACATGTATTTCTTACTAAAAGCATATGTTTTCACATGTGGTAAAATGCTAAATTCATCTAAGAGTTTTATATTTTTCCTATAGGCTTTTCCTTTCAGTGCCTTACAATTCAAGTGTGTTTTTTGGTATGAAGGTGGCCAGAATCGTAGGAGAAAAAACACTGACTTGTAGTGAACATAAAAAAAAAACCATCACGTGTCTTCATATATAATTGAAATAAGAAAACCACTTGATAGCCTTACATGAATCATGTGTGTTCTCATATGCCAAGGGAGTGGCCCTTACTTTCTTCCAGACTCGATGAACTTGTCATACTCGACTGCCATCTTGCAGGAAAGTGCCTGGCGACTGTGAGCTGCAGAGCAGTTGGTGTTGATAGCGTGACTCCCTGTGTCGGAGAGAAGGAAAAGCTGGAGTTACTGATGAGGGAGGCCTGCGTCTAGGAGTACCAGTGAAGGTAATCTCTCTCATAACTCCAGCTGCCCCTTGTTAGGATGCAGAGTAGCTGGTAGTGGACTCATTGGGAATAGGAAGGACTGGGTCTGTCCATACTGAAACCTCGGCTCTCCTTGTGAAAAGGGCCTGGATTAAGTCTCGTTTTCAGAGGCCTAAGCATGAATAAATGACAGTAGTAAGTCTGAACCTTTTCGGTCACGCCTCATCTAAAAGGCTTTCCTGCTCTGTGTGGAACATTGTGTCAGAAACTCAATACAGGGACAAGCTGCCTCGATAATGCAAGCAGCTTCCTCTGAGCAAGCAGCAATTTCCTGTTCACTAATACCAAAAGCAATGTGCCCGTGACTAAGAGCATCATGCTACAGCATTAAATAAAACGTCTGTCTGTCTTCATGGCAGCTCCCTCTGGTATTCTGGTCACGTGCAGTTTTATTAATAAACAGAAGTCATTTATTGATTTCACCGTAACAAATATGCTCACCAATTTTCTTCTTTAACTCATCATCCTCTCCATCTGTAAAGATGTAGGTCTGAAAGACAAGAAAATTTTTTTGATAGGAGTCATCTATTGAATGTTGGAAGTACCGCTGTTCATTGGGAGATATGGTAATTCTGTTACTAAATTCTAAGTTAGATAAGCACACAGAAATGCCTCTGAATAGTTTCTCTGAAGATAAAAGGTCCTTGTTCTGGGATGTGCTCTCACCATGGCAACCGTGCTGGTGCCCATCAGCAACCAAAATGCTACTTTCACAACGCAGCAAAGAGGACAGAAGGCTCACTACCATTGCCCAAGTCCTCTTCTTGCGTTTGATGAAAGAGGACATTTTGGCATTGAGTAGCATGTTGGAAAGAAAAAGAAACATGACCGCATCCTTCTTGTTTCATGTCTCTGTTCACTCGGTTATGGAGTGCTCAACGGGATGAAGCCTAATTCGGATATTTTTGGCCTGCTGTTCGAAGACAAGGTGCATTCATCTCAGTATTATTAAAGATTGTAGCAAACATGACATCTGCTTCAGGTGGTGCACTAAGGAAAAACGTAATATACACACACAGCCGGACTGATTAAGTAACACTTTGTTTGCTTTTGTCTGTTCTCAGGTGAAACAACACCTGCAGCCCTTATCTCTAGTACGTGGCCTACCTTGGCCCCCACGGGCCCGTATGGAAAGTTTACCATGTGAGCCAGGTAACAGCCAATGGGATCCGACTTTCTCTGCTTCCCTGGCCTTCACTGACAGTCAGCTGAGTCAAATCCAAAGCTAGCTCCTTCTCCCGCTTCTATGCTTTTTTTTTTTTTAAACCGTGCTGCAGCCGCCAAGCTCTGATGCGTTTGTTTGGTGAGCAAACTCCGTGCAGATGTCGTGCGGTGCGGCAGGCATGCCCTGTGTTTGTTTAAGGGAGGGCGGCGGATTTATTGTGGAAAGGCTGTTTGCTCTAAGCTGGGCTGAAAGGAAAAGCCTAATCAAGAAGGTAGCTGGCAGCTTCGGCCAGGCCAGTAAGAGGGAGGCAGACGTCACCGTATCTCGCTAAGTTCCCCATGAGGTAATTGACCGGGTTACACCCCCGGTGAGATCTCCCCAACCCCCACAAACGCACACACATTGTGAGGGGTACCACAGCCCCCCTCTGATGCAACAATAGCTGGGTTAAACCTCCAGTGGGTAAAGTTTAAATATGTTAGCCTGCATTAGCATACAGCTGGCGTGTTTAACCAAAAGAGATGTCCAACAGGAAGAGCTTTGTTCTTTGTTTCTCCTTGTTTTCTCCTGAAACATCCCGCTCGTTGTAGCTTCCAAGCAGTAGAACAAAACTGAAACATTTCGGTCATCCATACATTCAGATTAGTCGATGATTTATTTGATTTTATATTGTCACATGTTATAGCAAACACTACACTGCGTGTGTGCAAAGTCGTGTGAAAATCTCCTTTGTCCTCCAAACGAATGTTCCCGTTTTGTCTGCGATTAATGCATACATCTCTCCGAAAGGACATGGATAATGGCCAGTAAAAAGCCCACTTGAGTCCTACTATCCAATTGGCTCTGGTTGGTTTTTAAATGAAGGCTGCCCTCAGCCAGGGGAAGGCCCAGCACAACCCTCCGGCTAACAGGGTTCTGATCGGGAAGCCTGAAGCCTGGCTGACTGTCTCCGTCTTCCCAGGAAGGAAAGGCATGGCCCGCAGAGGGCCTCCATCTCCCACTCCGGCACACGCCTGGGTGCCTTCCTGTCTCCTGCCCCCACCAGGAAACCCAATCAGAACAATTCTGCAGGAAACTCTGGTTTCAGGAGCTGCTCTTTCATTCTCTTTTGAAAGTTGCTGTTGGTTCCATTTGGATGCCGCGGTCAATGTCTCTCTGTCTATGCTACAGCCAAGATGCAACGGATGTTTTAGTGTAATATGCAGAGGTGGACATTTCAGATCCAGAGTAAAAATCCAGACCAAGATTTTGTTTCCACCAACCAACTCAGTATTCTGTGACTGTGACTCAGTTGATTGGCTGAAACAAAATCTTGGTCTGGATTTTTAATTTCTGGACCTGAAATGTCCACCTCTGGTAATTTGACTGACTAATGATCTTCCCAGATGTATCTACCTGTATTCCAACTTACATTAATCATTCTACTGTTCAGTCATGTATCTTCCTAGTTGTGTGTCCATGCTGTGTGTAAATGACAGTAGCAAGTATTTCCCTGGATATGTCTGAATGTTCTGAACTTGCCCCATTTCTTTAGGACATTTTACACCTTCTGACATTTTAGCGGAGTGGGTGGTTAGAGGGACCTCTGTGAGTATCCTGTGCAGAGAGAGAAGGGCAGCTTGCATTCAGTGTTATGACCTACTGGCGAAGGATCATTGTTAGAGAGGATGAGGGTGGTTTGGAAACACAGGAAGTTATAATCTGAAATGAAACAATAGCCAAAGTAAAGAATCAGGGGGAAACAGAGGACAAAAACAAACATAAGTCAAGCTGTTTCTGTTTTTTTCTTTTTTTGATGATTATAGTGTGGCAATAGTCCATTATAGACCATTATTAAAAAACGATAGCTTTGTGTGATCAAAAAATACATGGTAATCTGGAATACTAGGATTTGAGTGCATTGAGCTGTCCTATGCTTATACAGAGCCTTTCTCACTAATGGTGCCGAGTGAAGATATCTTGAAGGCTGTGTGTTAATAAATTAGTTTCTGTTTACTGCTTTAAATAGCTGTGCCCCAGCTCATGAACAAGCTTGCAGATGGTCATGCTTTGAGGTGCTCCATGAGAATGTCTCATGGCCTTCAAAGACAATGTACGCGTACGCAGGCTTTCACTGACTCATCGATTCCCAAACTCCATGAGAAAACGTGAGTCAGCATATCCAAAGCAGCTTCACACTTGTCATGTGAGAAATGTCTTGGGAGATGAGAATTTCAGCCATTATTTTGCCTCGGTGACCTGATGACTGTACCTGAAAAAAACACCTGACCCACTCATTTTCCCACAAGAGCGAAACACCTGCTTCAGCTCCACTGTTTACACATAAACAGGTTCAGCTAAGGATCTAAACATTATTCTGTTCACAAAGGCTACAGACCAAGATCATTCTCCGCAGGTAACTAGATGGGGTTATTCAAGATATAACAGTCTATTCACAGAGGCCTGAAACCCACCCGCCCACTTTGATGACTGTGTAGTGTCTGATAGTCCATACTGACCTTTACTAGAACTGCAAGGGGAAAAGGTTGCCATAAAATCAAGATAAAAATATTTCATTGAAATATTTGCAACTTGCTAGCCACACTGACTACAGTAATAAAAGACTTAGCTGAAACCAAAGTCTATAGTGTAATAAATACCATGTTACACAGCTACAAGCATGTCATCTTAAGGGTAGTGTCATAAAATGCGGGCACTTCTGTTCAGATGAAAGCCATAGATGGCTGATTAGAGTAAGCATGTATGTATGCTGAGAATGTGAACACAGTGATTCACGGGGCAGGATGTCCTTGCTTGAGGGCACCACCTGGCACTATTCTTTCTCATTCTAGCATTTATACTCATTAATACCTGCCCTTGCCTCTACCCAGCTGCCTGGGTAACCCCTTAACACAGAGAATATTTAATCTACTCATGGAAATGTATAGAAAGGTGATGTTCACGGAAGGTCCACAAGTCACTTCAGAAGTCTGTTTTAAGGTTGGGTTATGTGATTACCAGAGAGAAGCCTTGGTTATTGTCTGGAAAGAGTGGATATTGCGAAACTAACTTTGCCAACTTTGATCTATGTCTCACCGGCGACATTTACAGCATCTGAAGAACTGAAACAGTGGCTGCAGATGAGGAGAGGTTCTAAGGCTGTGAGGAAATGGGTCAAAATGATGGCCAAGCATCTGCTACTGAACATGTACCCCATTCTGCTTGTCCTGTAATGTCCTGTAATGAACTGGCCTCAAGAGTACTTTAGGAGATCTGAAAAATCATGTCTTCCAACACTCGTATCTTTTCATAGTTTCACTTTGTATCGTTAGGATTGTGAGGCAAATAAACTTCTCGCTAATAGAATATGAGACAAAACTTTGTGCTGGAAAATAATCCTGGGACGATTCCCACAGAGGGACAGTTTTGTCTAATGGAGACTGCTCCTGGAAGGTCGCATTCTCGTGTTGTCAAGCGCAGCGTGCAACTCGAGGCAGAAACGTCCAGCGGACGCGTTTTTGTCACCGATGTCAGCCCTAATGAAGCCTGAAGCCGCAGCTTTCCCAGCGCACGGGAGCTTGACCCAGACGCAACCGACCCCCTCATCTTCCACAAAAAAATCCCCAGCTTCAGCTCCTGCGTTCCCATGGAGAGGATGGAATGAGGGGCTGGGAAAGCCTTTCTTCCCCCTTCAGAAAGACGCTTTGTTAGTCTTGGAGAGCGGGACCGTGTTGGAGCCACCGCTATAGATGCCCGGCACCAAGGTATAATAAATGCCCCCCAACAAAAAGGAGAGTAGGGGGAAGGGGAGCGACGGTGCCGGAGTGCCCTTAACGGATGTCACTCGGAGTAGAAGGGGCTTTGACAAGGATGGGGAAGGAGCGGGACGGAAGCGGCTGTGGGTGTCAGAGCGCGTCTGCGGAGTCGCCGTGACACATGCGGGAACCGATTACCGCACTGCTGTCGCTGAGCGGCGCCGGGGGGCGCGGAGACCACACAGCGTCCGTCACACACTTATAGCGCTCGCTCACTAGAGACATGCCTTAATGTTGCACGAATCTTAATGTTTTTTATTTGAAATATCTGTATAAACAAATTGTGCAAAAAGGAAATTTTGTAGCAGACACGTTTCCCGGCTTAATTGCCCTCCTATAAAATATGCAATTTCATTCACGCGCTAGTTTCTCTTCCCACCAGCTTCCAGCGTCTTTTTTAATGGCCTTTCCTTCTTTATAATCTGCTCCGCGTTTCCCCTTCATGCTTCTGGGAGAAATCTCAATGTGATGAGCTCTATGAGCTCTTGGTACTGACAAGCCTGGTCAAGTCAAGAAAGGAATCGGCATCGCTAATCGCGTTTCACGGACTGTACCCCCAAACTCTCAGGGGGCTGGGAGAGTGAGAATCAGAGATCACAGGGTGACAGGGACTCCTGGTGGGAGACCCTTGGGAAAAATAACCCCTTTTAAACCTGCCATAATCAGAAGTGTAGTTATTCCCGCCACAGCCTTGGTCTGATATTCAAATACTAATATCCATCCTAATCATCAATCCACCTACACAAATGGTATCACAAAAGTAAGAATAGTTAATTTAGATGTATTAACACTGACTCATACATATTTAAGGATAAATCTGCGAATTTCTGCAATAATTGGTATAGTTTTAAAAGTCATCTTCGGTTAGTTTCTTAATGTATTTTGTATTTCTCAAGCATCCCGTGAAAATGTACGCCGTTTACACTTACACTTCAAGAACTCTGAACAAAAATGACCCAAAATAATCAGCTTCACCAAACATAGCTTATTTATACTAATACAGTAATCGAAAGTGACTTAATACGGTGTATTCGTACCTGCTGCATGTTCCTTGAGATCCAAGTATCAAGAAGCAGATCTAATCTGGACTGATGAAATTTTTTCGTGGTCTTCACTGCGATGAAGATATCATTGGCACTGATGTCTTCCGCGGGAGGTGCCTCAGTCGATCTGGCTTGTGAGTTGGGACTGTTCACCTCTCTCCTGCCCCTGGTCAACTTAGTGAAATAGGCGGAGAATCCTTTCGCCTGTCCCGACTTTAAGCTGTCCTGAGGCTGGGTCCAAGAGGCAGCTTGGTCTGCTGCAGTGTCATGACCCTCCCCTAAAGTGTCCAGGCTCTGCAGCGAGCGCATCCCCACGTCTCCCCCGTTCGGCATCTCCTCCACGTGCACCCCTCGGTACTTCGCGGACACCAGCAGCATCAAAAAACAGGTGAATGTTGCCCCCACTATGGACGCTGCGAATTTTTTACCGCAGCTTTTTAGCATTTTAAAAAATTAATGAAGTGGAAAAAATGCTTTGTTTTTAATTGCATAGATTTGTTAAGTTTTACTACGTTAAAGGTGCATTGAATCTGTAATGAGACTCCAATACCAGCGTACTTGTCTACCAGCACTATGTAACGTTGACTGCACTCCCTGTTGAGATATTTTTTATAAACTGCCCCTCATTCAGAAGCCCCGCCCAGTGGGCCGGGCAAATAGTTGCAAGCAATACCGGTCCGGGTGTGCAACACAAACGGGGGGCGGGGATAAAGTTGAAGGCACGCCCTCAAGGGAGGGCAAATACACTGAGCTTAGGAAACGCAACAACGGTGTTTTTTGTGGAAAGCAAGAAAGTGGAAGAAACATGGTTGCGCTTATGGCCGCTTGCCTATGAGAAACATTATTTCATACGCAGTTTTTATTCGTTAGTCATGTTCACAGTACGTAAAGCTATACGATGCCCCAAATATTTGGTGTCCTCATAAAACATAAATACAAGATTTTCCCATCATGGATTCTGGTCAGGGTTGCGAAGGAACCTGGAGCCTGTCCCAGTAACCAAGGCTGGGGAATACCCTGGATGGGATGTCAGTCCACCGCCACACACTGACACACACGCAATGATTAAATCGAGGTGATTTAGGGACATCAGCTAGCCTGAATGCATGTGACACAGGGAAAAAAATGCAAAGGACACACCCAGACAGGATTCAAACCCTCAACCCTGGAGGTGTCCAGCAAATATGCTGCCCTATAAATTAGATCTCCATGAAAAATTTGTTTCAGTTTCAGGTATAGTGTTTTTCAGGGGTATATTATTTTCCATCTGAGTCGGCTTCATAATATAAGTTGCCAGAAATAAAACAGTTGCCTTTTGGAGACCAATGTATGCCAGTTCAAGAATTTTGGCTGCCACCACTCATGCAGACAGATGTTCGAAGAGGTCTGGACAGCTTGTGTGTTGTACTGCCAAATTCAGGGTGCCGAATCAAGCCGCTTGGGGGAATGTTACTTTGACAACAATAACTGTCTTGTTTTAAGGTTTTCAGGGTTGGATCTTTCTGGATGCCACATCACAGAGACAACGGGATTTTCACAGAGTGCCAGAAATTCTCATCCTTTGAATTCCTCTTGATATCCTGTGTCTTCGGTTCATTCAAAGACAGCAGTGTTTCTTGTCCATAAATGAAAAAAAAAAATCTGGAGGTTAACAAAAGAGTTTTATTTCCACTAATCGCTAAGAAAATATTTGTCATATTGTTTTCCTTTAAACCTTTTTCCTTTCATTTAAATAATTTATTGTGATTATTATTATTGACCAAAAATTAATTTTATTGTTTATACATTTTACTGGAAATTATGGTTTCCTTAAAGCCAGGAATTACTTATTTAAAAATTTGTAGAAATTTTCAGTTGCTCTGAAATGACCTCATGCTGTTGCCCGGTTCACTGGTGCATAATTCTCTCTTTATTCCCGGCCTTGGTCATTGTTGAAATTCCTGCTTTTTGGCTCCCTTGGTAAAGAGCACCTAACCGGCCCAGTGGCTGCTGCCAGAGCTGCCCTGGGTCTACAGACAGCCACACAGCAGGCTGTGGATTGTCTCGGGCACCTTGCTGCCTTTCCCGGCGTCCCTGCCGTGGACCTGCAGTGAGCTCCTCACCCAGTCATCGACCGTTTGCTACTCAGTAACCCCACTGAAATCATTTTTTTTTTGCCATTTTTTTTCAAGGGCCAATTTGTCAAGCTGCTTGACCTGTGTGCGAGCACTGCTTCTGAGATAAAGAAAAAAGATCCAAAGTTTTTGCTAAAGTCATAAAATGTCTGACCGAATTTATGGGTTTGTGTAAATCAGTCAGTGGATTTCAGTACTGAAGTTGTTCCGTAATCATGAACTTTAAGGTTCCTCAGAGTAACTGGAGTATGGCTCTTGAATTCAGTGCAAGTTCTGGCAACAATAAAAAGGCTTTGAGTAACATGCAATAGAAGCTATTCGATGGAGTCAGTTTGATCCAAGAATAGAAATCAAAGGGCACAAATAAACTTTCAAAATGATAATTACAAATAGAGACACAGCAGTGTGCTATGAGCCCACTTGTTGACAGATAAGTCGGGTTTAGCTTTTAAAGCAGCAATGAGAATAGACGGCATGAGATCCGGGCCAAATGGGTTGTCCCCATGGTCTGCATTCTTCTGGGATCAACAGACTCTCTTTTGAGGTGTTTCCCCCCATTTTTTCCTGGACTCACCCCACTTGGCTGACAGTTTCTTAGACCTTCGGGACAATGGATGTTGTTAAAGACGGGGGTGTAAACAGATCGTGTATTGAAAGTTTCATTTGTGTTTCAAACACAAGCCCACCTTCTCCCCTCCTCCTTCTGTCATGAACAACAAAAAGCAGGAATGTCTGCTGGCCTTCTTCTAAGCCCTTCTTGGATTGCTAGCTCCTAAGAAGTCACCGCTGAATTCCATTGAACACCCCCCCCCCCCCCATGACCACAGAATGCAGCTCTCGGCATCCACAAGAATGTCTGCGAACCACCCCAGTAAATAAATACAACAACACTTGATTTCATTCACATGTTGTCAGCATCCCTGCAGATCTGACTGTGAGTCTCAGGTTTAGACCTATGGATCTGGCCTAAGAAATGCTATGTACAGGCACGTCACGCTGTGCGGCCCTCAGTCACAAAGGTACCACGTGTTTTTGGACCTGCGATGCACAGTCACTATTGTAGCATTTTGAAAGAAAGCATTTATTTAGGTCAGGCTAAATCTCTTTTGGCAGCCTGCATATTGGAGAATAGGCACCGTTTGGTTGCTTTAGCCTGGCGTCTGACGAGATGATGCTTCCCGGAGTAGCCAGAAATGAAGTCCGAGATCCTCTGAGATCCTTTTTATCTATTTGAGCTCACACCAGTTCCCCTGGAGTGAATCCCTCGTTCCCATAAGGTGAGAGAAAATATTGAACAATAAAAGCTTTTCATTCTTGCATTGAGGAGATTCAGTCTTTTCGCTGGAAGGGAATCTGTGCGATCCTTCTTACACGTTCAGTTACAACAGAACAATGTGCTAGATGATTAACATTAGTTATCATATTGAGCTGAATATATCTATTTTCAAACGTCCCCATGTTTTAGAGTTTATTTTTAGAGTATAAACCATTTAACTAATTATCTTTTGTTTTTGTCAAAAAACGCACCAATTTGTACCTTTGAGGGGCTGTACCCTCAAGGGTCTGCTGTAGGAAAATGTACCTTTTGTCTAGTTTAAGGTACAGAAATGGACCCTGAGGGATATTTTTGTACCATTAGGGGTATATTAATGTTGTTTGTACTTTGGGGAACAAACCTGTACCAGGGCTGTACCATTTGTTCTGACATTGTACACATATACACACACCAATATGTTAACAGCTGAATTCAGCTGTTTGTAAATGTACGCATTGGGTAATACATTGTTTTGGGACGCAATAAAGCAATATGTCCTATCAAAATAGCACTGCAAATAATTATAATGTGTCAGTAGCAACGGAGGAGTTTTCCTTAGGAAGTCTCCGCAGCCTGACTATATGCAGAGTGTGTGTTTAGCCTTGCCGGCGAGAGCGTGGTCCGTGGGGATTCCGGGTGAGGTCTGCAGATAAATGCCGGTCGTTCTTCAGCCTCGGGCAGCGGCGCTGCTATTGTTTCTAAATACGTTCACGATGATGTGAGAGGACGCTGGGTGCGGGAGTGCCATGGGGGACCTGGACAGGCCGGTTTGCTGCCGCTTTCCTTTAGACTACTCTGTCCCAGAGTCCCTGTTAGGTCAGAGTTTTCCAGCTTGAGAGCAGCCGAGTGCTTAAAGTCTCTAACTCTCCCACAGTGAGTTATTTATTTATTTGTTATGCTGATGTTTCTCTATGATCATGCAAACTCTGCTGGCCTCACATGCCCGTCCACAAACATGCTTGGTTAACTGCCTTTAGATGTTTTTTTTGTGAATTTTTGAAATGTTATTGTCACATGATATTGTTGACTTTATTATAAATGTTCATTTCAACAATTTTGGTTATTCAGTCAGTTTTTTTTTTTTTTTTTAATTTTCTCTTCTCTTCAGAGTTCAGCTGACATCTGAAAATGTTATCGGATGTCCCAAGTCCATCCTGTACTCATAGAACATTTGGATGCCTTGGATGACTTTTTCAGCTGTCTTTTCACAGCTTGATGCGTAGCTACATGTTTTTGCTCCCGTCGCCTTCAGAATTTTGCGAAGGTTTTTTATGTCTGCATATCGTTATTTAAACGGCTTGTTTACTTGCGTGACGAACGAAGATCTTGCCATGGATTCTGCGGCCAAGACCCTCCGAGCCTTCGTACATTGGGTATGGGTTGTGACTAATAAGCTGCCCCCCAGGGGTTTGCTGAATCCCCCAGACCCCCCTTCTTGTATAATCCATAATCCTATCGGCATTAGAGCAGCCATGCTGGGAGACAGCCTTTGGCTCTTGGCTGTGCCCTTTCTTGTGCACTGTCACTCACGTCCCACGCGGCGCATCACGGCCCAACCGTAGCTTGATGGCGGCCAGGAGACTTGGCCTCTCTGTCTGCTCCAGCGTCCATCAGCGGTCACCTTCTCCGCTGTCTTGGCCTGACAGGCTTCAAATCCATTACTCACTCATCTTCTATGTCCTTCCTGACGTCAGTCTTCCAACCGCGTGACCTTCCGACCACGAGTCCTAACCCACATCACGTCAGCTAATTTAATGATTTATTTAACGCCACATAAAATATGGAGATCTTTCACTTTACATCCTTTTACAATTGTAAACTTACAAATGTATATAGAGTCGACTCTGCATTACAACATTTCCAGTCACGGTTTCAATATATCATGGAGTTTTGCGAAAGCTGCGAAGGCCAGAAGGTGACACACAAAAAGTTTACTAAGTCATAAATGCATAAAACATATATTTGTTTATATTTATATATATGTACTGAGCCGGTTTGGGGGGTGCCAAGTATGTTTCTGGCGGCCTCTCACGTCGATATCTTGCTTTGCTTTGTTTGTCTAGGGGACCAAAAAACTTTAGGTGTTTTTTCCAGATGGTGGGGGGCCTGCACCCATAACCTCTGCGATGTGGAAGGGTTGACCGAATTGTGCTTAGTTGCAATATCAATCCGTCTATCCATCCTCCATAACCTTATCCACTGTAGAGTGGAGGCAGCTTGGTGCCTTTCCAGGAAGCACAGGCCATAAAGCCTAGATCAGCAGCCCATCACAAGGTACACACCCTCCTTGAAGTTACACACAATGGGCAATTCAGAGACTCAAACCCAACAAAACTGTTGGAGAAAATTCACATAACAAACATCTCCTGAGTTTCAGTAACAAAGCAAAACCAATCCTTCTATAACCTAATACAGTCATTGTATTGGCCACAGTGCCACAGAGACTGAAGTGTATGGACCATAAACCGCATGGTAACGTTTTGATTTAAATAGCTGCGATAGCTATGCCTTATTCTCTCAATGCAAAAAAGGGCACCCCAAGCCACAAGAAAGCCGGGGGGGCTGGGAAAGCACAGCCGTCTGAGGGAGTACTGCATTGATCAGGCTGCATCTGGAAACCAGCTCCACGGCGACCATCGCATCCCCCTCAGTCTGTGGACCCAGGAACAATGTGGTGGATGACAGGGTTCCTCATGAAACAACTTCCTCCTCGTGAGCCGCGTGAATCAAAGCGAGCTTGGAATTCCGCGGTGCTGGCGGAGATGGGAACCAAGAGAAAGAAATGGGTTCCAGGGGAGTCCTATTGTTAAACTGTGCTGAGAAGACCTGGAAAAAAGCCTAAACGGTATAGAAAAATACGCCAAACATGACTGCACTTATTGGGAGATGTGAACTGGACTGGACAGGATTCTTCAAATCTGGCCGCTGATTCCAAATCCAGGCCATGTTTTCATTTCTCCCAGGTACTTAGTTTAATAATTGATTACTGATTCTGACTGGCCACAGAGGCTTCACACCCAGCTCAGGGGTAAAGGAAGGCTGTCAAATCAGCAGTGCTCAGACCTTGGGGACCGTGATTTGAATAGCCCTGGCGTAGGACATATACAGGCTGATGTGATGGATTTGAAGTGATGGGGAGAGAGAGAGAAAGAAGACAGTCACTGTAGATATATGCAGCATCTGTACCAAGGCAGATGGACCACACATGATACCAAGCTGGATCGGACAGCTGGACTCAGTGCACCGAGCCTTGATGTGATGCAGACCGACATGCAAGGAGTTCCCATTTCACAACAGTGGTTTGCAGGGTATTTCCCTCAACAAGTTAGCCAGAAGCAATGAAATTTCCTAACAGGCAAGTAAATTGACAAACGTGCTTTCGCTTCAGGGGGCGACAGAGTGCTTAGCACTGTTGCCTCACACCGTTGGGACCTGGGTTCGAGTCTCTGCCAGGCTTCCGTGTGTGGAGTTTGCATGTTCTCCCCATGTCATCGTGGGGTTTCCTCCAGGTACTCCGGTTTCCCCCCACGGTCCAGAAACATGCTGAGGATAATTGGAGTTCTCAAATTTCCCATTGCTGTACATGTGTGAGTGAATGGTGTGTAAGTGTGCCCTGCGATGGACTGGTGCCCCATGCTGGGTTGTTCTCTGCCATAGGCTCCGGACCCCCCACGACCCTGAAGAGGATAAGCAGTTTCAGGAAATGGATAGATGCTTTCACTTTAATGCCATTGATTACACCAGAAGTTTCTGCTGACCAGTGGACAGCATTATTGATATCAATAATTGCCCTTAAGTGCAATACTTGTCTATACTTTCCTGATATGCACACAGATGAGGTACGAGTTTGTAATTTTGTCTGTTGACGGTGGTGCCAAAAGAGCTCCAGTGCTGGACGTCCTTTCTCTGATGGAGTGAGAGGTCTCTGTTGGCCAGCTGTTGGTGATGGTTGAGCTCATTCTGTACACAGTCCAAATCTCATCAAGAACCCAAGGAGCCGGCTTGGCTGGCTGGGATTGCGAGATGGGAAAAAAGATGTTACTGGTTGACTCGAAGTGGTAAAAAAAAAAAATCAGTTTTCAAAAGAATAGGCTTTTAATTCAGCACATTTGTATGAGGTCTTTTGGTCATATAATAATGCGTCAGTATAGAAGTTGTAGATCAGTCCCCTACACTCTACTGTCATCGCTGTCAGAGGGTATATATCTATCCATTTTCCATAATCAGTTTTCCAGGAGAAGGTCATGGGGAGCTTGGAGGCTGTCCCACAGAGTAGGGGGACACCCTGGACGAGATGCTGGTCATTCACAGCGAAAACGTTTACACACTGTGGGCAATTTAGAGACACCAAGATAGGGAGATAACCAGAGGCCCTAGAAAGAACAAGCACACATGTGTGGAGAACATGAAAACCCCACAGAGAGCTAGAGGCAGCAATCAGACTTTCACGCGCTGAGGAATAAAGCTGATAAGAAAACCACTGTACCGGCCACAGAAGCCTGCAGGGTCATTAAACATAATTCATATAAATCACTGGATTAAAAATTGGCTGGGAAGTATATGTAAAATATGCATGATGGTCATTATAGGTTGCAGTCGAGTCACAATCAATAAGAGGTTTATAACTTTTCTTCGGTCGATGATTTAGAATAAAAGGCCGATTAGATATATTCAGATCTCAATATGTGTTCTTGAGTTAAACCTTTGCTTTTGCGTGCTTCCCAAGTGGCCTGACTATTATGAAGTCTCCATAGACAACAGGAGGCTGTGTTAGACCTGAGCTACAGATTCTGCTGAAGCCTTGGTGCAGCTGTAATCGATATTAAGTGAATAGACTTGAAGGTTGTCATTAAGATCTCCTTCGCACTGTAATGCATATCATAATGATCTTGTCCTCTGTGGATCTCAGGCTTGAATGTCACGTCCTGGGGCCTAATGGTTTATTATTTCCTTTGTGTTCCTTTGTAATGATATTTGTGCCGTGCATCCCGGCTACACTTCCAGCATGTCATCACGCCTCATCTTGTAATGTTTTGTTTCTGTAAAAGACAACTAATTTCTAATTAGGCGAACGAAACGGCAAGTCTCATTTTGAAATATGATTATATAAATTAAAATGTAAATGTGCTGTATGGTGAGATCACTGTGGTATTATGTTCAGAAAAATGCATTTTTCATTTTTGAAACACTTGGTATTGTTGCAATGAAATCATGTTCATCTTCTACTTTAAATGATTAACTTTAATGGCATGACATTTGATAAGACAATAGTCTATCACATTGACTTAGCTTTATAGTCGTCCTGAGAGGCAGAATGAGACTGAGCTGCAATGGCCTCTGTTTGGTCTGCAGACTCATGTTGGCTCACCATGAACATGATGTCCTGCTCAAATTTAAATTCAGTCACTTGATGGTCTGCATAGCTAAAGGCACGACACACAGAGGAGTCTGAAAGTGTGGTGTCATGCACGGTAACCGCTATTGGGGAGCGGTATTATGTTTCACTTTCCAAGTTCATAAGAAGTTGTATTTGCTATAGTCTCTGAAGGAAGTGTAAATACAGAACTAACAGAGTTCACAGTGATTTCTAGACCTCCTGGATCTTACATCCATTTTCTGAAACCACTTAATCCCAACTGGGGTCACAGGGGAACCGGAGCCTATCCTGGGAACAATGGGTACAGGTGGGACCCAATGCTGGGCAGTCACCAACACACCACAGGGTGCACACACTCACAGGGCCAATTTAGACTCACCAATCAACCTACCCTGCATGCTTTCGGACTGTGAGAGGAAACCAGAGCCCCCGGCAAAAACCCACGCAAACAGGACCTTCTTGCTGTGCAGCAGCAGCACTAACCACTGCGCCAACCCACCACCTCCTGGATCTTCTCAAGATGTTTTACTGCTACTACCTTGAAAACCCCTTTGCCCTAAAATGTCTGTTAAAGTTGCTTGTATGTCAGTGTCACATGTTACCAATTAACTGGCAAATATTGAGCTCTTTGAAGTTAAAAAGCTGTATGTGATGCTAATTAGCTATTTCCCCAGGGTAGCTCCTATGTTTTAATTGTGGGAATCAAGCAGCAGTTTCTGGCTGCCGAGGAACATTTCATGAAATGATGTGCAAATATCCTCTGTTAGCCTGTGGAGATGGAAATAAATTATTATTAGTTCATCATTTTCGGAAGCGAAGGACCCTGGGAGGACAGAACATGAAACCTCAGCTGATGTTTGGAGAGCTAATAGTCTGGTGAACATCATTAGAGATTCTCTACTGCTGAAAGAGCCAGACTTCCTTTGAGGCTTATTGTTAGCACTAAAACTCTCAGCCATTATTGCTTATTATGACCATGTCCTTGTCCAGAACATTTACATAACTGTTCAGTGTCTGCCATGCATCCATCTCATCATGTTTCTTCCCAGAACTTCTCCTTTATGTGTGTCATGCTGGCAAGCCACGAGTCGCTAATGAATTAAACTCCGATTAAAATATACCCCTTCCCTTAATTGGAGCCAGCACTGAGAATAGGTTCCTCTTGGAGATTTAGGTGTGTATGTGTGTGGGGGGGCAGGGGTTACCAATTAAAACGGCTGGGGACAGTCAGGTTTTTTGTTTTGTTTTGTTTATTTTCTGACCTTTAGTTGAGTTACAGAAATCGCAAGCTGAATTGTCACAGGGGAGATGGTACAACCGTATATTGTAGAGGCTTGGCGGATGAATGCAACACTAGGAATTCGTACAGCTGGAAGAGAGCAGTTATTTCTGTGCTGGATTACAGGGAACGACAAAATAGTCTGCAATGTCTAGAAAGTCTAGAATGACTTTCACTTTTGAAAATTTAGATTTTTATTGAAAATGGGTGATTTTTTTGTGAAAACCTCTCTTAAACTCATTATTATGATTTAAGTGTTTCTTGGTAGAAGTTTCATCAAGGGAAAACATTGCTTTCCTTAATGACCAGAACACTGTCTGGTTAGTGACATAACACGTTTGGAAAAAACTTCATACACCTCACTTTACCAGCTCAGATAATAAATACCATTGGTTCATAGGCACTGCAAAATATTCAACCTAATGTAGACTGGGTCCAAACTCTGATGGTTTGCATTTTATTAGTGCCCCACCATGGGTCCCATAGAAACATTTCAATGTTACATCTTCATCAGTGTATGTGACATAACGTGACCTAAACAATAAGGAGGAAAACCATTTAATCATTTTCCAAAGACAACAATGCATGGGTAATTTAGAATTTTAGAGGGATGAAACCCTTCCAGAGAAAACAGGAATAATTTTCCATCAACCAGTACCATTATTTTTGCTCTGGGGGCGTGGATCCCCTGGTGAGACCCCAACTGTAGCCAAGCATAGTGTTGCCCTTTGTCGGTGTGCGCTTGCTCTTCCTTATGGACTTCATTGGCACCAGCAGACCCTCAGTGTGAATCCTCCTTAACCCGCCCCCCCCAGCCCACCTCCACAATCTACCCCCAGGCACACTGCCCCATGCACCCCGGGGGGCGAGGGATCCTCTACAAACAGGAAAAGGGCAACACTTTTGGCCACTCTCAGCAATCAATCAGACCTGACAGCAGACTCACGCTTGGGCTGTTTTAATTACAGACAGTCTGTGAGCTCCTAAATACCCACCTTTTGGGAACAAGATGAAGGATAAATGGAAAAGCACACGTGCAGGTTAATGGTGGCATGACATATAAGGGGAAAACATCCATATCCTATCATAAGCCTCATTATTTGCTGATATTGATTATGAAGTATTGTCATTTTTTTTGTGAGTAGTGTAGAGAAATATAATATATGCTGCCACAACTCCCAGAATTATTCAAGGACTATAGCGATGTAATTAACTCAGTTCTCTTTCAATTAAAGTAAAAGTTTTTGTGTAAAATTTTAAGAAAGTAAAACAGGTTGCGTTGTGTTTGATGTAATGAAGCGGAGATTGATTGGGAGCCTGATACGCAAACAACAAAAAGATTCCACAGAGGTGGGTGAAGATGGCTGTTATGTTTGGGGTGCCCACCGTGCTTGGAGCACAGAGGCGGGAGAGGGCACAGGGAGTGTGGGGTGCCCGCCGTGCTCGGGGCACAGAGGCGGGAGAGGGCACAGGGAGTGTGGGGTGCCACCTGTATGGCTGGAATGTGGCCTGTCTGGGTCCGACCCTGCATGCTAATGCGGAGGCGACTCTCTGGCCCCCGCCAGACGGGTCAGCTCACAGAATCTTCTGCTCTATTTAGTGCTTAGTCCCCCCTGGCTGCTGCCCAGCCCCGCCCCTCCCCCTGCCTCAGTAGAAGCCCTAAACACGAGGTCAGCTGCGACAGCCCACCAGTCAGCCCTTTATGGCGAGTGCAGCAAAGCATAAGCCAGGCTATTGAGCCGCTTCAATGAGAGCTGACAGAACAGAAGGTGATCAGCCGTGCCCCGTCCCTTCGCTTAACCAGGCCGACTTACCCGGCTTTGTGCGCTTAACACCATTCCGGGCCTGTCTTTATACTGCACGTTTGTTTCCATGACATGAGCGGGGTGAGGGCTGGAGGGCGAGGATGACGGGGGTCCTGCCTGAATCTGAGCGACAGTGTCCCTGTCCCTTCTCAGCCCCTCCCACTGGACCAGAGCCTCTGCGGGTTTTTAAGCTAAGAGCATAGAGACTAACAAGGACCTCAAGTTAGTCCTCATCTGTGTTACAGTCCTGGAAACCGAAACGCACTCAGTTCTCATCTAATCTGATGAAATACATTCGATAAACTTCCAAACTTCCACAGAAATAGTACTTACAAAATCATCCTACCGACATATCCCAGGGAATGAGTGAGCTTTGGAAATTTGCTCTTCGATTAAGAGTTTAGTTTTGCTTCTACTTTCCTTGGCGCTGATTTCCAATGAAGAGGATGCTTTAAAAATGTTTACAGTATATTTAATACAATTTGCGTTGTATCTGAATTTGTTCACAAATAAGCTATTGCATATGCCTACAGCACCTGAGAGCCCTGTTGAATTTAAACATCCATACAACATATATATGTATATACAGACAGCATAAGGATCTCAATCTCAAGCTGGAGGGAGTGAAGGTTCAATTTCCCTGCAGAGAAATGACACAAAACATACCTTCATTAGCAAACGGTGCGCAGCATTGGTGGTGAATAAATACGGGCTTTTGCAATGTGTGAAATGCCCTAATGTAGAACCAGTATTGCAGAATAACATGTTTATTTACAAAAAAGTTTCACTAGTTTTTGTATCCGTTAATCACCCACATAGCTGAGCTTATCTCATGCTACGATGCGCCAGGTCCTGCTTGTTGTCATATCTGAACTCCTACGCGCCAGTGTAAATGCTCAACTTGATACTGTCAACATGACAAGATCAGGGCTCTAACTGAAATCAGACTGCTGACATTTCATTGGCTCATGTCTGCCTGGATGACAGCGCGGGATTAGAGAGATGCCTGGCCGTGTTGATTAGGCCGCGGGGCCCGGACACCGGTAGGCACTCCCCAGTACCCTGCTCTCATTAATCCCTCTGAGAAGTCAGACACCCTTGACCCTGCAGAAGTGCCCGTGTTGGCGTCCCCCTGCCTCCGACACACACAAAACTCATTACCCCATCTGATACCAGGCATCCATCTCCTGCGTGAGAATCATGCTCCATACAGCTTGAGACAAGGACCACATTCCATACTCCAGCCCCAGTTTGATTAGTAAAGGTGGGTAGTTCAGGTCCAGAGAGTAGATGCCTAGACCAAGATTTTGTTTCAACCAACCGGTTGAATACTCTGTGACTGTCATTCTTTATACTCAACTGGCTGGTTGAAACAAAATCTTGGTCTGGACTTTTACTCTCTGGATCTGATTTACCCAGCTCTGCTAATTTGGATGGTCAATGTTACAGACACTTATTAAAATTACCTGTTTGTTACCCGTCTATTATACCATCATTTACACTAAGTGATACCGAGTATGTGGTTATTCTTATATAATCTAAGATACTTTCATTTTAATATAGAGTTCCTCTCATCGTTGAAAGGAATATGTTGTGTTTGTCTGCTTGCTAAATGTATTTTCTGACTTCCCTCTTACTGTTACATTTTTATAATGTATCTGTGATCTTAAAATCCATTGGCGCTGCAAAAGGATTTCCTGACATCGATCATGCTGAGACCTTGTCTCAATAGCATGTGACACACAGGCCCGGGATCATCAGACCAAACGCAATAATCCTTCCATGATTTCCATCCTCACATTTTCTTAATGCCTTCCCCTCGCCACATGACCTGTAGCAGCTAGCCCCCATGGCACTACCTGGGGTGCAGTATCAGAAAATCTGGCCGCAGTACCGTCAGCCACCATCGGAGGCTGCGCATTCTTTTCCCACAGCCCCGGGTCACCTCAGCAGAAGTCATCCGTAACAGGGTATGCCTCTTTAATTAGGGCCTGTGTATAGAATTGGCATTGCAATCAGCCAAAAAATAAAAAATAAGAAAAGGAGCGTGAGCAGTAACAAAGCGCGTGCTTCTCATTGAGCGAGGCACAATGCAGAGCGTTGTCCTGGATCAGATCTGTCTGCTTTGATTTGGGACACTATGGAGGAGAAGTGTGGTCCAGCTCCCTAATGAGGCTCAAAGATACAAAGACAGACAGGCTGGCAAAACTGGACTTTAAATGTTCTCTGAAAATGAGTTTCGGATCTTGTCTATGACACTCTTTTCACTCTGGCCTGTTGGCCTTAATTGCTGCACATTTAAACACACTCAAGACTTTTGGAGAGTCTCGACATCTAACGGAGGAAGGGGATTTTCAACGCGGTTCATTATCGGTTCATTATTTCCAATATTAGCTCCGGCATCCATCATTAGTCATGATTAACTCGCCGGTCCATTCAGGCCCAGTCTGAAAAGAAGCATCTGCTCAGTGCTAAATGAAAAGGGGATAATCATTTTGAAATGGTTTCATTGTGTTCAGCTCACACGCTCTTTCTACGGCCTGCTGCTGTTTCATCTGTCACAAGAAGCTTATTAACCTAAATGAAATATTTTCAATTGTTTGGTCTGGAATAGATTCATATTTTAATTGATTTTGTGTCGCTGGTATTTGTCATTCAGATGTCTGCATGTAACTGGTAATTTTTTTGAAACATTGAGCCCTAACTCAAATTATCCCATGCATTTGTCTATGCATCAATTCTATGTAACAATATGATACTTTTAATACTAGCTATATGTACGTAGCGTGCATATGACCTGATTACCTCCCATAGTCCAGAAGTACCTGTTCCATGTGAACTGGTCACTCTAAATTGATCTAAAGTGAAAGTCTGAAATGAATAGAGCATCCTATAGATACTTAAATGTTTAGTTAATAATTTAATATTATTTGTATAATCTTTGGATAATCATTAGCTTTTTAATGACTCAGATGCAATGCATTGGGCTTTATCTAAGGATTGTAAGCTTAGCCTCTCAAGATTGAGATCTGTGTGCGGCTGTTTAAGGGCGGTCTGTTAAAGTCTCTGTTAGGGCCTGAGGAGAGCGGAATGGGGTGCAGAGTGGGGTTTTTTGGGTAAAGTGAGAGAGATACCAATTCACTCTATTCTGTCTGGGGCCATTCTCATTAAAATCAGGGTAATCTGTCAGGAATGTGTAAAGTCCCATTCGGGGCTGAGATGGAGAGTGGGGCTATTTGGGGACCAGTTTGTCGGCTGCATGGACACACATGTGGCAGATACCTTAAATAAAGGTCCCGCCCCTCCTGAAAACAAACTTCCTTGGACTCTAGACAGCTTTATGATAATTCAGGAAGCAGGGCCTAGAATTTTCCCCTAGCGCAGTGTTTCCCAACCCAGTCCTCTGGGACCCACAGACAGTCCATGTTTTTACTCCCTCCCAGCTCCCTACCAGGAGCAAAAATGTGGACTGTCTGTCAGGGAGCTGGGAGGGAGCAAAAACATGGACCGTCTATGGGTCCCTCAGGACCGGATTGGGAAACACTGCCCTTTTGCATCATGGCCAGGGGATTATGGCATGCGAACTAGAACGCTTACCATGCAGGACACATGCCATCTTAGAGTGCTTCAAACGGGCCTCCTGCCTGTCAGAGCTGGGAATGCAGAGCCACTTTGAAAATGGATCCTGGAACAGCCTGGCCAGTTCCTTTCTGCTGAGGAGAGGAGAGGTTTGCACCGTGGAGTGTTTTGGGGATTCATCCCAGAAGCCAAGGCCTGGCTGTGATTATTTACCGCTTATTTATCTGAGCTCCCCTCGCTGTCTGTAGACCGGTGCACTTTCACAAAGCAGGCCATTGCCAGGTATTTCTCTATGCAGGCAGCTCTCGACTAACCTAAGTAATCCTTTTCACAAACCCAGGGGGCGGCAACTTGCCAGCCAATTTCACTTTGCCTCAGGTGGGGGCGCCGGTAGTGGCGCTTGCTTAGGGTGCCACATCGGCTAGGACTGGTGCTGCACATTCCCTTATGTAAGTCGAATTTTACGTAAGTCGGGTTTACCGTTCCATGTAACTCAAGACTCTTCGTAATAAAAAACACATAAGCCAAAAATATACATAATAAAGTAATACGCATTAATGAACACATAAGGAACAAATGAAAAATAGTGTGTCTATTTACCTACAGGCATGTGTTGTCTTTTTGCATAAGCACTTCCGTAAATTCGGTATTTTTTTGCGTAAGTCCAGATTTGCTCAAATCAGTTTTACGTAAGTCAGTACCTGGGTATCAATCCTGGGTTCAATGCAGAAGTACATATGTTCTGTGGGTAGGCTCCAGCGACCCTGTGACCCTGACCAGGATGAGGGTTTAGAGGATGGATGAACGGATTTGTTCTGTGGATGGCGGGGGTGCGCCTCAGCAATGGTGTGCAAGGCGGGGTATTAATGGGCAGGTCGAAGGGGGTCCTGTGCCCCCCACCCCTCAGATTTGCGATGCACACTGTGCACAGCCTGAAGGCACACATCTGCCGGAGCCCAGCGTGTGTGTGAGTGTGTGTTTCTGCCTTTTGGGCGGGTGAAGGCGGGGGAATGCCCTCACTCAACCTCACCTTTTATTTTATAAGCTGGGATGAAACTTTCCAGAAAGACTGTTGACCAAGGCAGGAAAAAAGCCCACAGTGGGAAAGTAACAGGATTTATGGAGATTCCGCACCTTCTGGGGCTCCCTAAAAACGACGGGCTCATGTTCACACACAAGTCACTGGAAACGTTGATGTAACGACATTTCAGTGGCCTGCTCTCATGGCTACCTGCTGTTTCATTCCTGCCATTTTTAATGCTGAATTTTATGCTGAATGCTTTAATGCTGATTGCGCAAAAAATAAAACAAAAATATCCCAGCTAATGACTCTTTTTACCATCACAGTTCTGAATGATGCACATTAACATTTATATAACATCACCATTTATGTAACAGCCCTAACCCTAACACTTTTAGTCTGTAATATCAGTAACTTTATACCCGGACCATAACCCTAAGGCATCTAGTCATTAATATCAGTAACATAATACCTGAACCCTAACACTTTTAGTGCGTAATATCAGTAACTTTATACCTGAACCCTAACCCTAACACTTTTAGTGCGTAATATCAGTAACTTTATACCCGAACCCTAACCCTAACATATTTGGTCTGTAATATCAGTAACAGAATACACGCTACTGTTGGGACGCAGATGCTGGGATTAAAATGTAAGTGTGTTCCCTGATTCTGCCGCAAGATTGATTAGCATCTAGCCAGGCAGAGACAGCCTTTAACAAAGAGAGCACGCCGCAGAGGGCCCGAGGCAAGCCGTCTGCTGCGGACACAGTGAGGGTCCATTGTCACCCCTGGAAGAATGCACTTCAGAGTGATGTCAGCACGATCCTGCGTGGAGCCCGAGATGAGGCGGCTTCCTGCACATGCGCCGATTGTTCTTAGGACCTGTTATGTTATGGCATCCAGCTAGTATTAATGGGTCACCCTGTCGTAATGCACTCTGGAGAAGCTGGGGGAGATTTCAATAGGATGAGGATGCCTTGCAATTGTTATGCACGTAACCTCTGTAATGGACTTAATTAGCCTTGTTATCCAAATAAAAAACATGCTGTGTAGAAAAAGCTTACGTATTTAATTCAAATGAAATAGCTGGTGGGAACTCAGCAGTAATCACAAGTTCCTGATTACTTCCCCTGCAATCCACCAGACACTTTTAAAACACTGGGTATTTTAAAACATCCCTTACTTCCTCTCATCTACCTTTTAGCCTGATGCAGATCTGCTGCCCAATCAGTTTCACTTGTTTTCTTCCTTGTACGGCAGTTCATATGGTATGATATTTATTCTGGATCTCTCCACGAGCACGCGGTCACATTCCCTGACAGACGCGGACAGGCCCGAAGGAGGAATCCCGGCACCGGGTCTTCAGAAAAGGCGGGAATTTGCCTCGGCTTGGACACAAAGGAGGACAATAAGTCTTTGGCTGAATGGTGGAGGGCCACTGTCATGCAGAGTGGCGGTAACTAGGGCATGCATGGACAGTGCCCTTTGACCCCCCCCAGCAGGTGTGTGTGGTCAGGCTCTAATGAACAGGGTTCCTTCTAACCCCCCCCCCCCCCATTGGGGAGAGGGGACAGGGGAGGGCTTGTAAAACTGCTGCACAGGACAGATGCTGGGTGTGAATACCCTGAGGGAAAGTGTGCCATGTCTAAAGAAAGCCCTGCACACAATCAGGCAGATCGCTGACATAGCCAGGGAACGGCAACAAATCTGGCCACCACAGAGACTCCCGGCTTTCAAAGCACAGCTATAAAAGGCTCTCACAAAAGCGCCCCTTTATGCTGACCAATGCTGAACAATGCTCTGGAGTTTTAAAGAAAGCATTTCCCCTTTTTTGTGTTTAACAGCTGCTGCATGGAAAGTCGAACTGCTTTAAAGAGAAATGAAATAGTATTTTCTTGACGCCATCTCAGGGACTGGAAAAAGCCCCTTACGTGGCCCTCTGCTTCTCTCATGTTACCTGCTGTTCTGAAGGTTACACATACGTGAATAAGCGTGTGTTTTTTAAATGGACATGAAAGCCACCTGAATGGGAGAGGAAAACAAAGATGGGAGGAAGAAGTGTACTTTGTAACGGCAGATAACTGCTTATGAACAATTCTGTAGAAAAACTGTATTTTTGATCTTGATATATGGCTGTCAAAAATCATCCTTCCTTTATTATAATTGAATATGAAGGATATAGACCTCAATAAAGATACAGACCACAGACTTGGGAAACCCAATTTCAGTATATTTTTTTTGGCTCCGTTATTTAATAATCCAGATTTTCATCTGTGAAAGCATCAGTTAGACTCATCATGCCAGTATGGCAATAGGGGATCAAACACACGCGCCACTTTCTGCCACACAGCGTGACAACAGCCAATCCTCCCCAATACAATTATATTATATATTAATTTATGCAGTCCGCCTACATATTCTCAGTACCGTGCCATTAAACGCAGTACAGATCAGTGATTTGACAGATTTAGAAATGTCTGCAATTAAAATACAGAGCTGCACTGTGAATGGACAGTAAGAAGGCAGATGGCGGCATTGGTCATGTTGACCCCAGCATGGCCAGTATGAGGACGAGACTCTTTTTGCCCCTGGGGGGGGATGGATGCTTCATGATGCAGCCACATTGTCTCTGGCTGATGGAGATCGATGTCTCCTGCTGCAGAATGCATGATCTGGGGGTAATTTCCAGCTGGGAAAAGCCCCCTTTCAATGAGCTGGGGCTGCAGATACCAGACAAAGACGTGGTCTGCGTCCAAAGCCGGCAGACGTTAGCAAACTTTATTATGACTATAGTGCCTTATTTTACCATGATATTCTGGTGTAAGTATATTAGAAATGACCTTTATACAAACTTCATACTTTAAAATACATTCATGTTAATACAATAATACAATAAAAATCTAAATGTATCTAGGAATAATAGTAGGAATAATGAAAGGAAATGTTTAATACACCTTTATTAGAAAAAGTAATTATGCATTTCATTTCTAAATGCTTGTTTTTTTCTTTATGGTGCATTGGAGTATTTAATTACCAGAAGCAAAAAAAAGAAAAGAAATGTTGACAGTGAATATAGGAATATGTTAAACTGGAGTTCAACTGAATGAGTTTAGTATTTTGTAGTGATGTTAATGCTGTATGTCCAATACTGAAAAACCTACACAAACGGTCCCCTTTTCAAAGATCATGTTACACAGAGGGAGACGGTTTAAAGACCCACTATAGAAATGTGTGAAATCAAATTAACCCCATTAATTAAGGTTTTTCCAGTATAGAACTGCATCTATGCTAATCAAAAGCATCCCCCACAGTGTGTCACTTTCTCTTGTGCTATTCTTCGTCTGGGAAGGCAGAGTTTACATTCAGGGACAGAACTTCAGCTGAAGAAAAATCTCGCATTTATCTCTTTGTGGGCAATGCTTGTTGTCTAGTTGTCAAGTCCAGTTAAGGTTTGTTGTCGAGTCTGCAGAGGGAAATCCCATTAGGGACAGTGCTGAAAATATGCATATCAGTATTCAACTTAATATTAGATTATCATATTAGGTACAGCTCGTGAACGGTTTAGGCAAAATTCGTGCCACAATATCTTGTGCAGAGATTCCTGGTAACTAATTTGCTCTGCACAGCTTAGAGCTACCAGAGCTGAAGTGAGCTAAGCTACTTGCTGCAGAAATCAATGCATACAAAATAAACCCCACCCACAAAGCAACACTAACACCAGGAGGGGTAGATAAGACGAATTATGAATAATGAATGACAAATTAATTACAAATACTTTTCCTGTTCAGACAATTACACATAATCATTAACGCGGCAGCTATGATTGTAGTAAGTAGAGTTCAACTCACAAAGTCCCTTGAGACATTTTTTCACCCTTAGTGCTGTCATTTTTTTCCCATGGGAATTTCAATTTGCATATTCCCATTTTAAGGACTTACTGTCAACTAACTAAAATGCCTGACGCAAATTAAACATGCCGGGCCACTTCTTAAACAAATCGGGTGCCCAGAGGCTAAAGCTGGCTGTACACTTCGGACAACGATCGGACAAAACGAAACTGAGATCGAACACACTGGTGCAAAGAACCTGTCGAATACTTAAAATGAGCCCATCAAGGGCACGTTCTATGTCACGCCACAACCCTAGATCCAGATACTGATTGTGGCGAGTGCGTGAGCCATTTTAATAAATGAGATGACAGTTCTTTTAAAAACGGAAGTTGCTCTCATTATTAACAGTTACCATTAGTTTAATACTAGCAGCCACACAGACTGGGAAGCCAAAAATGTACATGACACTCACTGTTACACCAGGAATACACAAATACACATATTAATTTACAATATTTAAAAGGCACAAAAATTAGAAAAAGCAGCGTACATATGTAAACTATGAGAATATGTGTAAAACTGAAAGTATTTTTAAAGCTGGTGACTAGGGTATGAAGAGTATCTAATGATGCAAAGAGTTTTACTCTCTACTCATAAACGTCCTGACTGGCAGTCACAGTGATTTACTCTCTTGTTTTTCCACCACGTTGCAGATCCTTGTTGTCAGACATACTGGAGTTGCCAAATATTCTCCACTGTGCGTACTGTATGTAGAACTTATGTAGCTTCCTACAGATGTGTAGGCGTTGGTAGGCCTTCTTGATGAGGGAGGGAGATCTGACAAGCCCATGAGAAGTCTTGAATTATGTGGATCCCCAGGAACTTAACTCGTAACTCTCTTTACAACTGTTCCCTTCATCAAGATGGGTTTGTGATTTGCTCCCTGTTTTATAAAGTTGATGATTAGCTCTTTTGTTTTGCTGATGTTGAGGCACAACTTGTTCCTGGTGCACTAGTCTACTCGGAGTGGCACCTCCTTCCGGTAGGCTTTCTCAATGCTGTTAGGAATGAAGCCCACCACTGTAGTGCTGCTGGCAAATTTGAGGATTGCGTCAGCATTATTCCTGGCAACACAGGCATGAGTGAACAGCGAGTGTAGCAGAGGCCTGAGCGCACAGCCTTGTGGGACACCAGTGTTCAGAATGCCAAACCCAACCCTAACACTAACCTGCTAAGGAGAGTAGTCAAGTCAAGTCACTTTAATGTCATTTAGTACACATGAAATGAAACAGCAATTCTATTGAGCATCAGGCAGCTAGAAAAAAGTGGACAACCCGCCCTGCGAATCTGGACATGCTTCCAGTTCTCTAGCCATGCAGAAGATAGTGAATTCCCTGGGCACCCAGAATAACTGACATCTCCCTCATGTGAATCTATCTCACTACACCGTCTAACATAAATAAAATGACACCATTGTCTGCTATGTTCCAAAACTCTAAATGATAATAATGACTCTCACAATAACGATGTCCTGCATAATAAAAGCTTGTATGCTTGTAATACTTAGCTTGTATGTCATTTTGGACAACGCTAAATCAGTGCAAATATGGAGCTACTGCCGCTTTAATCAAAGCAGAGAATACACCAGACAAAAACACAAATTACGGTAAAATACGCACCCTATATGAAATGACCTCATTCAAGTATATTCCTGAGTGGGCAGTTTGCCGGTCTCCTGCAGCTGTATTTGTACACCCTGCTCGAAAGCATGTCCTCGTGGACATGTCCTCATTGGCACACTTTGTGCCCACATTGTGGACAGGTCTTAAGACACTCTTATAAATAGTGATGAGCTGGCAGCCTTTCTCACAGAATCTTGCCAGCCCACATAAACAACTGCATGGTTAGTCTTCCCAGAGTAGCCGTGTGCTGGAATCTCTGCAAAGATGCATTTCGACGCTGGACTGCCTATACGGGGCCATTAAAATGTGAGAGCTCAGGGATATGTTGTAAAACACACGCATAGAGTAGCCATTAACTGAAAAATACATCAGACAAAACAGATCAGGTCAGGTTACAAAAATCTAAATAAAAATGAGCGAATATTAGACGTATATATTTGAATATACAGAATTGTAGAATTGCAGTTCAGAAATTCTGACCAACGAAAGTACAAGACATAGAGGATCCCATTTCCTTCCTAAAGAGCATTTTGAATTGTCATCACAGAAACTCGTAAAAACCAAAAAAAGAGGAGAGTGGGCACTCGCTCTGTAACAGTAGTCCCTTTGAGGATAGCTTCTAGGCTAGGTTTCTGGAAGTCAGTAAAGAAGAGGTGGAGTTCTGGCTTGCGGAGTCTAGGGAAGCAATAAATTGTGAGCTGAAAAGGACAAAACACTGGTTGGCTGTCTTGTGCTTGTCGCCTGACCCTGACACTACAGCAGATGCCTTCCCCATCTACGCTGGAGCTGTCTAACAGTCTTTAAACTACCCATGGAGCCTGTTGACCTTCTCAGTGGTCTGTCAGTTGTGTGATGTATGAAGATCAGAAAAGCATGAAGTTTAATGGACGAGATTGACCCAGGATGAGAAAAAAAAAATCACAAGGCAGTGAGCCACCCCTGTATGCAAGACATTAAGGAACTACTTGATTTCATGTTTAACAAATCTGCTTTTCAACAAATTCAAGATTCAGGAGTTTGTTGTCATATGCAGAGTTAAACTGTCAATTATACTGCACAATGAAAACCTTACACTGCATGTCCTTCCAGTAGCCAGAAAATATAAGATACACACAAAAGATAACTACAAATTAAGGTGCTTCAAAAAGGCTCATACGAATACAATACACAATATGTGAACATATAGTGGAATGTAAACATAATGTGAATATTGTGAGTAACGCAAAGAAGTAGATATGTATGAGCCAGGTAACTGGTCAGTCCTATGTGCCAGGGTTAGTGCAACAGACAGAAAATGCTGGCCAATGACCAGGCTGTTATCTAAATTATAGCTGATGTTTGATAATCTTAGAACATGTTATGTTCTAATACCATGGCAATATAACATGTATCTAATAGAAACTGTATTCAAACGTGTGCCTTTTCACTGAAAAATTGAATAAAGGTTTAAAAAAATCTGTCCAGTGTGTTCCAGTGTCATTTTAAAATTTGATTTGGAAACTGAACAAGTCATTGAAATAATTTTCTCTCCACAAATTAATACCCAGTGAACATATTACCGGTTGATCTTCGTCAACAAATGTGTTGCTTCTGAAAGGTGCCTGTTCTCTCTTCTGCTATCCTCAATCATTCCTTTTCCAGGATTGCAAGAACCATAGAGGGTGTACAGACTAGGGAGTCATTTAGACGTCACTGAATTTTAGGAGCATACACATTACTACTCGTCATAGTCAAGTCAGTAGAGCAACCATCAAAAAAAAACGTTTTGCCTTCCAAAGATTAAGTATGCAGCATTCTCTGTGAATTCATACGGCGTGAACAAGACGAAGCGCATATCATTTGTTTTGGATTTCCCCTTTGCATTTTCTTCAGTATTTTACTGTACTTGTCCTAAAATAGCTTTGTGCAGGTGCATGATTTAAAACTTTCACAAGATCAAAGGTCACCACTATGACGAAAACGAGAACATCTGCACTGCTAAATATATTTTCATTGTGTCTGTTGAATTCAGAGTAGTCCTATATGTGTCCCCAGCTAGTCTTATGGGTGTTTACCCCTGAGGACAAAATCATCCCTGATGTAAATTTCTATTTAAGAAGTTAAGAGTTATTCCCTGTGACCCAGTACTGTTGTTATAATCTCAACAGATTATTTCATTAATACTCAGGCTAGAATTGCATTTGCCAGAAGATCTAAAGTCAAACTGAAATTAGGTGGTCCCATATAAGTATGGCTTAACATGCCTCACGAAATATATAGAAAAATATTTTAGATCTGTAAAAAGACATGCATTTCAAATTAAATAGTTTATGCTGGATAATCAGTTATGAAAACCATTTAATCTTGTGTGTCACTTATTTTATGATTTTGGTCAAATGTTATTGCAAAGGTGTTGCTAATTGAAAAGCACCCAATAAGACTGATTGTCAATGAACTTTTTAACTCAGAATAGCTCTTTTAAAAATATAATTTGGGTTACAATTTATTACTATTTGAATGCTTTACTTAAAATTACTGATTGTGATATAAAATAAAGATTTTGTTCTAAAACCAATAAACCAATTGCAATATTTTTATTGAATTATGCAAGCATCCCAAGATTTCCATGAGCAATGTATATTAATATGTATATTCATACCACTCTGTGAAGTAAGGTCCCGTGTGCATGTCTGTGACACTTAATGAATGCTTTTTGTTGAAACTATCAGTAGTTTGTTAATAATTCTTCTGCTGATAATTAGCTGTGTTTGTTTTCTTCACTGAACAACCCTCGAGAGTAAATCTGGATGACCCCTGTGCTCTTCTTGTGGGGATAAAGGACCTTGTTTCTGGACATAATGAATGGTGCACGTGTGTGACCAGCTTTTCTCAATAGCAACAATAAAACGGTCATTGTCCACTTGTTTTCCAGACAGGGCCAAGGTAAACATTAGCCTGACGCTTGCCGCTCACTTTGAGGAGCCTCCCTTCCTGCCCTGCTCTTCTCATTAACAGACACCACTGTCCAGAAGATCAGCGGAGCTCCTGGTGAGGATGTCCACCGGACATCCAGGTCTAGGGAGTGTCTTGTATCAGCACGACGCCACGTCACTATTCTGACGGCAGTGCTGGGCCCGTTGACATCTGGAGGAAGAGACTGCTGATTGAGATAGCTCTCCTATATGTATGCAGACTTCCTCTTGCATATTTCCATGGAAGGATCCTCTGATTTCAAAACAGCATTTGATGTCTTATTTCCCCTCTCGATATCTCCTCCCTCGCCTTGTTATTCAGGGCATGTTCTCTCTCTCCGATGATGGATGGCTACACTGAGTGTTGTGATGTAGACAATCCCAGTTCTTTCATTAAACCCGCTGTGTTTCTGATGTGGTAGATGGTGAGGCCTGCGCTAACTGCAGCTAACTGCTCTGTTTTATTGACGTTTCCCACCATTGTCTATTCACTGACGCCTATCTTCTGGGAAGCATCGCAGACTTTCTCTATTACAATCTTTTAATGTCTTGGCTCAAGATTGCCTCTAAAGTTATCTGCACAAGATAAAGATTGCCTGGTTTTCTGATGTCTTTCACAGCTGTTGAGCTGTTGCTCAGCTGGAGATGCAGACAAGCCAGAAAATTTAAAACACTGTTCCTTCCTGTTTTCCCTTATTGGGTAGTTTTAGCTAGGATAGATTTATCAGGTAATCTTGAGTAGGCTGTCAACATCTCCTGCAAAGTTTTGCTGTAATGGTTTTCGAATATAGTTGCATCATACAGTGTTTATTTGTCCTTTAATATTCCATGGAGCAAACACTAATAGTCACATCATATGCAGTTTAATTCTGTTTTTTCTGCTAATGTTAATAAATATAGGGTTTGCCTGAGACTCACAGCTTGTTTCCAAAGCTGACATTACACAACATCCATGTTCCCAGAAAGTAGATAATTTTGGTATGCTTCATAAACATCTTTCTTCAATGTAAAAAGCAATTGTGTTTGATTCATATGCCTAATTATCCGTTCCAAAATATAACAGTATAAATCACTGCCAAGCCTTGGAATATGGTCCCCAAAGCAATATTATCAGCTAGTCATAACTTCAAATTTATATTGTGGTTTTTCTGTTTAAATTGTGCTGGATGTCACACAGGGACATGCCACATAATGAGGCCTGTATCTGTCAGTAGAATTTACAGTTTTCTGAACCAAACGTTTAGCAGGATGGCTCAGAAAGAAAGAAACAAATATAGAAGAAAAATCAACTAAACAATAACAAAGCATTTCTAAAGTTACTTTTTCTTACAGATGAATGCTGACATATTAATACACAACACACCGATGGGAGAGTATCTGTTGTTGAAAATGAAGCTATTCTTATGGCACATATTATTCAAATAGTATTGTACTGTAAAGTTTTCAGCAATTGGCTTGGGGGTTACTGGGGAGATGCAGGAGAGGTATGGCCCACTGAACTGGTTAAGTGATCAGTGTAAATCAGGTATGAGGATAAAGGGGATGGGAAAACAAAAAGAAGGGGTAAAGGTATAGGATAGTGGAGGGGGGGGGAGCTGGGATGACTTCTCCTAAGGGGGTTTCATCCTTTTAGATCATGATGAGTCTTATGTTCCTCTAACTAAACTCCCTATGATGGCAAAGGCAGCCTTTAGGTTATGAGCCCGTAGCTTCACCCCCAAGACATGTAAGTTTTATGGGAATCCCACAAAAAAACAGGCAAAAAAGTCACAATGAGAGTACAGCCAGTTATCCAGTTACTTTAGAAATGGACGAACCTCTTACTGCTTTGCGTTAACCTCAGAGTGCCCTCCAAGCCTGGGCTGGGATTCCAAACCAACATGGCCCTCTTTCCAGCCACCCAGAGTGGGACTGGTCCTCAGGCTACCGGAGGGTCACTACTGGAATTATGGACAGGAAATAACAATTACTTCACCATTATGCAAACATTATGAAGAGCTTCCACTCCACTAGTGGGTTTTCCCCAGAAGCTGGAGCTGAAGGCTACGATAATATCTACTGTCAGACCCAGCGTGGAGACGGGCTTAGGATGAATGGCTCAAAGTTCAAATTGAATCATCACCAGGGGAGGTCTGATCTGCCTGCTTTACCAGGAAATGAAGACAATTAACTGAAGTCAAACAAATTAAGAGTTCAGTAATTGTGGAGACTTTAATAAACTCTCCCAATAACAAAGAAACTTGGCTGAAAACCTTCTTATCTTTTCCCATGATTCGCACAGTAACTGTGATACACCCTGAGAGAGTTTTGTGGAATGTTTAAAATGCAGTGATGTTGCAACACCAATGAGTACTCAGTCTAAAGACAAAAAAATCAGTTTTACATTTACCAAATACACTTAATGCCACTTTTGAGTAATTTTTACATTAAACTATACAGCGCCTTCTATCTGACTGAATTAACAGATTCTGGTTGATATTGTTACACCCTGAACTGTCTGATGGACAGAGTCAGTTGGTAACTCTTCCATCCATCCATCCATCCATCATCCTCCGCTTATCCGAGGTCGGGTCGCGGGGGCAGCAGCCTCAGCAGGGAGACC
>JAODKC010000095.1:23490691-23511810 GCA_026777985.1 Mormyrops attenuatus | reverse complement strand
TATAACATATTATTTATGTGTGTAGTATACCATAATATATATAATGTACAGTATAACATATTATTTATGTGTGTAGTGTACCATAATATATAATATTATATGCTTACTATGCTATACTTGTATCTGCAAGGTTCTGGGACAGCTATGTTGGAAGGGAAACTGATGGATTAAATAAAATATTTTAAACCACAGCACAGTACAAAAGTCTTAGGCAGTCAAAGAAAATGTTTAAAGCTATTTATTTATGTAGTAAGTGGATATTTGCACAAAAACAGCTTAACATTAGATCATACACAAAGATTTTGAAATGGCTAAGCTGACACACTTTGAGAGTATAGTTTACATCATGAAGCTCATTCAAAAATTATTTTCTTTGATTGCTTAAGACTTTTGCACAGTACAGTATGGGAATTTGACTGAATGAGTGGCTCTCTATTGTTGTGTATTTGTTTTTTGTAAAGTAACCAAACAACGCAAGTCCACCTTGATACTGGATCTTTTGTACATGTTACTGTAATGACAGAGTGAACTGGGAGGGTTTTGTCAGGGTCTGATGTTCCTTCAGAGTTGCCAACAGACTGCTGAAGACGTCTGCAGCACGATGCAGCATGGAGCTTCTTCTTCTTGTAGAGTGATGTGTTGGGGCGGCCAGTCTGGTCACGCCACCATGCAATTGGGGAAAAAACTACACGTCTAGGCCCTAGACAAGTGCCTTCCACCTGGAGCAGCATATGGTACACATTTATGTCTAACCGCAGCCCGTGGGACACTGATGTTAATGACCACACCACAGTTGTTAAAGCAGGGCATTTGGGGCATGCTGTTACATTGCATGACAGCAGTTCATTCATTCTCATGCAGGCCAACCATGATGCACTCTGGGTTAAAACAACAATGCCTCTTTGGGAGTCAGCCGACTGTGACGGACTTTTAAAAATGGAAATCGCATTACATTTAGAGTCGCTTGTTTTGGTATGTTTTTGTCTGGACCTCCGATGACCTACAAATCCATCACGGGACCTGCAGGATGTAGAGTTGTTTGTTCCGTTGTCTTGATTCGCAGTCTGAAAATATACGGTTTATTATCGTTCACATGTTATCGGCTGGCCACACATAGCTGGGGCCGTAAACAATATGTCAACTTCTGTACGTCTGCATCTTGGCTGCTTTTACAAATGTCATCCTTGGTTAAATTTCTGACATTGTATGTATTAACAAAGTTAACATTTATTTATTTTTCTTCCATAGTGCCATTTCTGATATTGCACACATCAGCAAAGCTTTTTCCAGAACTGACTTTTGAGGATTCCATCCCCTCAAGACCCCAACTAGGATAAACCATGTGAAGAATGGATGGATGGATGGACGGATGGATGGACTGAATTTTGAAAAAACACATCATAACTGAGAATATATGGGTTCCAGTATTCAGTTAAATTGGCAGAATATGTGCTTCAGCTTCCTGTGAGGTCATCATAGCCCGTGCCTAAATTAAGCAGAAAATCCATCCATTCATCTTCCATGGTTGCTTATCCAACTGAGGACCATATTGTTATCCTGGGGCTTATCGCAGGAAACACAAGGCACAAGGCAGAACAAGGGCCACGCCCTGGCAGATTCAGAGGGCCCAGCAGTTTATAGGAGCCCCAAAATATACCCCCCACCACCCAGGATCAGCAAAATCTACTGAGGGGGTCCTAGGTGACATTTTGTTCGGGGGCCCAGAATATCTAGCTATGCCTCTGACCGTGGGAGAGATACAGAGTAAGCAGTGGAAACACACACACACACAACAACATGCACACTGTATATGCACAAGGCGCCACTACATATGTCTGTACCATCCATCCATGCAGCCATATGTCATACTGCTTATCCAGTTTAGGGTCTTATACTGCATGCTTTAATTTGTTTGCATGCTCGTATATTTTTAAGGAAATGTAATTAACTGCTAAAACTAGTGGAATGTTATTGGCGCCAGGATCGAGTCACTTAACTATTTCTTATTATGTTCATTGTTTTCCCCTTAAAAGTTTGACTTATTAAATTTTCTGTTCCTTCACAATAAAATTGAAATGAATTTATAATTCATCAAAATGATATTTCTACAGAGATTGTTCCTTTTGTACCTTTTCTTTGTCCTTTGTTTTGTCCATTCTTTTCAGAGACAATGTGAAGCTTTGAAAGTGTGTTTTCGAGGACCTCTAGTGGCAAATACTTGAAGTCAATCTCAATGGTTCCACTCATGGTACAGGACTTACCAAGAATGCTATCCACACTCTGCCTCAGCCATGGCAAAATCTAAAGTATATTATGACAAATAACATCAGCTTGACCAGACTGCAAATAACGTATGGTCACTGGATTGTGGATCATAGCAATGTTTGCTTTAGCTATACGCATGTAAAATCAAAACGTCACTGGGCCTGCATTCTGCTTGTTATACAGTCTAACATACAACTGCATCTTTTGGCAGCTGTTTTTTTTGAGAGAGAAAGAAATTTAATAAGGATCTTGGTGTATTTTAAAGTGCATTGCCTTAGTAGTAACATACAAGACATTCTAATGTGTTAAACCTAAGAAATAAATAATAATGGGTGCTGTGTTAGAATAACAGAAACAATATGAGCTATTAGAAATTATACTTCCTACTAGTAAACCACAAAAAGTACCGTAATCGGGTAGCATAATTACAACCTATCACAACCAATAACATTTCAGATAAAAATGTATTCACCTTACACCTTTTCTTCATTCTTTTTTTTCATTTCACTGTTTCATTTTATTTGATTCCAAGGTGGAAAGTTCAGGTCCAGAAAGTACCAGGGATTTGTTCCAACCAACCAGGTCAGTACTCTGTGACTGTGACTGTTCCAACCAACCAGGTCAGTACTCTGTGACTGTGACTGTTCCAACCAACCAGGTCAGTACTCTGTGATTATGACTATTCCAACCAAACAGGGGTGCATTTCCCAAAACCATAGTTGCTAACTGTGTCGTACTTACATAGTTTGAACCACGTAAGTTCAAAGTTGAACCACGTAAGTTTATATATATATGTGATTATTATGTATTTATATGATATTACACAGTTCGCGAGTTTGTGTACTCTGTGACTGTGACTCTTCATATTCAACTGGTTGGTTTGACCAAAACCTGTGGCCTAGATTTGTCCTTTTTGGACCTGAATTTTCCACCTCTGATTTAGTTTTATTTCAAATGCATGTGAATGGTATAACAATGTGGTCGTGCAGGCCCTCTGTGGGTTAAGGCTCTGTTCCAGTGATTAGAAGGTCTCTGGTTCAAATCCCATGGCTGACAAAGTGATTTCACTCTTGGGCCCTTGACCAAGACCCTTAAGCCCAATTGCTCCAGGGACATTAGTTGTATGATATTCATTTTAAATACATTTTAGCCATCTGGCTAAAAATAACTGCCACTGGCTAATATTCTGTATATTTCATGCCTTTCATGGATTTTTTTTAAACAAAATAATTTTCTGATCTTGGCTTCAGACTGGAAGCTGTAGGCGCCCCAAGCAGCAAAACATTACCATTAGTGCTCACAAGTAATAAACAGAAGTGCCTACACAGCTAAACATCTGTCCAGGTGAAATATTACAACCATACCAAAATCACACTGATGTAAGCATTTAACTTTGTTTTTACACTCAGCTTGTTGTAATTGAAATAATGCATTGATGTAAAGAATCTATATTTTTATTATGTTCAATATTGCAGGTCTGTACCAGCATAGGTGCAGTTACAATTCAGGTGCAAGTCTGATCTGTGTTATCTGTTATTTTTTGCTGTGTTCCCCTGAGTAAATATGGGAGAGATGGAATACAATTTAAATGATTCCATCCCACAGTTTTCACAGTTATTGAACAACAGGGATGGTTTACCTCCTAGCTTCTCTTTAAATTCCTTTCTGCTGACCTTCTAAGACTGCTGTGTCACGATCAGTCCCTACCCTGTCCTGTGTGTCATTTCCCTGCTTGGCCAACAGGTGTCACTGGCCATCTCATTCTTTGTGATTGTTAACAACCCGCACCTGATCTTTTTTAGTCCTAGTTCTAGTGTTTGGTTTGTTGTCATTGGCCATACCTGTTTCTTGTCTAGACCTAGTCACCGGTGTGTATATGTGCCTGCCTTCGCTCTGTTCTTTAGTTGGTCATTCTGTGTGTTACCTGCCTGAGTTTCTGTGTACTTGTAGTAGATGCTTTTCCTTGTGTATAGTTTTATAGCTCTAAGCTAGCCATGCCTGGGACTTGTTAGTCTTACCTCTCATTCCTGCCCTCCTGTTTGTCAGTCACAGCTGCCTTATGTTTGCTCCTTCATTAGTCAGGTATATTAATGTCTTCCAGGCTTGCGCTACCTGTTTGCTGATTGTTATATGTCAGTACCTGTTATCCTGTGGTGTTTGTGTCAATAAAGTCCCCTGTGGGGTTTTTTGCCAAGTCTACAGCCTGCATTTGGGTCGTGTCTTGCCCGTGGACATGACAAGGTGCTTCATTATTATATATAAATTAAACATGTATTCTCATGTTTCATATACTGCAAACTCATTTTTCGGATATTCAACAATTTAAAATTATTTGACTTTTTAATTCCAGTCAAGTAAAAGAACTGATGTTTTTTGTGCCCTGTAGAGACAAATATTATAAACAGTGTCTAAATATTTAACATGTTACTTACAAATGATATTTTCAAAGAGACATTTTGATATTTTTAAGGGAAAGTACTCTTGCAACACCAGAATATCTTCTATTCCCCTAACGTACAGATCTTAGGTATGTCAGTTTTAATAAGGCCAGCAGGACAATGAAGGTTTTTACGAACATTGACATCTTGGTGCTGTATTATTCCACAACATTTAGCCTTTTCAACAAGCAATCTAAGCAAATATGTAGGCATGCATCTCTAATTGTGCAATTGGAAAAAAATGGATCAGAACATTGTCAGAAATATATTTGCTGAAATAGATGAATAATTACAAATTTGTAAACACTGCAGTGAATTAATAGCTAGTGTTATATTAAGTAAACAGAGCTCGTGTTCTCATTATCACAGTGACCCACAGTCATCACTTTCTCCACATTGCCTTCAGGATGTTATTATGTGCCGTGTGAAGTTAATGTGTCTGAACCTGTATCACACTGCGATGTTCAGTGGCTACAGCGGGGGCACCAATAAGGAATAACACTGCTTTATAAGGTTTTTGTTTCCATTATAATTTTTGGTGTGACAGATAGACTTTGTGATGCTCATCAGAAAAATACATAAGGTTTTTGAGAAATGGCTAGTTCGGCTAATGTTATAAAACATGGGTCTTTCGCATAACACTGATCAACAAAGACTTTTCACGGAACAACTAAGGATTGTCTTTTATGTATTTTTTAATGCTGATTTAAGAAATGTGTTTGTAAGAAATGTGTAATGTCATTTTTAGGCTGTATTGATAGTGTATAATTTCTTATTAAGAATGTATGGACATATTTAAGAGTAATTTTGCAAAAAAATATTTATTTCAGTTTCTGAACATGTATAGGACATTACAGAAGTGCACAAAGTACTGCCAGTCTGTTTTGCTAGAGGTTACAGATGAACAACTCTACATCCTGCAGGTCCTGAGATGGATTTGTAGGTCATCAGAGGTCCATTCAAAAACATACCAAAAATAAGTGACTTTAACATGTTCGGACATGTTGAGACATCGTCCTGCTCTCTCTCACTGATATGGAAAAATGATATCAAGGCAAGTGAAGTCCCAATATGCTTCTACTGGCTTCTACTGGACCCTTAAGAGGGATGTTCCTGAGGCCAAGTACAGCACGAAATCATACACTTGTACCTTTAAGATGAGTCACTTCCACCATGCACATATGCTGTAACGTTTAACTGTGTGTCAATCAAAATCCTTAAATGGTAGGTGAATTATGATTAGATATTTAGATTCGGCACAAACAATACTGCAAGATTCACGTATTTTGATTTGTGTAACAAAAAGAAAGTAAAAGTTTGTTGAACATTATTATCATTTTTTCAGACAGACACCGGCATAAAGTGCTTCCATGTTGAGCAGTATCACGTAACAACGGAGGAGCATCCTGCCTGAGCATTTGCTGTTGATGGTCTTGCATCGATCATTTTCGCCATCTGTTTAGAAAGCAGATGCCACATTGGCTCTGAAGGTAGTGTTGTTGACTCTCACCTCCATGGCTGAAGCTTCCAGTTCTGCTTCTGATCTGTGTGTGCGGCGTTTTCCATGTGACTCCTCCAGAGAAATGCCCTTAGACAGAATGGTGACTTCTAATTGATGACATCACACCTGGGGTATGCCCTGTGCTGCTTTCTATGACCCAGACCAGGATAAGTGGTTAGAAGATGGATGTTTAACAAACCATACTGCTGTATATGCTGATATGTAATGTTGTGGGCAAGCAACGTAAACCAGCTCAAGGCCCCTGTCAGCCCCACATATGGAATGTTTTTTTTTTCAAAACCACCACATGATAAAACAAGAACCATCCTCACCCACATCCCGTTGTATTTCAGTTCTCCTTCACTAGTGCCAGAGTTCATGCATAATTTAAGCCGCTTCCCCACTCTTTTCCCAGTGTGAACTGTCCTCAATTCAAATGGTAATGTGTAAACACTGACAAAATATATGATTGAATTTCTATTTATCTAGCTATATTTAATTTATAAGTTACTGATAAACACAGTGGTAAATCACTGGTAAGGACAGTGATTATATGGTTTCCCCATAGCTATTTATGTATTTCAGGACACTTCTCATTTTGCATTGTTTAAGATTTTAGCTGACATCTGCACTGCGGTTGAGTTGGTTGACTTGCCATAGTTGGATCACACAGAGGGATTCATTTCATGGCTACAAAAGGCTTCCACAATGGTTATGATAGATGACATGTTCATTAATTCACATTCTACTTACAATATTTATTGCAATAATAATCGCAATTCAACAGGCTTGTTTTTGCTTTTGTGCAGTATGTACAAAAAGGTGGCATATTGAATGGACTGTTTGTTACAGTAAAGGGTACTTTTAAATTTATTTAAGCAGATTTTCAAATGTTATTTGAAAACACAGAAAGCATGCGATGGCTAAGTATCTACCGGTCTTCCTAAAGCCAGCGGGGCCTCCATCGTCAGCGGCAAGCAGGACTTAGCCCTGTTTGATCTTTGGGCATGGTTATAGGGAGACTGGAGCCAAGGTCAGTGTAGAATGAGGAAGATCCAGATCGATGGGTTAGGCAGATGGCACACTGAGAGTAGATAAAGGGAGGGATCAAATTCAGGCAGCGGTGTGCTTAACAGAAGACTGGGCAGGATGAAAAGAACGGCAGAGTAGACAAGGGGTAAATGTGGAAGTAATGACAAGAAGCAAGTGAGGATCAGGAACCAGTGAATGATACTTTAACTCACAAACTTCCTGACTGAGCACAGAACAGTTCTTTCTATACACTTTATAGAAGATCCCAGTGAAGCTTTTGACCAGGAAATCTTCATCATTCTCTTGGTGTCCTACAAGTAAAAGATCAGCACCACAATAAATAGATCTTTTAAGTGAAAGACAAAGTTTGTATTTTCGGGATGCATTGGGAAAAATTGGTCTAAACTTGCTAACACTCTTTTTAATAGTAAACCACTTTGTTCACTGTTTAGACAAAACATGCCTTCAATATTTTACATTTTATTACATGAACTGGGAAATTTTGTCATATAACACAATTAAAACATAGGAATAATACTCAGACAAGTAAGCAGCCAGCTGGTCTTATTCTAACAAGCTTCCTAAATGAATTGGTGGTGGCAGGAGGCTTACAGTAGGTACCTTAATCATTCTACACTGATGTTCAAACCATATCCCAACACAAGACAATTATAAAAGTGTTTAACATAGATATATTTAAAGCCCACTAAATGACTAGTAAAAATATGAGTCATCAGAAATGAGTTTTTCAGGTCTTTTAAATAAACAGATAAAACTGTATACATATGAATACATACATTTGAAATAAAAAAAAATCTAGGTGGGGTCAGACAGGATTCTACAAAATCCATCTATCACCCATACTAGAATTTTCTTCTGGTGCTACTTGATAGAATTTTTTTTCACATAAGAATTCGGATAATAGTAGGTGTTCTAGTATCAAATTAAAATGTCATTTTCAAATCTGAAAAATGAAAAACAAGTGTTTAATTAACATCAATTATATTTAAATGGCTTTGTTGTGTGATGTAGTTTTGCTGTAGCATGGCAAAAAGAAATGACTGACTTTATAAAAACAAGACATCAATGACGTAATAGTTATGGAGCATAACTTCAGTTGTGCAAAAACAATGCCTTGTCAAAAATTCATACCTATAATGCACAGAGCATAATCCTTTTTAAATTAAAAAGACACAAACAACTTCAGAATTGGATTTGCCTACATATTTATGAGCATAAATAAACATATATGGTAAATAATGCTGAATGCTGGAAAGGGCACAAATAATTCCAGGTTATTAAAGATAGCGATCAAAGTTTCAGGGTAATTTGCTGTTGTACTGTAATATGTGCTCTGAGTTATTTTAATAAGTACTGATTTGGAATTTACTGTCTTTTCTTTTCTTGGACTTTATGTTCTGCCCTGGCTCCTCTACCAAAGGAACCTTTCCAACGATCCTTTCATTCCCCTTCAGTCATCTTATCTTCTCCTCATAAACATAATGAAATTCAGAATCATGTTATGGTTTGTTTGCCCCGTTACCCTGTTTCTGTCGGAGAGACATAGCAGATAAAAGCTGCTGTCGCTCACTGGTGAAACCGACCCCAAAAACAACAAAGGAATCGATTTACTCATACTTGCTGTCCACGTACTTCCATAAATAGCAGTGCATGAAGAAATTACGGTATACATGAGAGGTGTCTTTAACGCAGAGAAGAGCTATCCAGTTTAATTCATTATCCTTTTACAGATAACACTTGCCCTTCATAATTTCAATTTAAACGTGAAGGTTGTATCATCAGAATTATAAAAACACCACTTTAGACTAAATTTGATCACGGTCAAAAGCATTAAACGAGCACGGGGATATTACATTTCAGGGGCTCAGTCTGATGTAGTTAAAAGCCGCAATTCTGAAAAGCCATGCGGTAGTTGAACACTACACTTTAGCAGAGCTAAATGACGAACTGCACAGGTGCTACCATGTAGCATGAGCCTGTCAGGAAACCACTTCAGTCAGTGCTTAACGCAATGATGGCATTTTGAAGATAAATCTGAAGATAGACATAGTTCAAATATTCATTAGAGCTTAAAAATAACCAAGAAATTACCAAGGGAAAATAGCTCTATAGCGGATGCCGGCTACGTCACACTTATTAGCATGTTATTTTAGCTGCAGAACAGAATTAAATCTATTGGCTCCGTTATACGACTGCAAATATGATTCTGAATATACACACCACAACAGAAGTTAATAGAATCTATCATAAACCAGAGAAAAGAATGCAGTCTTATGTACCAAGACTCAAGTATGACCCTAGGGCCGTGATACAGGGGTGCAAGTTGCAGTTCCATTGACATCCTATTAAAAAGAGAAACGGAGGAGGTAATTAAAGTATACATGGAGAATAACTACCGTGGAAGCAGGCTGAACACGGGAAAGGTTCAGTCATCACACAGACGCTCTGAATGTGAATGACGAAGTTGAGCTGTGCCAATAGATTTTAGGGTCACACGCTGGATTGTCGATAGGCTGTGGGGGGATAATAAGGAAATCACCATGCAAAGGAAAGTTACCGGTGGCGATGTGGGCCTCTGCGGGGAGCCACTATCATATACAATCGTTTGTCAAGAGCAGCTCTCGAGAGGGTACAGGCAATTACGTCTCGAGGTCGCGCTCTCCTCAGACAGACCCGCTATACCACCATGTACATTGCGAGGAGTTTCCATGTTCAGTTGTCGTCGAGAACTTTAGCTATACAGGACGTGCCAACATTCAATAGAGTGCGATAACAATAATCTCCACCAATAATGTACCTGATAAAAATAACTGACTTAAGGTGTGAGTCTTCTGCAACGTCAAACACACAGTCTGTTAAAATTTATGGTAACGGCAATGGTGAAAAAATATATAAACATTTCACCCATATTTCAGTTTTTACCTTTATAGTGCCAAAAGCATCTGTCATAAATTTAAAAGAGCACCACAATACATACACATACTACATGTTACAGTTTGGATATAGAAAGTATATATTGCCTTCATAATCATGTAGGACGTGCTGCCATTAGGTAACGTAATGAGAAAACATAATGTTAACTATCACTCCAGTGCCGACGACAACCAAATATACATTTTGATTACACCTAATCGTCACTTTAGCTAATTGCTTTAACGAAGTCAAGACCTGGATGGCTGAAAACTTATCACTAAATGCTCAGATAACCGAGGTTCTGCTGTTTGGAGGCAAGTCCGCGGATAGGAATGCTATAATGCTATAATCACTGCACTCCACTCCAAAGGGCTGAACTTCTCCCTCAGCAGCTCAGCCCGTATCCTAGGCATCATCTTAGATACAAGCCTCTCATTCAAATCGAATGTGGATGCAGTGTCGAAGGCGTGCTTCCTAAAGTTACATGACATTGCCAAACTATGATTCCTTGATACATGCCTTTCTACACATTAGCTTAGACTACTGTAATGCTCTGTTATCTGAGAGCCTTTGTAAGCATCCAGGAGCAAAATTCCACAGAAAGACAAATGAAAGCAGAGTTTCTTAAAACTTAGATATTACAACATAAATGGCACGAAATGGAAGAAAAATGAAAACTAAGGAAAGTGGCTGATTATGTATTCACACCTCCGTGTAATGGTGTTAGAAGTAGACCATATCAGAGACACGTTAAGTGTTTGCAGTAAGGGGCCCTGCAGCCAAGCACACCTAGATTTGGAAGTATTGATTCAAGCCCAGTATAATTGCAGGGAGATCAATGGTGGGCATCCCTCTTCAGTTAAAGTAATGGCTCTGACTGGGCCATTATGGGAAGCTTATGTGTTTGTTCTTCAGCAACTCCTCTGTTGTTATGTGCAGTCTGGGTATTTAGTCATCTTGAAAGCTAGGGGGCAGCAGCTTCCTTGTGCCAGTACCTGTTGACAAAACTCCCCCATATGATACTGTCATGTTTTATAGTACAGTGTTGTGTCATATTTTGCTTACAAGCAAATCGGCCTTCGTGCCTTTAAAGTAAACGTTGAATCCTTGGTGGTCTCTGTGATCATTCTCCTGCTTCCCTTATCCAGTTTGGTTGGATTAAGTGATCAAGGCAACATCTTGGTGATGCAATATTCCTTCCAGGTCTTAATAGTGGTCTTTAAAAGATTTAAACCCTTATAATATACTACACCAGTATATTTTTATAAAGATCTTGGAAAGTGTATTTCAGAAAGTAGTACTGGGTATATTCTGAGGTGGTCCTCCTTGTGAAGAGGCTTACAGGCAGCTGTCTTTATTCTGCATTAATCAGAGTCATCACAGCTGAAAACAGGTGGAGGCTAATTTGGTTTTTGTCATTATCTGGAGGACAATTAGTCATTTCAAGGCTTCTTTGAAAGGCCCATTGTGAACAGGATGTACGAGGTCTCCTCTGAATATATTGATTTCTGGCTTTCATAAAGATTATTTTGGTTGAAAAGGTAACACTTTACTTAAAGTTGTCATCTGTAAAAGCATTGCAGTGTCTTCTATTGACAGTCATAAGGCATTACAGTGTTGATTATAATGCTTCATAAACTCCAATGAAGTTACCATGTATAATTCACTATAGATACTTTCATAATGCACTATAATAGTCTGTACAGGAATTAAGGATGCTTTGTACTGCATTATGAAGATATCTATACTGTAGAGTAATATAGATGAGAGCTTCATAAAGCATTTATAATGCATCATAAACATGGCTGTAAAGTGTTATGCCTTTTTATAAATATTTATAGCTATGTTTATAATTCTTTACAGATGCATTATAATGTATTATGGATGTGTTAATAGATTCATATAGACATGGCGTTCATAAAAAGGGAAAACAATGTATATGTTATAATGTCAGACTATGTATGACAAAAACATTGAAGTAAAGAAGGTATAGACGTATGAACTACGTACATAGCCACAGAATAAGGAAAGTTAGAGAAAAAAGCTAAGGACAGTTTACTACCTAACAGCTATTGGTCATGCTGACTTTATACAATCAGAATGGTGTTTGTGGTGTTAGAAGTGATGTTTGCTATAGAATGATGGTTCTCTGTTCAGCCAATGATGGCTGGTGGGTCAACAGGGTCAATGGGTGATTGTAGCCATTAACAGCAATTTTTATGCATTTTATTGTATGTCTAAGTGTGCATGGATTTCCATCACGATGTTGAATTGTTCATCTCAATAGTGAATCTCTTTATTCCATTCCATCAATAAATCATTATGTCTTCAGTACCATGGCAACCTTGCTGACCATTCTACAGTCATCAGTGAATCACAAAGGACCCTGTATCTTAGAAGTGTTGAAGGGTGCTTTATCGATTTTCCTTTCAATTGTAAACAGGCTTGCCATTCCGTAGATCTATATTGCATAAATGAAAAAAAGAAAATGGACGGCTAAATGGATGTTTCACTTCAACTTGTCATAGCCCTGCTTTTCTTGCATTGCAAACTGAGTTCATGTGAACTCTGAAAGCGTGAAACCTCGGATGCTGGAAAACAGCTAAAGGCAGTTTGGATAAACAAGGTATCCTGTTTTTAAAACAGCTAAATAAAAACAAAAAACAAGGCATACACACACACAAATGAACCAAATCATTTTGACCCCCATATAATGTGAATAATATTGACTTTCACATAAAAATGGTGCATATTAAGGTCTGGGAAATATTAGACCAATGCTATTCAAATCACGGTCCCCAAGGTCCAAGCATTGCTGATTTTCTGACCTTCCTTTACTCATGAGCCCGGTGTGAAGCCTCTGTGGCCAGTCAGAATCAGTAATTGTTAAACTAACTACCTAGGAGAACTGAAAACACGGCCTGGGTTTGGAATTGAGGACCAGGGTTGAAGAGCCCTGTATTAAGTAAGCTAACATTCAGTACTTGTATTTAATGTTTAATGTGTTGAACTCAAAAGAATTGGGCATGAGAAAAGATTTGAGTGACTTTGATAAGGACCAGTTTATTATGGCCAGATGACTGGATCAGAACATCTCTGAAACAACAAGGTTTTACTCCTGATCTAACAAGGCTCAATGCTCTATGTGTCATGACAGAGGGTGTTTCTCAATATGCATACTTGTCCATACTTGACCATACATGTTTTCGCATACCTGTTTTATATCATCTTCCATTGCCGAAGACCAGTACCAATATAACAACAGAAGTATGGAATATGGAGGACAGTAAAAATAGAATAGAATAGAATAGAATAGAATAAACCTTTATTATCCCACGAATGAGAAATTTAAATGTTACAGAGCTCTTATACAAAAAGAATATAGGAGAACAAGAACAGGTAGGTCAGTTGTATATACACACACCAAAGTTTTTTATGTACAGTTTTATGCACCGTTTCCCCAGATCCCCAGATCTCCCAAAATCCCCAGATGTCGCTTTTGCCCCAGCTCAAATATCAAGGGTGCATCATTTGCATCCTCACCAAATGAGACCAGTACTATGATCTATTGTGCCCCAAGTTCAATCTTGGGAGGCGATTTAGCAAGACCAGTATTGCCAAGACCACAAGACGTCTTTGCGTTCTTGGGATTGAGAAACACCCAGAATGTGAATGAGAGGGGGAATGAACCTCCCAGATGGGGTGGGAGTATCCTGTGAGGTCAGATCCTGCCTAGTTACTTGATACCACAATATGAATATGCATATGTTTTAGCCATTTTTCAGAACTGCTTAAATGCACCTGGTTTTGTCTTTAAGAGCCTTATATTATGCATAAGAGAGCAGTAAGATGTGATTAGATGAATAATGACTTTATTTAATAATTGCTTTATTTAAGGAGCATCAGTTCTCTACTTGAATGCTCGAAATAGTCCAATATAGCCTTTGTTCTTACTTCACTTTTCACGTCACACATAAATCATGGTATGTCTTGCTAATCCAGCTTACACATATATGCACATCTTTACTTTTGCTTGTTAGCAGATAGTCTAATTCAAAAAAGGATGAAATTCAGGTAGCAGGATCAGCCGGTCCCTATAGAAATTGGGGTTAAGGCTCTTGCTCATGGGCTCAACAGTGAAATCACTTTTCTAACCCTAGGGTTACAACTGGTGATCTAATCACAGGCACAAAGCCCTAACCTGCTGACTCACACACTACAGGTTATATGAAGGTGAAAAGTTAAAACTTGAACTTTTGTATTCTCTATCATTCTGTTGAGCGGCAGCAATGTGTGATTGATATATTACTATTAATGAATGTCTGATTGAAAATGTGCTCCGCATCTTATGATTTGCTAATAATACTGCTTTGATTGGGTGCTCTGTTACAATGACGCAGTCTTTACTTCAGCAGAATGAGCTTGTGGTTCTGAAAGGACAGCTCCATATAAACTAACTTCAAAGACAGGGATTGCATTTAAAATAGAGGATCAGGAACCAGGGAACCTAAAAGGGTGAGGATGATACGTAGAAAAGCCCAAAGACGGGACACCATTCAGTGGCACAGCACACCACTTATGGAATGCCAGCTACTTGGGATTGTGAATCCCCAAACTAGAAACAGAAGCTCAAAGCAAAATGACCCCCAAGCCACCCAAACCACCAAGTCAGAACCAGCAGGCAACTGACAGGCACAGAGAAAACAGACCTACTATATCTAGCCCCCATAAAACAAACCTCTGACAAAGAAGCAAGTGAGCCCTGAGTTCCAATGAGCTTGCTGGACTGCTTAAATAAAGTTGAGGTCTTCATACTCCAAAATGCCATGGTAATCTTCAGATTTTATGATGTGATTCACAGCTTCAAGTCACACAGTGCCAGAGGTGGCAAAGCAGCCCCAATCATCTGCAAATCTCCTTCATATATGACTGGAGTGATACTGTTCTTTTCTTTATTTTGCTTTCTGACTACATAAAAATGATGTGCTTTAGCAAAATGCTCTAATATGGGTTTGTCTGTGCAGAGTACATTCTCCCAGAAGGACTTTTTATGTCTCTGTGTCAGCATTAGGGTCCTCCTGGATCCCCTACCACAAAAGCAATGCCCACTTTTATTGAGATGGTGACAGATAGTGCAAGTCGAACCTGTGCTACATTGTGTCTGAAGGTCAGCTTGCATCTGTTTGTCAGGTGAATGAGGTTCTTTCTCCAAGGTTCAGGTGATCCTTTGCTGTAATCTTTCCCCAGCTTTTTGCTTCCATCCACATCTAGGCAGGTTGGCTACAGTGCCATGGACCATAGACCTATTGATAACATCGCATTCAGAGGACACAGAGACATGAGGTTCGATAGAGATGGACTTCTAGCCAAGCAATTGTCCCTACTTTTCTGCAAATTTATTTCTTACCACCTCAGAAAATTCTCTACCATTATGTCTTTTCTCCATGATCACTGGGGTACACACATACGCACAAAACTGCTCTCTCTTTAAACTGATTGAATGGTGACAATTTTAATTGCCAACACCTGTAACTTGTCACAAAGTGAACCAGGGTTTCGTGTTTGAAATGCACTGAATGCAATTATTTCTTACAAATTATAGGTTAAAAGGTGCCAATAATTTTATGTAATTTTTTGGTTCTGTGTGAAGTAAGATGAGATTTGACTTGTTGCTTTTTTGTGCTGTTGCAGTGCAAATAAAGAAAAGACACATATGGCAACACCGATATGTTTGTCACGTCAACATTTTTGTGATAGAATTGGTGTATTACCTGAAAAAACAACTGCAGAGATGTCGATATTTTTGGGCACAACTGTAAGGCTTACCCAATAAACAAGGTCATTTTCAGTCTTATGTTAATCTGAATTCAGAGCTCATTCATCACAAAGACATTACATTGCCCAGCACAGGTCGATGGATATTGAGCAGTATTGAGCACTATATAGATCGTATTAATGTTTCCAGATGTCCAGAGGGCGGTTACATACGTCATTGTTATCGTATGTCTTTAATTATCTGAACGAGTCTGTGACTGGAAAGCATTTGATTTATACAATCTTTCCAACCAACAGCAGAAAAATTGTTGCATACAGTGTGAAACGAATCATATGTTTATATTGCCTTGCCTTCTCGTTATTTCATTTTACACCAAGAAGCACCGAAATCATTTTCTCTATGTCTAATTAGTTGCGTAAATTTAACACCCTTGCAATTTGAGAGATGAAATGACTAATTCCAATCTACCGTGAGTAGAAACTGGTATTAAAAGAAATTCATATAAATTAGGCGCCTCTGGGTTCATTGTGGCATCATAAATCGTAAATTTATAGGTACATTCCGGTCGGATACTTCATAAAACTGTCCATGGGAATGTGCAATGGGAGCCGTAGACTATGAGAAGAATGAGTGAAGGTTTCCCAGGATCACGGAGGCGCATTTGCGATTCGGTTTAACATCTGCATCAAGGAGCCGTCTGCTCTGCAGAATTAAATACACGCACTTATGTGGAACACCCTAAACGCGCTAACGCTTCTTGTACAGATTTATGCGAAGAATATTAGCATTTTCAGTTGAAACTAGACGAAGCACAGTTATTCGGCAAGCAACTCAAGACATATACCTTTCCTTGGTGATCGGGATTATTACTGTTATTCAGCAGAGGAAAAAATAAATGTAAGTATTCGATAATTAACTTGTTTTTAATAAGTTGATTCGGTAAGTGAGCGGTACATGTCAAAAAACAGTGTTTTAGATCTGTCTTCGTTTTATTAAATTCAGCTGTTTTATAAAGACACGCAATACTGAAAATACTTTCCAGTCGAACGAAATGAACAATTTTAATTCTTGGTAGAGTATAAATACTTTCGTTAATTATGGTTAAGCGAACATATTCGGAATTGTTTGATCTATGCAAAATATTTTGTAAAATACCAGAAAATATTGCGTATTCTAATAAAGCCGTTATTCTTTATACGCCTGGGTTTAACAGGTGTTAGTTAGGGTTCATAAGGTTTATAAATTGTGTTTACAAAGGTTTGTGTAATTAATGAACTAATAAGGAACATCACAAATCTGAAATATAAACGATTTATAATTTGGTAATCAGTTCATTCGATATTAATTCCAAGTTGCTATTGCTGTAGAAAAATTACACCCTCTCACTGTGAGAGATCATGTTGTATATTAAAATCAGACTGCCCAGATTTGCTGGAAAATATGGTTAGAAATAGCAACAGGACTCTAAACCGAACCATTTCTTTGCAAGACGTTTGGGATGCCAAGCTAGACTTCAGTGCAGATGTGCAAGGTTTACGAGATGTACCAGTTTATTCTGTTTGAAATACTCTGTTTGGTGGCTTTTAACGTACTTCTAACTTTAATTCCTGTTTTGCATTGTAGCTGGGGTAACATATATATGTGGTTTAAACGTGAGAAGATGGGCTATTGTAGCCAAGAAACCATGACACAGAGGATTCCAGATGTTTAAAACATGAAAGCTTCCTGTGGGATATGAGATTAAATGACTATATTAAATGCCACATATAACAATGACAGAAAGATGAATCTCTCCTCAGATCAACACACTGCCGGCCAGAACTTAATTCAATCAGTACCGTTTCAAAATGGGTCTCCGGATGCAACAGAGAAGATGAACGGGGATTTTGTCCTCTCTGGGGCTGAAGAGCTGAAAAGATTGCTGTTGCTGACCATCAAAGAGCCCACCACTATTGCCTTGACCGTGATGTATATATTATCGTTTGTGGTGGGCTTTGTTGGTAACATCATGTCCATCAAGGTCTTAACTGGCAAAAGAAGCAAGAGGCTTAGAGGAGTGAGTGCCACCCAGACTTTTCTGATCAACCTAGCTGTGTGTGACCTCATGGTGGTCTGCATTTGCATGCCCATCACATTGGGTCATAAGATATACACAGCCTGGGTATACGGAGACTTCCTGTGCCGGGCGGTGCCGTTTATTCAAGCCACGTCCGTGTCTGCCAGTGTCCTCAGCCTCACTGTCATCAGTGTAAACAGATACTACAGCGTCCACAGTCCTCTAAACGCAAGGACCTTCTTCACCTGGAGGAGGATCTTCTTAACCATTATTGTTGTATGGGTCCTGTCTATAACGATCTGCATGCCTCTGATATTCATGAACAAGAGGGATGAGATCCAGCTGATCGAGGACTTGCCCCTCGTATTTCCCATCTGTAGAGAGATCTGGCCTCAGGCGAAGCTGAAACAAGCTTACAACGCCCTGCTGTTTGTGATGCTGTATTGCCTCCCTGTAGCTTTCAACCTGACTATCAGCTTTCTAACAGGACAGAAACTATGGAGCACCTCCCAGAACTTCACCGAGTTTGATTATCGCAGCCAAGTCGTGCATTTGTCTCGACTGAAGACCCGCAAGAAGATCGCCAAGATGGTGGTGGCCCTGGTGGTGCTTTTTGCCGTGTCCTGGTTGCCCCTCTACGTGGCCGAGATTTGGATCGACAGAGAAGAGCCCCCACCGTCATGGGTCCTGCAGCTGCGCCCCTTTGCCCAGTGGCTCGGACTGACCAACTCCAGCCTGAACCCCATCTGCTACTGCTTCATTGGAGATCTATACCGCTCCGCCAAAGTCATTAAAACTCGCTACCATCAGCGGTTCATCTCCTTCTTCAGCTCCTCTTTCACAGAGGAGGTAAATGCATCCACCACGCCGTCCAAACTCTCGTTCAACAGGCAGATGACCGCTCATCAGGAGGAAACCATCTGCAAGGCTTTGGAAGGGAAGCTGTCCGACTGGTGTCCTCACGGCAGCGTTTGTCAGACCACACAGGTGTCGCTGCACTCCCCACCGGCCACAAGCGACCCCAGGAACCTGACAGACCAGACCAGCCTGTGAGCTGCGGCTGTGCCCTGTCTGCATAGCGTGCTCTACTAACCAGACAGCAAGCTTCCAACTCTGAAAGATACAGTGCACAGAAAATATGACAAATTGATGCCTTAAAAATACTAGACTCATATTATCCAGAAGATTCTGATAGAAACAATTCAACTAACGAAAAGTATTTTGTGATTTTCGCAGAGTATAAGTTAGCAACATAGTCATCTATATTTGGAACAATGTTGTAGGTTGAAAATTGGATGTAGACTTAAAATTACATATATAAATTATAGATTTGATATGCGCTCCGTCTGCATGTCATAGAATATCATCCATGAAAGTTTCTTTGTTTTAAGAAAACATTTTGTTTATAAATTTAGAATGATATTAGTTCATTTAAATTATGTGAAGTAATTAAAAAGAATGACAGTCAGCAATTATTACAGCAATGTTGTTTTACAGTAAAATTGTCAACAGATGAATTGAGTTTCAGTAATGGAGATCACCAACAAGTTCGAATGTAAAAATATTCCATATTTTTGTATTAAATATAACATGCAGATAGAACAAATATTATACATTACAATCCACTAGCTTATTGTAAATTTAATGTGCTTGTATATGTATTTATAAATACAGACTGATTAATATCAGGTAACCAGTGGGTAGTTGTGTTATATGATTCATAGAAAAGATTCCTGGAAAAAAATGTTGTTTATGAATTTACTGGGAAAAGAGGTTTTAACCCTATAGAGTATTTTCCTTCAACCTTGAGGACAAAGTGAATATACCTGAATATATTGCTTTTTATGTGTGTGTGTGTGTGTGTGTGTGTATGTCTGTGGCACTCTTTTATATATCCTTGTGTCATTACAGGCACTGGAACAATGGTGAAATGATGAAACTTTAAGGAAATAGGTACCAGGTAAAGGAGACTGGTTAGACCGTACCTACCTGACTACTGCAGAGGCAATAAGTGCAAATTACGATCCGTTTGTTTTCCTTAGAATTGTAAAAGCTCATTTCAGAAATGTATAACGCAGAAGAAAATAAGTTTTGAATTTTGATTTGAGTTACATCGTAGAAAAAATAATAAGTATAAATAATAAAAATATTAACTATAGCGTGGTAAAATATTACTCTACAATAATGTAATATAGTTTTAATATTTTACTTGTTCTTCTGATAACTGTTAAGGCGATAAAAAAGAGAGTAAAATATTCAATTCATATAGGCACTAGTGCAGAATAATTGGTTCTTCCATGCTCTCTAGATTAAATATCAGTCCTGATTGTCTGTGACGGAGGTATGAGGAATGTCTATGCCGCACTGCACACTTGTGTGTGTGTGTGTGTGTGTGTGTGTGTGTGTGTGTGTGTCGGCTCGCTGAAAAGCAGCCCTGATCATCATAATGCTTTCTGATCTCCAGATATTGTGCAGCAGCCTTCCCACCACCCATGCTGTGGGAGTAATATCACACAGGATATGAGAGGCGGTCCGGCAGGACAGTGCGCTCCGTCTGCCTGAAAACAGCCTGCTGTTATGGGGAGATGGGAGCCTTGTCTTCTGCCGGTGTTTGCAGCAGCACTTTGTCAAATTCCATTGATAAGAGGAGCCATTAAATCAGCCTGAGCATGCCTCTCAGGGGAGGGCCTGGGCACCAGTCCATCATCATGTGGTGCTCTCCCTCGTTCCTCCTTGTCCTAGCATATCAGCCATGCCAGATTCCAGCACCTGTTTAACTTCACTTATGTGTGGCACTTGTCTCATATTCAGAGATGGAAATTTCAGGTCCAGGAAGTAAAAATCCAGACTGAGATTCAGCCAACCAGTTGCGCACTTTATGACTGTGACTCTTTATAATCAACTGGTTGGTTGAAACATAATCTTGGTCCGTTTTTTTTACTTTCTGGACCTGAAATTTTCACATCTGCTCATATACAGGCAGAAATTCATATGATTTAACTCATGCATTGATAAATTATTATATGCTGTATACACTATTTTATATACACTCACCTAAAGGATTATTAGGAACACCTGTTCAATTTCTCATTAATGCAATTATCTAAGCAACCAATC
>JAODKC010000095.1:23465754-23490591 GCA_026777985.1 Mormyrops attenuatus | reverse complement strand
GGCAGTTCTGAAGGCGAAAGGGGGTCAAACACCGTATTAGTATGGTGTTCCTAATAATCCTTTAGGTGAGTGTACATGTGATTTGCTGTTACTAAATACTTCAGGCTCAATATACACAGGCGCTTCCTTAGAAAGTAAAAATGCACAGTGTATAGTGATCCTTATTAAGTTGGTGTATCTTCAGTAGGTGACAAAGCTATACAGAATTAACGGATATAGTAACAAATATAGTAACTGCTTGAGATAAAGCGTCACGATTTGTTAATGATTAATGAACATGATATCAGTATGTAACTAGCACTTAGTTTGTGGTTAATTAATACACAAGTAATAGCATAATAGTACATAATTTGTGCCCCCTCAAGTAAAGTATTACCCAGGTACTGTGAGGGCAGTGACTCAAATGAAATTAGACATGAAACAGAAATGAGATACATTTTAACTAAAATTAAGAACCGAACAAAAAGTTTTCATATTTAATATTGGGTATAAATGTGATTTAATTTCCCTCTTTTTTCCAGAGTTTATACTGTATGTCAGCCCATCTGGTTAAACAGTCATTTTATCAGTCGTTCCAATAGGAGTCAGATGGGAGATTCTTGATATATGAGGGACCTGAAAACTCTTGAAAAACTTGAGCAATTATATGTCCTTTACAAGGTGATAGCCATAACAATATCTAACGTATTTGTTTTGTTTTGTGATGGATAGCTTCAGTACAGTGAGTTTGAATGAGAAAGGATTCCTCTACAGTGCTGACTGAGTACTATCATTTAGCGTCTGTGTGCATGACTACTACACAAATTTAGTAGCAACATCATATGTCTCTGTACAAACAATGGCAATGTGGTTAATCAATTACAGCTGCGTAAAATAATGGGAACATTAGCTGCTGAGACCAAATGCTGAATTAGGGAAATAGGGAGAAGGCATAAAACTCATTAAAATTCAATGTGCTGTGGATTTAAAAACTGCTCCCAAAGAACTGGCAGTTACATAAAATAGAACTGCCTTTGAATATAGGAAGTCTTGAAAGGGGAAATTCCTCGGGAAATGGATAGCTGGATTTCACATGTGGCGTAATAGTGGAGGTGCATATTTGTGTTGTACCACTCAGCCAATAACGAATCATTATGTGAAGGCTGACAGTTGAAGGCTCTGCTGGTATGATGTTAAATAGTTCTCTTAGCTCCCAAACTAAAGCAGACAAATGTGCTTGTAGCAGTTTATCATTTAGAATTAATCAAATGCAAATGCATCCATCCATCGTCTGTACCCATTTGTCCAATGAAGGGTCACAGGAGTCTTCACACACATAAGGCTGGGGTGGAGACTCATCCCGGGGCCCCGAGGTGTGAAACAACGGGCTATAACACTTCACTTATGGCCATGGGTTCAGTAATTTATAAACACTTCCATAACAAATAATAATGCATTCATAAAGCATTATAAACATGGCTATGAATATTAACCAAAAGGCATGATGCATTGTAGCCATGTGAATCATGCATTATGACTGCTTTATGAAGCTCTCATCTATAATGCACTATAGATACCTTTATAATGCATTATAATGGTCGGTATAAGCATTTGTATTGCATGATAAAGGTATCTACAGTATAGTGCATTGTAGATGACGGATTCATAAGGCAGTCATAATGCATAATAATCATGGCTCGTGGGGGTTATTAGGCCCAATCAGTCGGGGCTATATTTTAGTCCGATCTTCCTTCCTTCAGAAAAAGTCAAGCCCTAGGTAAGCTTGACTTAGCCCCTGATCTTTTCAATAGCTAAAAACTCCCTTGTCCCGGATATAATGTGTTATGCCTTTTGATTAATATTTATAGTCATGTTTATAATGCTTTATGAATGCATTATAATGCATTATGAATGTGTCTATAAATTACCGAAACCATGGCGTTAAGTAAAGTGTCAGCTGCGCTTTCTTAGCATAGCGTGCTAATTGACTCCCCTAGCCTGCAGGTACCATTCCCTTGAGGTGCTTCTTGAAGCTTTCCGGAGTAGAACCTCATCTTACTTCTATTATTTATCTGTCATTGTAAATTATAATTTAATGGACAAGGTACACACCCAAAGAAAGGACCCATCATAAATTTTAAGGAAGCACAAGGGCAAACACTTTTGATGTTACCTAAATAAAGCCAGATCAACAAAACGTTAAGGCCACTTTTTTGGATGTTTGATTAAGCATTTCAAGTGCTCAAGATACAAATGATGTTTTGCACAGAACATGGAAAACAGAGAAGAAAGATATCTGGTTATATTTTTACTTGAGGTGACATTATCTTGCAATAACAGCTTAACTGCCTTTTGGAATAATTCAAAATGTCAAATAGAACATAGAAGACAATCTTGATATCCATCCATCCAATTTCTGAAACCGCTTGTCCTATTCAGGGTTGCCGGGGTCCGGAGACTATAGGCACAAGGCAGGGAATGACCCAGGATGGGGCACCAATCCATCGCAGACAATATTAATATAGATTTTTAAATTCACAGTCTATTATTTATGTTATTTTACAGTTTGTTGTTATCACACCTGACAAATAGACTGCAAACTTTGTTTTCTGCGGAGGACTATAAATCAGCCTTTAATAGTGATCGCTGAGAAGTATTACAGCACAACGACCCTCCAGTATTGATCCATTATGCTGACAGTATCAAAGGCTCTGGAATAAACCTGATTTATTAAATGGTCTGCTCTAATTATGTATCTGTGCTCTGACAATCAAAAAGAATTATCCTTCAATCTGCTGTGGGAAAAAAATCTATGTTCCTAATAGCTGACAGCTACTGGATGTACTGCTACCTGTCTTTATATGCTTTTTGGTCTCATCATCAAAAGCCATGCTGTTATATCAGACAATTATCTCAGATTTGGACCAAGACACACAAACATTCAGGATTTACCTCAATTATTTAATTGGTCAGTTATCCTTGGAACAATTAGCATAAAGGGCCTTAAGAGTGCAACCACTCTGCTGACCATGGGTGCTTAGGGCCCCCATATGTCAAATTACTAAGTATCAGATCCAAAAACAATAGAATTATTTCTTAATGAATTGCAAATGTTTTAAAGTTTTTCTGACAGTTGTTGTTTCAGATGTCATGAGAAATACTTTGTTTCAATTGAGTATAAATGCTTTCAAATGTACTTTAGGGCAAGATTTTTAGCATGTAAATTAGCCTCTATACAGTAAATGCAATAACCTCCTACTCCATATATATTTAAATTCATTCCTTAATGAAACCAACTGGAGCAGAATATGTTCATTTCCATTACAAGACAGAAAACATGTAGCTTGGAGGACAGATTAAGATGCTGCACATATTAGCTCTGAAAATTTGATTAGTGTTTATTTGTAGTGTGACGATTGCTGTAAGTCATTATTTTTCGGGTTTGAAGTGCTGTTACCAACATGCACAGGACTATTAGAGAATATTTGTCCCTGCCTGGTGCATGTTATCAGATCTTCTACAAAAACTGAAGCTTAGATAAAAGGAAACCAGGGAACTTTATGGGTGATATAAGTTATAATGCACCCACAATGCACAATGCTTGACTGGAACACACCTTAGTAAATTCAGTCCATGACCATTATTATGAGACAACAAGCAGTTTGAGAGCAATGAGCATAAATGGCATGCAAGAAAATGGCAAGCAAGCTAAAGGGCCAAGTGACATCTGACTGTGACTGGAAATCAGTATCAAGGGATATATTTAGTGGTCAGAAGATGGCATGATGCAGGGTGTTACGCTATTCAAGCCTGAACCAGACCAAGACCTGGGCTGGCAGCTGAGTAAAGCTGAATGTATCTTATAAATTACGTTAAAATGTCTTTCTTCTTCTAATCAAACCTTTGGGTACAAAATGAATGAGCAATACATTTACCTTCCAACTTACAGTCAGCAGACCAGGGAACAGTGAAAGATTAAGTTGCTCAGAAACACCCCCCCCAGGGGCCAATGTGCTCCGGCTCTCATAGCTATTCTACCCCAGCATGTTAAATAATAAATGACAGTAATAAATACGCTCTCAAAATTTAGGAGACAGTGAGGATGGAGCTTCAGTCTGATGAACAAACACACAAGAACAGCAGAAAGCGAATCCAGGGCTACATTCCAGATTCTCATACAATAGTACGGCTTTCCAATAACATCATGGGCTATTCAATATGCATGATTTTACATATACTACACTAACCTTATATCTACTCTTTACTAAAAGGTCACAATGAAGATGTACAAATAACTGAGAAACACAGCCTATGCAATTTCATCAGTGTATTTGCTTTTTATGCAACAAGAGTTCTTTTTTCAATGTGATAAGATGCATTGATTTTAATCTGTGCTGGCATGGTAATCAGAGTAAACAGAAAACATATCTGCAACGTGCAATTGGTTTTATACAAAGAGTATTGCATCCATTCTGTCTTTTTTAATGAATTGTTTTTATAACTCACTAGGTGACAGTCCCCCTAGGTCATTTATGACATGTTAATATTTATTGTACAATCTATTTCTTTTACTTTAAGGTGCATTGCGAATATACAGCATGTTTGGTGGTGTCCACCTGAAATGGATCGATTTTGAAGTTAGCAGGACAGTGTGGTGCCGTTTGCCTTTTAAACGTGAGACACATGCTTCTCTCAGATTTACTTTCCAGGTTCAGCATGATTGTTTCCTGTGCTGTTTGAATCCCTCAACACTAAATGAACTCCATCATCATTATTTTATGTTTTATCTGCTGTGATCCCTCTGCCTGCAGCAGCTGTAAAGCCCAATGCTCCTTTATAGGAACAGATGGTGGATAATAACAACAATACAAGGTTTTCAGATTCACCAGTCAATTGAGGAAGAATCTGAAAATTAAGAATGTTATTAGATGGTTTAAAAGTTCGAAAACAGCCATATCAACTATCATAAGATTTGTGCAAAAGCTGCCAAATGTGACCCTGTGTAAGCTTTTGATTTTAACAGGAAACACCTTTATAAAAACTGTCCAAAACTGGCATGTGAATAATGTGTTGATTTAACAGAGGCACATGGTGGTTTGCAATGACTTAAGTCATTATTAGGACAAAATGTTACCTCACATTGTGTTTTTAAAATAAGTAGGTCAATAACCAAAAGGTTAACTCAATATAATGCTGAGTGAGTTTCAGTATCAACTGAAGGTCAAGGTAAGATATGGTGTAATGAGTGCCACCCGGGCCAATTTATGTCACAGAACCCATTATTAGAAATGTAAAGAGGACTCCCTCAGGACCTTGCTAGTAAGATACTAGAAATTGAATGCGGACTGGAGAATGTGGTACAGGAGGGGTGGAGTGAGTTTTAACCGTAGGTGCACCAGAGGAACACAAAATACTGAGTTGACTGTATGAGTAAATGCAGGCCAGAGGTGCAGCCAGGGAGGGCAGAGGTAGAAGCCATAGGTAGAAGTTCTATAGATTATTTCCTAGTGCTCTAAACCCAGATAGAGCCCTGGGAAGGACACAATGAACAGCTACTGCAGAATTCAGGAACTGCCAGAATTCTTACAATGCTAAGCCTGCTGGCCACACAGACGTTAATGGTGAATCAAGCGAGAGCAATCAGAGCCATGTTGACAGTACGGAGAGGCGCGAGACGGAGAACTTATCCGAAAGAGTCTGTTGGCAGTGGGGACAGGCACAGTCAGGGGAGGGACAGCAGGACGAAGCAGTACAATGACGAAGGGCCGCACGGCTGCAGAAGGGATGCGGTCTGTCGTCTAAGAAGGGCCAGAGGAGAGGGAAGCAGGAAGATGCAGGGGGATCCAAAGGAAGGGGTGTTAAACAAAGGATGGCGTCCCACGTAACCTGCCACCCATTACGGCATGCGACTCCTTGTACACACATACTACATCTTAAATATCCATCTTCTAAGCACTTATCTGGATCTCAGTAGTAGGGACGAGATGATACTAAGCATTCTAAATGTATATTTTTTATCCTCTATAAGGTAATAAGACAAATTAGAACTGGTTGTCAAATGGAACATTTTAAATATATTATTACAATAGTAATTATATGTTATATTATAATCCCAAAGACCCTGAAAAGAATCAAAGGTTGGAATTTGGTATATGATTAGAGCAGATGAGATGTTTCACACTTGAAATGTATTAGGATGTTGAAGTTTATCGGATGGCTGGAATTGTTTTGTTTATCTTGCATTTTAGCTGGATGTTAGTGCCAAGACTGTCAAGACTGTCCTGACATCTCCACACCACACTGACCCTGCCTGGCCTGTCTGATGCTCCCATGAGACAGTCTGAACTGTTTATATGACAGAAGAGAAAGAGCCCATTGGTCTGTGAATTGTTTTTATACGGTAACAGAAAAATTATCAGCAACCTCAACTTAGATCAATGAAAGATTTAACCATTCTTGCAAACAGAATCACTTTCTTGTAGTCTAATTTTATTTATGGACATTTATAACTACACTGACTCAGGTTGCTCAAAAGTCAAGTCAAACCCCCAACCCTGGAGGTGCGATGCCACCGTGCTGCCCTCTGAGCCGTCCAAGCAGCAGATAATGTTCATGAAATGCAAGTGTCTGTAATTCAGGTCGCTCCCCCCGTACACCATAGCCTATGTCTATGTCATATATTTACCTGCTGAATACACATGAATCCACGTCTCCTAAAATGGGAAGAGCGCCATGAATTTTTGATCTTTTGAGACTAGTAGTACGGATGGACAAAGGTCTTTCCCACTATACTGCAATTACAGAATTCCTGTAGCGTTCCATTTTTCTACTGCTTAAATAGTTACTATAATTAGCATTTATACAATGATTGTAGGGTCTTGCGCTAAATATGCTGAACATGGGAAAAGAAAAATCATTTACTATGGTCAAATTTTAGTGTTCTTTAAAGCTTAGAATCTTCCATTTACACTGTGGCTATAGGCCAAAATTTCGGGAATAATTTCCAGTAGCATATTTGGATGGGCAGTCAGCTGAGTGTGATGCAGTTTGCACAGTTTATCTAAAAGCCTATGGAAATACATAGACATCTTTCAAAGGCAAGCCTGATGCATCCGTCATTTCAGCTATGAAAAGGCAAATTACCGTCTTTACAAAACATCTCATCAAGTCAGGCACACTGCTGAGTTCTACTAGCATGCATGCAGGCTGATCAAAGCAAATGCGGTTAATCGTCTCAAGGAGGCTAGTAAGACAATAAATCATTCATTTTACCCAGTGAACAAATATTCCACAATAGTGTCCTGTTTCCTTTATTTCTGAATGAAATTTCTCTGAAGGTATATGGAATGGGCTGGTTCCCGAGAACCTCTGGGAGTACCTTTAAATCTTTTTCTCAATTTCTCTGTGACCTTCTAGATTAATCGTCTTTCAGTGAAGGTGGCAGTAGCTATTAAGATTTGCTGGCAAGATGTGATTGTGGAGCGCCTGGCCCCCAAATGGCATTAATAGCAACAAAACTGCCAGTGAAAACACAACAGACTTCATCTGCTGCTGATGAGAGATTAAAGCCCTTTTGAGATCACGGATATTTCGGACATTTTTAAAAATCTTGCCTTGCTTAAAATTATTTCGATTTCTGTTGGTAGTCTAGGACTTGGACTTTTTAAACATATGGCAAAGGTCATTTTTAGAGCTCTATTAAATTTGTACATCATAATACATTAATTTTACAATTACCAAAGGGCATGTTCAGCAGATTACTTTTGTCCTTGATAAAGTGCGGTATGCATGTTATGAAAATTAATAAGTTAAACTTAAATGTCACTAGCTTACAGGTGCTCAGAAGGGATATAATATAGGCTACAAAAAGACAAGTGCATTACAATGCCCAAAGAAGATTATAAACTCACCATTATAAAAACATCCATCCATCCATCCATCCATCCATCCATCCTGTACCACTTTTCCGGGTCGGGTCGTGGGGGCAGCAGTCTAGGCAAATCAAATCAAATCAAATAAAAAAACTTTATTTGAAACCCAGACTTCCCTCTCCCCGGCCACTTCGTCCAGCTCCTCTGGGGGAATCCCGAGGCGTTCCCAGACCAGCCGAGGGACATAGTCTCTCCAGCGTGTCCTGGGTCTTCCCCGGGGCCTCCTCCCAGTGGGACATGCCTGGAACACCTCACCAGGGAGGCGTCTAGGAGGCATCCTAAGCAGATGCCCGAGCCACCTCGTCTGGCTCCTCTCGATGTGGAGGAGCAGCGGCTCTACTCTGAGTCCCACAGCTCATGACCATACTGTAGGTCATACAAATCATCCATACCGTATAGATACCTGTGACACTTGGAGAGACTTTGATATTTCAGTTTTAGATGTTACATTTCTTACTTTAAAATGTTTACCAAATGTATTTTATTGATAGTTCTGCATAATAATGATACTGGTCCAAAGAAATTCATTGAAAAATTGTGAAAATATCTTAAACTTCATTGTAAATGCAGTCAACTACCATAAAGCTTGTGGTTAAAGGCTCAGGCCCATTGCAATAAACAAGGCTTTTCTAAGGTGTAATCAATGAACCTTGAAAGTAAAGCAGATTCCATTATACCAGCCTTGTTCCGGAAGAGTAATGAACGATTCCTTCCTATAATTGACACATTAGATTGTGATTAAGCTCAGCACTTCACACAAACGCCAATGAGGCAGGACCTCCACATGCCGGAAAACATTATTTTTGCTGAGCAGCTGAGTGTCTCACTGTCATTCATATAATTCTGTTAAATATAATATATATGTATTATAATTATTATGATATGCATAAAAGGCATTTAGATAATTCACAAATAAGTCCAAGTTTTCAATTTTTTATTTGACATCTGAAAATGTAAAAATACAAATGACTGATCTGAAGTTGTAGTTTCAGACTGTGAAAAAAAGACTCTCTCTTTGTATAGCCTAAATTTCAAGCATTTTATTTAAAAAGTAACTTTTTTATAGTTTGGTTGGCTATTATTGCTTCAGCAAGAGTAGTAGAATATGATTTTTCCATATATAGTATATAAATATGGAAAAGCATTTGCATTACAGTCACAAATCATCTGTATTCAAAATTTGCATATAAATGAAAACAAAGGCCAATCATTTTAAATGTAACAGACAAATTCGTTTAATCCCTTTCCTGCATTCGTGGGTGTGGTCTTGGATGACTGCTAATCACACTGACTAATTTTCCTTTCATACTTTCCACATGATTAAATTTCAAGGTGTTCGTCTTCACAACCTTCCATTTATTTATGAGTATACACCAGATGTTTCTTTATTAGACCATGTATATTTTTTTATTATACTCAGTCTCACAAAGTTTTCAAGAAAGTCAAAAGAAGAAACCCTTGATGCACAATATAATGAACAGACTGCCTTGAAAGGCATTAAGATCTGAGAGGGGCATCACTGAAAGTGCCCTGACCAGCTATATCACTGTGTGCTTTGGAAGCTGCAACACCTCTGACCACAAGACCCTGCAATAGATAGTGCCTGCAGCCAATAAGATCACTGGAAGCTTTCTGCCCTCATTGATGGCGTCTTTATAAAATGTTGCACCTGTAAGGCCTCCAGCTCCATGGAGGACAGTTACCACCCTTCCCACAGTCACCTTGTCCCTCTTCCATCAGACAGAAGGTTCCGGAGCATCTGAGCCCGTTCTGCCAGACTCCGTAGCAACTTCTGCCCCATGGCCATTCAGACTCTTTGCTGGCGTCCTCTACACGGATTTGGAGTTTACATTAACTTTGCAGTGTCACTTTAATGCCATTTTTACCAATACTCATTATTTATTATTATTTACTGCTCAGATGTTTATTTTTATTCAGTCATTCATACTATTTATGTGCAACTCTGCTGCTTCCATCTCTATTCTAAACATAGCAGATTGTTCACGCTTAAATTATGTGTTAACATTGTCATATCTTCTTTTCTTTATTTTTTTTGCACGTCCTGGGTAACGTTATTTCGTACCATCATGCACTGTGTTACTGTATATGTTTGATTCTTGTATTGAAAACCACAAGTCCCGGTGCAAAAAACCATTGACTGGGAGAATGATGTAATTTTCACCATTGGAAATCAGCAATTAACAGGTGTCATATAGTGTTAGGTCCCAAAACAAGTGGCTTATCTATTCCCCTAATTACCTGTTTATACATGAAGGGAGTCAGCTGTTAATTGGAGATAACTAACACTAATATTTGCTTAACAAATGGATTATTAATCTAAACACCTGCATTGAGACTCTGGGATATCGCAAGGACCACTTTACATACCACGTGAATGACTGACATATCCAGAACCCTATGTGATAAATCATAAAGAGATTTGCATATGTTGAATTTTAAGAATTTGACAAACTTAATTATCACGTTAAGAGAGAGATTCACTCAAGGTAAGTCAACAAGAACTATATAGGAATGACATAATAAATAAATAAAGTAATCATAAGAACATATTGTTTTTTAAATGAGAAAAAATAATGGCTTCATTTATCAGTCGTCCATCTGAACTTCATCTACCAGGTGGAGTAGCTGATTAAGGTACATTTAAATGCACAAAGCTGGATTTCTAATTGATTGATCATTGCTGTAGGCAGGTACTTAAAACACACCAGTGCTTTTGTGACTTTGTGAAACGGGACCTTTGACTGTCTTGAAATGTGCCTCAGATATACCCAGAAATATCATCGATGTTTTTATACTTTGAGAATTTCCATAGGTTGAACGTGGGGCCAATATGTGCAAACATTATGTGTAATGTTGTAAATATAAAAAAACATGTAGATTTAACTGTTAATATAGTCATTGGCCCTGTGACCCAACACAGTATAAGCAGGTGGAAGGTGGATGGATTTAGCAAATCCTCTGTGTTTATTAATGACATCAAGCTGCAGAAACACCAAACTGACAATGCTGCTAATCATTCAGTTGTACTCCTGTTGGATTCCACAAGGTTTGATAATCTACTATAAAATTGTTCCATTTTTCAAAGGACATACTGGAAAAAAATGAGGCAACATTGCTCATGTGGTTTTTGCCTCAACACCAGTGTGTCTGTTTCTCTGTAAGACCTCGTTCAATGCCTTAAGTTGTGGCTGAACTAACAAATGTAGGCAATAAGGGCTGGTTAAATAAAACATTACTACCAATACAAGAAAACATTATTTGCTGTTATCTATCAAATAAGCAATATCTGACACATGGGATTGCTATAGAGACCTTGCAATACATGTAAGCAAGTCAAACACGTCTGTATGGCAAGATACATTACAATACTAACAGCATTAATTAAACACAATAATAAACAAAAGAAATACATTTAAATAATGAATAAAATAAAATTTATGCTTTAAAAAGGAATTTATTGAAATATATATTTTTATTGAGGGGTAAAACTATAGAGCAGTAAACAGCTTATATGTATCTAGAACAGAAACGTTATTATCTGGTGCTTGTGTGTCTCCATCCCTGATGTATTGTTTACTAAGATTATGGGATGGCATGCTGTGTGAGCTGCATCCTTTAATGATTAATGGTGAACAATTGTAATTTCTTCCACGTACAAGTGAAAAGTGTAACCGCGATGCATATTTTATACACCACTTGATATCTGCAAATCTTCACTTCACTCAATCATCTTCTGAGCTGCAGACTATGTCAACATGACATCTTTGTTAACTTGCCTCCTGATGCACTTTCTCACCAATGCCACCGGCTCGAATACCGTGAATCAGAATTTTACAGCTTCTAAAAAGTGGAGGGTCTGTGACAGACCCGTCAGAGCGAATCCTGAGGAAGGCTTTTTTATAAACTACCCTGACCTTTACCCAAGCCGTGGGTGCTCAGCTCCCTCTCCATAACAAATATAGCGAGCTGTCTGCTGTAGTCTATCCCTGGGTCTTTCAGCTGCCTACGTTTCTTATCAGCTATGCCAACATACCTATAATGCATTGCTGTGCATGGATGTGAAAAATGCTCTCTGTGTCATTAAGGGAAACAGCCATATGCATTTGATACCATTAGAATCTAAGAACCAGAACAATGGGCACCTGCTGATGCAGGTAGATCACTATACTGCATTACGCTGGTTATACAGTTTTCATACCTGTTAGGATAACCAGTAATCCATGAGAATAAGCTATTAATAAAATTAATCACCACTTTATTAATTGTCCTTACGCCTCCCTCAACTTGCTCTTTGTAAGCAAGCTGTCCGCGAAGGGCAGCCACCCGTGGCGGCGCCCAGGGAGCTGGGGGTTAAGGGCCTTGCTCAAGGACCCGCACACGTGCTGAGGCTGGGTTTGAACCGGCAACCTTATGATCACAAGCACACAGGCTTAGTTACCCCCAGTGACATTGCCAATTAAAAAACCTTATAGATTCAATTCTCAATCTCCTTCCTCTTCAATGATTAACAGTTGAGTTAACGGCTATTGGCATGACAGGAAGCTAAAATATTGATACTAAGTGATTTGTACCACACAGTACATTGCTTCCACCTAGTGGTAGATACTGTGTATTTAACTGTCGGTGAGAATCCATTTAAACTTCAGTGCGCAAATCTTCAGATATATTTTGCACTTAACACAGACCTTCGTATCCCACTGGTAATTGAACACCTGAGGAATTAGCCTTATGTAAGCATGTACCAGATAACTCAAACAGTACCATACATTATTACACTAAGTAAAGAGTTGGAAAAAGGCAATTAAAACAGCAGAGAACTGCAGCAGTCTGATAATCCCATGTTATGAGCACTGTGGGCCATAATATGGGTTATTTAAATTAAATGACAGTATGTACATACAGGCATATTTTTGGAGCTCTTTAAACTGAGTAATCCCCTGTGCTTATATCTGTGTTGAGCTGGTGCAGTTTCCTTTCTTTGGCTTAAATCAGACACCTGCCCTATCTGAGTATCCCATCATGCCCTATCTGGGTATCCCATCATGCCCTATCTGAGTATCCCATCATACCCAATCTGAGCATCCCATCATGCCCTATCTGGGTATCCCATCATGCCCTATTTGAGTATCCCATCAGATGTGCTCCATTGATCTGCCTGGACTGCCTCTGAACATGCCACTTCCCTACCACCGTATAAAAAGCCTCTTCTGAGGTGATGTGCCCTGCTGTGCCTCTATGGTTTGCAAACTAGGCTCTGTTATCCCTAACTGGATACATAGAAATGACTGGACACTACTTCATAAAATGAATAATATGAGTAATGGTACCTCAAAATCACAATTAAAGACATTCATGGTACTTCTGACAGAGGTGAGTCCTAATGATAGGGGACATAACTATGAAATGATTTAAATTTAAATTTAAAAGGTGGCTTCAATCAATATTAGAAAAGGGTAAACGAAAGGCTCAACCCAGTGAAGGCACACACAAGGTGGATTAAAAACCCCCTTGAAATGTTTGGAGTATAAACACAGGCTATTTTAATTACACTGAAATACACATTGAAAATCTCACTTGGTCTCTGTGCTATAAATCTGTTCTTTAACAAGAGCATTAATGCAATTTCACAAACCATATACAGTTTCGTGCTACAGCGCTGTATCTGTTTGGGCTTTTCATACATAATTAATATACATAACAGGCACGGATCAACAGATATCTTTCACTCATCAAATATATTAAGCGGTTTCAATATATACGGAACGCATTTTCCACAGAAATAAAGGAGTGGGAAAGATATAATTGTTACACAACATGCACTGCCTAAGAAGTATATCAAAAGATGAGATTATGAGGAATGTGTTTAAAACAGTGTTTCCCAATCTGATCCTTGGGGACCCACAGTCGGTCCATGTTTTTGCTTCCTCCGAGCTCCCTGACAGTCCACATTTTTGCTCCCTCTCCCTCCCAGCTCCCGGTAGCAAAAACATGGACTGTCTGCGCATGGACTAGATTGGGGTACACCGGTTTAAACTGATGAAGTGATCAGCGAATCTGAAAGCTAATTTTTTCCAGGATTGCTTACATACACACACTGTGTCACAGATGACCCACCAGTCTCTGTACTGGTGTGTAAGCTCTCCCTTTCCTCAGTATGTCCCTTTCTTGTAGCGGCTGTCACTTCTGAGGACTGTGCCCTTGTGTCTAATGTTGAAGACGGGCATCCGTTTGTAGTTTCCAGGCTGCAGAAGAAGCTGGTTCGTGCTTGATGGTTCTGACGGGCCTGGACAGTAAACAGAGGTACATCATAGCAGGGGTGTAGCTAGAGCCATTTTACCCCCCTCCCCCAAATAAATGTACACTAATGAAACAGTATGTTCTCATTCACTTTCATAAATGTCTTGTGATGTCCCTGCATCACAGCGGTCAGACACTGCACTATGATGTAAGCAAGTCCTTAACACCCATATGCAGGGCACTGTGGCCCAGTGCCCAGACCTCTGACGCGCTTGTGCACGGTCTGCCCTCTTCTCCCCTCCACGTTGTACTGGTGTACTGTGCTGGGAGGGGTGCTTCTCATCTCCAGCTTCTGGAGGTGGCTTTCACCTGGAAATGACCGCCTTGTTAAGTCTCACGCACCACACGACCCACATTTTACACACTTTTATAGGATGCACTGAAGTCAAGGCAAGAAGTAAACCATGTATTCTTTACAGCGTGATCTAGCGGTTTCTCTGCCCTCATAATGCAGATATTAGTCACTTCTTATATGATGGATTTCGAGATAACCTGTCTGATTTCATCTCCCTTCCTTGGCCAGTTTTAATTTTTCACATCATATTGTCATTCTTGGTGACAGGGCTCAGATCTTTGAGCTTTTAACTTCAAGCAGCCAGTAAACTTGACAGGGCAGAAATAATATAGTAATATAATATTACTTATGTAATAATTAACCACAAACAATTTTAATACTGATCTCATGTTAATTCATCATTAATGAACCATGACACATGTTTCATCTCAAGCAATTGCGATTTTTCTTACAATATCTGTTAATTCTGTAAACCTTCGTCAACTATTGGAGGAACTACTGAAGGAACGAGTAATGAAAAACACAAGTGAGATACCAATCTCATGTTTGTTCATCATTAATGAATCGTGACGCATCTTTTCTCTCAAGTAACAACTATATTTGTTCAGGATTTGTTTATAATTTGTACTTATTACTGAGTTATTACTGAGTATTTGTGCCCCGTCAAGTAAAGTATTACCAGTAAAGCTCATTTATTTTCTGTTAATTACAGTTATCTACATACCAGGCAAACATTTTCCCCCATAACTTTATTGTTTCTGCTGTCCTTTCTATTTCCGCTTTAGGCTTGTTGATTCTGAAAAGCACCATACCTGTGTAATGAGAGATGGGGTATTTAACCTTTGTTGCTGGGGGTGGCGGTGAGGGATTTTCCACATGCTTTCGCAAGTACCTGTTTGCATTTTCTGAGTGCAGTACAAGTCTGTTGTCTGAGATGCTTTCAAGGACTGGATTCCTGGAAGCAATGATCTTGGGTTTCTGTGGGGGTGAAACGCGGGGAAGGGAAAGCTGGAGCTGAGCAGAAGATTGACAGACCTGCATTCTGGAAAGATCTGCCACTGCCTTAGAAAAAAAGAATCGACATTCATCTGCAGCTCCACTGTAGTTACAGACCTTCAGTCTTCTGTAGTGAAAAATCACCACATGGACTAACAGAAAACCGACCCCCCCCTCCTATGCTGCACCACGTCTCTGCTACGGAACATCACTTCTGTTAAGCATTGGGTCGATATTCTGTAATTAGAAATTTGATCATTTTAAATTGAGCTCTACTGGGATAAATACGAACAACATCCACTCTAATCTCTACTCCACTTTTAACTCCTACATGTGAGGGCCCTCAGTAATCCTCCCTCCTCTCCAGGCAGGCCAAGGAGGCACATGATAATGCATGATATAGCATGCAACACAGTGGGCTGCATGCTGTATCAGTTTGAGCGTGGCCTCGGCAGAATAGTCACATGTCTGTGGGCCCTTGAGCAAGGCCCTTAAACTACGGGTGGCAGCCCTTCGCTAACAAGCTTGCTCTCACCTAGGGATCAATAAAGTATCTTCATCATATGTCAAACTTGCTGACAGAAGCTTACCCATTTAGCATTAGCCTCAAAAGATTTAGAGCGCTTCTTGCGTGCGCGTCTCTCCATGGAGATGTTCCTCCGGTCCCCCCGGTGTGGCTCCTTCTTGGAGTTGGAACGGGAGCTTCCCTGCAGCCTCCGGGATCTTCTCTTGGCATCCAACTCAATCGGAGTGTATACGGCCAAGCTGTCGCTGCTGACAGCCGGCCTGACGGCGGTGGTTAGTGGGGTCCCCTGGGGCTCTGAGGCGGTCCCGTCCGACTCGTCCGCTTCCTCCAAGGACTGCACTGACATCAGGCTCCTCTCCTTGGCCCTGGAGAGGCCGCTGGTTGACATCGCAGTGTTCATGTGTGTCCGCCGCTTAGCTGCGATGACGGAAATGCTCTTGGTGTCATACGAGATCTCCTTCATCTTTTCAGCACCGACCTAAAGAAGGCCCAGGCGTAGAATGAGTGCACATTTGCAGAAACAGCAATACAGTAATTCCTTCTAATTAATGTCACTGTAGCATTACCTGACTTAACGAAAGGGGAGTGGAGAAGATATGACCACTCTTCATTTGATGGGACTTCAAAGTGGATTTAAATACTTTGTTGTTTTCACTAAGATGAAAAAACAGTATTAAGATAAATGCACATATCAAAGTGATTCACACTTTTGCATCAGTAAATGTATTAACCTGTCAATGTATGTCAGAATTTTAATGTATTGGTTTTTATATATAGCAGTGATTCTGAACCCATGGGGTTGTGACCTGAATTCCAACCAATCCAAGATGCCAAACAACAGATGCTTCATTTAAAATTCACTGGCGCATCCAACCAGATTTGTGCGATAGGCATTGATTGGTGTAAATTGTAGAGTGCACTGACTGCTTGATCGTAGCGTTAATTTAAAACTATACTTGATATGGGGTAGCGACTAAGCTGGTATGGTAAAAATTGGGTTGCGGTGCAAAAAAGATTGAGAACCACTGATCTATACAGCTTCATGGCTAAAGAAAACTTGCCAGTAAGTATTTTTCTATTTACCTTTCATTATCCAGTTCAGATGGAGGAAGTGGATCATAATTCTGTGGAAAATTAGACTTTTTATCCTCTTCGGTGCCTGACCTAGGGCTACGGTCATCGTTTGATTCCATTTCGGGAATCAAATCTCCCAGCTTCAGCTGTTTTGCTATATCTAATATTGATCCGTTCTAAAGATAAAAAAGTGACTGTGTGGTCAGCATTCATGCATGTATCATGTGAAACCTATTCACTGCGCCATTCACTCCAGTCGTTAAGATGTGTGCACATTGACAGTCAGTTAACTGACTTTCTGTGAGCCTGATAATTATGCTGCGTTCCATTCAATTCGGAGGTCAGAGCTGGGAATTACATCATGCCTAAGTTAACCACGTTCCATGCAGTACAACAAGTCGGAAAGACATTTAGCAATACCAGTTGTAGCCAGGTTCATCATTACCTATTGTTAGCAATACCAGTTGATAACAACGCATTATGCAGTATTTTGCGCATTGAAAGAACAGATACAGGTTGGACAGTGCTGCGTGAATGATTGATTTAATGCAACACAAATAAAATATAAGTGCTATGCAGTATATAACTACAGATTTCACTTCTGTTGATAAAGGAGGCAGCCATCTTGAATTCTTAGGTTGGGCTTTTAGAGGTTTCTCCAACTTTGTGAATTGGATTTCTGACTTCAGTGGACGTTCCAATTGAAATTTCTGACTAAAAACTCGGACATTCCAGCTTCCCAGTTCAAATGGAAGGCAGCAATAGTGATGTGTTAAGACTCTAACCATTGACATAACATCCTGATTAGTGAACTGTCATGCTCCATGACTAGCTTACTGTACTTATACTGTCAGCCATGATGTAAGAACCATGAGGGAATGAAACCAAAAAGTCTCGCCTGCATCGTGCTGGATGTGATGTTATGGAGACCAAGGATTTGGTCGATGCTTCCATCCAACTCACTGAAATACACCATGTACAGCTGCTCGAGCTCCAGGGGTACTGGGATGGAATGTTCTGGAAAAAGACATATAGAAATATTGCCATTTATTGGATACCAAAGAAATGTGGTTTTCAAGAAAGCTACAGAATTAGCATCAGTGCTAATGGGGAAGCCCCTTCAGAAACCTCTGACTCAAAGCAAATGGAGGTGGGTAATGGTCTCAATTCCGAAATCAAACACCATCCATCATATAACTGCTTATCTTGGCCAGGGTCTTGTGAGAAGAAACCCTCAAGTCACAGGAAGAACATACAAACCCCACACATACACAGAGCACAGATGGGATACAACTCCTGACCCGGGAGGGGTGAGGCAATGGTGCTGTTAATTGAACCACCAGGCTATAAGCAAACAGCAATCAAACAGAATCATGGGTTGGAAGTCTGGCACCTTCGATGAGGCTTTTCTGCCGCTGGATAATCTCATCACACAGTGAGCGGTGCTGCTCGTAGCGCTGGATGATGAAGTCCTTGGTGCGCAGGACGTTCTCCTTGCACAGCACTGCTGACTGGATCTCTGTGTTCTCCACCTCCAGCTCGTGCACCCGGCACAGCAGTGCCAGGATCTCCCGCTGCTCCTCGTTGCTGATTCGCCTGGGCAGCAGTTCCTCCATCTTCGACGACTTGATCTTCATGCTTGCCAGTTTTTCCTCCAAATCTGACTAAAGATTACCGGGCAGAGACACAGAGCAGTCATACCTCATTCATCTCTCCCGTCCATCCCACCCATGCGAGATGCAGGTTCACACATATATAGAGGTGAGAGCAATATTTGTGGTTAAAGCACAGGGTCAGCTAGCATCCAGCACCCCTGAAGCAGCTGGAGTTAAGTCTCGGTCAAGGGCCAAACTGTAATATAATTACTTTGCCAGCCAAGGGATTTAAACCAATGACTTTCTCGACATGGGCAAAGATCCCAAACTTGCCGATCTACACACCACCCAACAAAAATATAGGATAAATAAAAACCAAGCAGATATAAGTGAATCACAGTTTATTCGGTGATACCTTCAGGGCCAGGGTTCTCCTCTGTTCCTTGAGCAGCGTGCCGATCTCTTCCCGAGCCAGTGTGACATCCTGGGGCTCGGCCGAGTCCATCTCCTCAGCCTCGCTGTCCTGCTCCCCCTCCTCCTTGTCTCTATCCATCTTCTCACTGCACCCCTCCTCCCTCCATTTCTTAGCACACCTTGCCTTCTCCCTTTCCCAGCTTCCACAGAGAGAAGTGAGTGTCACCAGAGCGTAAGAGAGAGAGAGCACATGTTCACCAGGGAGCAGGGAGATACACAGTTCTGTGCAAAATCCAAGTGTTTAAAGCTATTTATCTGGGTAACACGCATATATTTCCTCAGAAAAAATACACACAATTTAGCATTAGAACATATGCAAATTAAGAGTAACATAATAAAAACTATCAGGAATTTGGTATCTTCTCCAAAGAGCTGCTGATATCTCGTTAGATGAACACTGCTTCAGTTCCCAAACCTCTCATCAGGGGCACCTCAGCCATTCCAGTTATTTGTTCATTCTCACTACCAGCTCAGTTAATTAAATTAATTAGTTATCCAATAAGTCCCCCCTATTCAAATCTGGCCCTCAATTCCAAATCCAGGCCGTGTTCTCAATTCTCCCAGTAGTAAGTTTAATAATTACCGATTCTGATTGGCCAGAGGGGCTTCACGCCTGGCTCACGGGTAGAGGATAGCTGGAAAATCAACAGTGCTCGGCCCTTTAGGACCGTGAGTTGAATAGGCCTGCAATAAGCTATTGATCTGCCATAGATGGTATGTGAGTAGTCAAGTCCAAAAGTACATGGGTGTATTAGATGGTTGCTGCAAATGCTGGGTGATTTTAGGAGAGGTTTTGAAATGGCGAAGCTGACATTCTTCGAAAGACATGATAAACCTTCATGAACATAAATATAATTTAAAAATCTTTTTTTTTGACTGCATGAGACTTTGGCACAATACAGCACATACTAGGGCCTGCCTCAGTACAGCAGCATGGGGAGCACTGTAAACCTCTTCATAATGTGCAACTGTTCACTGTAAACCTCTTCATAATGTGCAACTGTTCACTGTAAACCTCTTCATAATGTGCAACTGTTCACTGTAAAACCTTGCATCATTACAAATGTAGTAACTAAAATAAACCCTAATAAACCAGTTTATTAGCATACCTGCTTGTTAACAGACAGAACACAGGGTCAAGAGGGTCAGTTACATTCAGGTTAATTTTCATGTAATACAGTGGCTAGAGTTTATAGAGCATGGTGTGATAAACATGAGACATTCAGTCAGGGACATTTCTGTGGCTGAAAACACCTTGATAAGGACAGAGGTCAGAGGAAAACAATTGAAAGTATCCCAGTGCCTAAAAACATTCACGATGCTAAATGTAGAGGAGTCTCACTCTGAGATGGTGGCCAGGTGCCTGGATGTATCAATGTGGAGCTCCATATTGCAGTTCTCCAGCTCCATCAGACTGCGGCGTATCTCCATCTGCTCCCGGAAAGCACAGAGCAGTTGTTCACGCAGCCGACCCATCTCCCTGTGGCTGTACTGGGCCGAGTGCTGCTGCACTTCTGCTGCAAACGACACCCAGAGCCAACTCTCAGTCACCAGTGAGGAACCCATCCAAGAAAAGCTAGAGCCTACTTAACTTCAGCATAGGCCCTGTGAACATCCTGATCCATCCATTTTCTGTATGTACTTGTCCTACATGGGGTCGTGGGCATCTCAGAAGCTACGGGAGCAGCACAGGGTATAACCCAGGATGAGACACCCAGCCATCACAGGGCACACTCACACACCATTCACTCACACACCATTCACTCACACAACAGTCACTCACACACCAGTCACACCTAGGGGCAATGTGGTAACTCCAACTATCCTCAGCATGTTTTTAGACTCTGGGGGGAAAACGCAGAAGAAACCCCAAGGCGACAAGGACAGACCATGCAAAGTCCACAGTCAGGCTGGAGCCAGATATCAAACCTATATCTCAATGTTTCCCAATTAGGCCCTCGGGGACTCACAGACGGTCCACATTTTTGCTCCCTCTCAGCTCCTGAGCAAAAAAGTGGACCGTCTGTGGGTCCCCAAGGACCAAACTGGGAAACACTGCTCTATCTGGATAAACCACAGCAGTGTAAGTGAGTACCTTGGACATCACGTATGTCAGCCTTGTCTCCTTTCCTCAGCTGCTCTTGGCCCTGATCTTCTATCTTGGCTTGTAATCTCTCAATCTCTTTGCGAAGCTCTGCAATGATGCTGGTGTACTGCGCTATATGGTAGGACACATTTAGCAGGTTGCGTTTCACCTTCGCATTATAAAAAAAGAAAATGTTATTAATAACACTGAATGCAAGTGAAAAATCAGCAACACAGACTTCCATAACCATTCATTTAACATACAAAAATAAGTCTTTAGCTTCATACAGTGTTAATACTGAATTAACTGATGTATCTATTGTTACAATTTATCCTAAAAAAATGAAAAACAATGGACGTCACTACACTATACACATATTTCTGTCAGGCGGTGGCTGTGACTGTGGACACATTTAAGTTTCAGCAGTACTGGAAATTCCTAAGTATCACCAGCTTCTACAAGACATTGAAACGGACATCATGGCCACAGGAGGAGAACATCTCCATCAACATGTTGGTTTTTATTTGTAATTATCCACCGAATGATTTCCCACACGTAGCTTATACGTAGTTTATACTTACAAAATAGTAATAACTACTTAACCAACATGTCATTTTTCCCAGCTTCTGACATTTAAATACAGATGCCGACATCAAATTATACCACTACCCATATCATATCTGAATCATATCTGATTCTTACTTTAGTTTTAATGTTCTTGGCCTTGTCTGCATACATGAGAGTATTTCTGGATTCCTCAAAGTTAGTACTGGCTGGACTTATGTGAGTGATCATCACTGTCCTGCTGTTCCCACCCAAAGCATCCTGGGGTCAAAGAAATGAAAAGGAAAACACTTGACAAAAAATCAAGAAACTAAAAGAGTGGAAATAAATAGCCCATGAAAAGAAGCGCATGCTGTAAAAGCTCTTTCAAACATTGCTGGATAATTACTGGGGGCAATCTGACACATTCACACTTTATGCTGACACATCCTTTGTGTGTTACTCAAGGCGAGAATGACACGCTGGATCCTCTCGACAGGCTGAAGGTTCAGATAAGAGAGAATTTGGATGACGCACTCGCATTCTCACATGGTCGGTCCGGGTGCTGCTCTTCTTACAGATCCTACCTTTAGCAAACGGGTGAGCTTACTGTCCCTGTAATTGACAAACTGGGTGCCCCTTCCAGCCTTGTCACTCAGTGCGTTAATACAGTTTGCCAAGGCCAGCAGGGAGCGATTAATGTGAGCTCCCTCTTTCATCCGCTTTCCCCTGTTCTGGGTCTACGAAAAGAAATGGAGAAGCTGTGAATAAAATAAAGACAGGGCACCTGAACTGCCAATTTGTCACTATGAGGTTCCACAGAATTTTATTGGTGTAATAAAAAACTATTGCTTGTTCTTATTTAGAAGAATAAATGCACCACATGGTATAAAACATTTGAAATGTTCTAAACGGGGCTGAACATTTTAAGAAATATTATGGCTTATTTTAATTTTCACACTGCTTATTTCCTTTGTGAGTGGCTCTGTCCATCGGTGGCACTAGGTGGGGCTTATGAGGTTTAAGCCCCAAATATTTTTAGTAAAGCCCTGATTCTTTTTTTATGATCATTTGCACAATCCCTTTTAGCGTGTCATGATGCGTGACAATTTCTGGACTCGGATATCGTCTGACTCCAGAGCCGCCCTTGGCTCTCTCTCTGCTTATCTCTACTGCTTAGTTAGCAACAGAACCAGCGAGACACCATGTATTTTGGTGAAGATTTGACATGTAGTGGGAAAAAATAGCTAATCCGACAAGCAGTCTACCTGTGAAGCTCTCTCAGTTCCTGCTAGGTCCACCATGAAGAGCTTGCCCACCCGCACCTCCTGGCTGGTTCCCTTCAGCCTGCTCTTCTGCTTCACCGTCACCTGCAGGATGGCATGAGAGCGAGACGACGTCTTGTTGGCAGCGGTGGGCTCCTGGGTCCTTTGCTTATTTCCCTTGGTGAGCAGCTGCATTATCTGTCACGGAACACAACATTTAGCCAACGGGGATTTATTGACAGCCACTCTTTCCATGAAGGCTTCAAAACACAAGATGTCACACTCCGACCCACAGAAGTCCTGTTTCTCCCAACTTCAGCCACTTGGCAAACCATGCCAAAGGTCCATCATCTTGACACTTTCTGAATCAGTTATAAATGCACTAATTTGTCACTGTTGCCTAGTTACAGCCCAGAAACACTGATACTATACAGCTGTAAGTACTGCGACCACCTAATCCATGTCAGGGGGGACACTATGAGCTAGGGCAGGGTTTGCAGACTACCATTTAATCCATTTCAATTAAAAAGACCTGGATTTCATTTAAGCACTGAGTTCTTGCTGTGTGCTGATTGGCCAGTCTCCTATAATCACGCATGTGTCACTAATGTTAATGTGAAACAGCTAGATGAGTTTTTTCAATCAAGGAAACAAACCAGTCAAAGGACAAGAAGAACTAACTCATTCAGCCAAGCAAAGGAGCCTGTACGTTTTAAAGTAGTTTGTGAAACATCGTGACATGGATTAGGTGGCCACCCTAGCTGTAAGGTAAACATACATTTTACTAGGGTAAAGGACTTAAAAACTAAATCTAAAAAAATTAATAAATAGTTTATTGACACACCAACACTTTACAAAAAAATGATGAATCACCTTCAGAATTTTTTACGCGTGCCAAGTACAACAAATTTCCTAGGCTCGTAACAGATCAACAACAAATAACAACACAGCAGGCAATAAATACAGTTCTGTAATCTGCGTCATTGCAACATAGAGTAAGATAAAGTAGTGAGGGACTACAGCAGGAAGAGATGATAAAATAGTTGAAACAGAAACACAATTCTATCTGCATGCACTAGAGCCAGAAATGTTACTCTTCAGCTGAGCCTATATCCTATCTATTGAAGTTCTGGGATTAGCGTTTACCTCCCTCGCATTGCTTGTAGAGAATTCTGTGATGCCTGCAATACGGATTTCCCCTTTGGAGTCCTCTCTCAAATCAAGATACCCTGATGAGGGATTCAAAAGGTCACGGATCATCTCATTGTAGATCTAACGAAGAAAATAAGAGGGGATAAGTTTAGCTAGATGTAAAGACTATAATAATCATCCATCCATCTTCCATAACCACTGGTCCTATTCAGGGTAACGACTAACGGGGGGTCCAGAGCCTATCCTGGAGGCTACAGGTACAAGGCAGGGAACAACCCAGGATGGGGCGCCAACCCATCACAGGGCACAATCACACACCATTCATTCATTCATACATGGAACTCCAATTGCACTCTGTCTGTTTTTGGACTATGGGGGTGGGCTGGGAACCAGAGCACCTGAAGGAAATCCCACAATGACAGGGGGTCAAACTCCACACACAAAGCCATGGTGGAGACTCGAACCCTGGTCCCAGAGGTATGACTCAACAGTGCTAACCACAATGACACGCGTCCTATGCGTGCGTGTGTGTATGTGTGTCTATATATATATATATATATATGTGTGTGTGTGTGTGTGTGTGTATGTGTGTGTGTATATATA
>JAODKC010000095.1:23434519-23465654 GCA_026777985.1 Mormyrops attenuatus | reverse complement strand
CCAGAATTTAGGCACACCCCCAGAAAGAGGGGGGTTGCTCCCTTTGGCTGGCTTTTGGCAGGCAGTCGGCTGGCAGCTGGCAGTCAGCCGGCAGTCAACCGGCTTGGAGGGGAAAATTGAAATGGCTACATCTGTAGTGCATTTTGTAATGTTCATGACATAAAAAAATAAAACTGAATTCGGTCCACAAGCTTGCCTCAGTGAAAAGAACATCCATGATGAACTTTATTTTATCTCAAGGGAAAGTTGGGCATGTATTGAGGTACTGGTACAAACTATCTGTTTGCTCATCGTCCTTAAGGTACACAGGCTGTTTTTTGCTTCCAATACATCAGTACTCTTGAGCCACACAGATGAAACGCGTCTTTCAAAGATGTCCTAAATTTTTAGAATATGTCGTGATTTATAACATGATAAAGAGGTCATTGTCCTCTCTCCCTCTATCTCTGTGTGTATGTGTGTGTGTGTGTGTGTGTGTATGTGTGTGTGTGTGTGTATATATATATATATATATATATGTATATATATATACACACACACACACACACACATATATGTATAGTATGTAACTATGTATATCAGAGGAGCAGTTAGATTTTATATTCACCTCCAGATATGACATGTAGACACTGCAATCCATGTCCTTGCTGTTTTCCTCAATAACTTTGAAAAGATCATTCAGTGTTCGAATATAGATTCCTGGCTCAGAGTCAAGGCCCAGCATTGTATAAGTCTTTCCTGTACCTGAGACAAAAAGAGGGACATCAAATTTATACTCCACCTGCACATGTATACTAATGCAATGCCAATATAAACGCCGATCCTTCCTAACATATCAATGTATTTATGTGTACCTGTTGGTCCATATGCAAAAACTGTGGCGTTGTAACCGGAAATAACCCCTTCAATTAAGTTCTTGGTGGTGGCCACATAAACATCATCCTAAAGAAGGAAAATTATTTGTTAATGCCTGTATTAGAAATTAATAATATTAAAATCTAATATTATAGAAGCATACTGGTGATAATACAGATTTATGCAAACAACATGCATTGATTCAAACCCCCCCCCAAAAGAAATAAACCAAAAACTAATAAAAACAGTGACTTGTTTTGAAAAAAATTTAGTATTTTTTATTCCAGAAGTAAACTTAAGTTGCTAAGTCACATCCAATCAAATCTGAGCATAATCGATTTATATTTGGATGTAATTGTATTAAATCATCGCATGCTAAATTGTGCAATTTATGAATTGTATTGTAGACCATGTACCTAAATGCATATTGCATGGTCTGAGAGGAAGACACACCTGAGTGGCTGTACAGTCGAAAGTTACATCAAACATGTACGTTTTCTCTCTTGAACGATGAGCACGCAAAACATCATCGGGGTCCTCACAAGGGTCCATAAGAACAACCATCTAAAATGAAATTAAAGTATATCAGTCTTTTACATGCAACACAGAAAATGCACTGTTTTTTCTGAACATTTTTTCATTGTTCTCATAACACACACTATGCAGTATGCATGTATTTTATTGCTTAATACTTAATCACAAGACTACCTTTGATTTAATACTTCTTAAAAGTGTTATGCAGTGAACCAAGATCTGCCTTCAGCACCTAAACCAAAAGGAGCCACCTTACAGAAATCCTTGGCTGAGCCGTCATTGCCATGTTTAGGTATAACCAGATGCCTTCCAGGGAACGCAAAGATGCTAATTAGCCTCCAGGAAAAAGGCAGCTGCTCCTCCTTCAATGAGGACCATCTCAGAATACACTCAATAATGGCCAGTAAAGTATGAGCAGGAGATATTTGTGGGAAAGCACAGATCAGGTGAAGCATAGAAAAAGGTCAAAAACGTCAATGGGCGTGATCTGTAATATTAGGATTGTGTCATACATTCACTGTGTGTTGTGTTGTATTTTACTGAATTATATCATTAAGGAACTGACCCAATATACTATATACTTTCAAATGAGTTGCAAATAAAAAGCACAATAAAATGTTATTAGCGAATTTACCTTTTTTGAACCACTAGCTTTACAGGTTCAGTAAAAACAGTTTCTCAATAGGGGAAGGAATGACATTTTGTAGCCTCAATAAAATCATTTTAACCAATAAAGATCCAGCTGCACGCTAAAGGTAGACAGACCACTATCTTTGTATTGAAAATGCTCATTAATAGAAAAGCAACCATTGAAAGGGTGTATGTGTATAATTGAATATCAGCCTTTCTGCTTCATTCGGATCGATTCCCATCGGCCCACCTGATCATCCACCTTGTGGGCTATCACGGCAGCCCCCTCCTCAATTTCAGCCTCATTCATTGGACGAATACGCAGCGCCACCTGTAGGAAAACGGCAAGCATGAACCACTTTCCCCCAGGACGTACATTAAACAGAACGCTCAAAAATCGAATGCCCTTTTCACCTCACTGTCAATTATCTTGCATGATTGCTCAAACATTTAACTTTCCAGTTATTTACCGGATATTAAACTGATACCATCCAGTGAATATTTAAAATAGTTCCCTTCCATGCCACTTCTTACTGTGCATATTCAAAGCAAATTTGGGTAACACTTTTCTTGAGTGGGCACAAATGACGTAGTAGTATACTGTTAATTGATTAATTAAGCAGAAACTAAGAGTTGGTTACATACTGCATGATCCCATGTTCATTCCTCATTAATTAAACTTAACGGTAATGAATTTCATGCAGCTCGTATATTTGTTCATGATTTGTACTTGACGGGTATAACTGAGTTGCAAGTGACAATTAAAGTGATACTCAAATTTGTTTCTCACTTTCAGATAGATTGCATATTACACATCTAATATAAATTGCATACCATCTCTTTGATTACAAATTTTAATTGCTTCTTGAAATGACACTAAATTCTAATTAGTGTAACATCTCATGACAACAGGAAAGAAATTATAACTTCATTAATCACACGGCTTAATTAACAAACGTACATCATAATCATGCATGGTAATATAAAGCTAAAAATGCTCATTGGCATCCTCATGTAAAACATCTCACCGTTAGCTGGTGGTCCCTGGAATCCCCTGCCAGGTCTTTCATGTTGCCTCGTTAGGTCAGATTGTTACGCGCTCAGTCCGTATTTTACATACTTTCATCTGTTAATTTTAAGAGACTCTTTAATGCATATTTCTCTATTTATAGAACACCAGTCTGTATAATACTGCTGTTGACAGTAACTCTGACTGTATGCTTACTATTACTGTATACATTTTATATTTTCTGCAACGAAAGATTGTCTGTCACCTGTCTGCTTTTAAGTCATCGATACTTAATATTACAGTATTTATATGGGTAGAATTTTGAGTTTACGTGCTAGACACTTCTCAGATGTATTATCACATAAAATGTTTATTTCATATGCTCATGTGTGTGCACTTAGGCATCCGGCCAGTTACTCGATCGATCTTCCCCAGCTCACACATCATACTATATTTAGTCTGTAGTGAAAGAAATCTGCTTCAAAAAATACGATGGGAAGACTGTTAGTATCCAGATGGATGAGACGGATATTCCGATATCTATACTCATAATTATAGATACATACCTCTAGCGAAAGATGGTAACATGACGAGCTTTTTCCAATTAAGAAAACTTAAGCTTAAATATTAAACTTGAATTAATTTTTCTGTTCATAAAATCATTTTGGCTTAAGTTGCCTGGTTCACAAACCACAATAAACTACGTCAAATGTAAAACGGGTATACCTTGAAATGGCACGCAATAAATAATGACCGTACAGTAAAATGGTATTAAGCAATACAAATGCATATAGCACGCAGTAAAAAACAGAATTCAGCTATCTATTGAAAATGACTCAACCGAAAGTCTGGCTCCATCAATCTGACATCCATTCCATAATCCAATAAGGGTATGAAATTTATGCGATATTACTAGTCATTTAAAGCGCTACCGCATGCCTTATTACTGTATAAATATCTGTTTTAATTAAAATAACACGCTGCGCAATTTAGAAGACGTGGTAAAGAGCTGAGCCGACTTCACCGCTTTGTTTACGCGAATTGCGCTTTCAACAGCTTGGCCGTTTCCACGGAAACGACGTCCTGACGCACATTAGGTGTGTTCTTCGTAAACGGGATGTGTAGTCCACGTCATATGAATTTGTCCTTTAATTGCTTTCTAATTAGAACTATATTACCAGTAACTCTACGTGGAGATTTCAATAGATGCCAACCATTTTCTATTTAATAAAAGGCAGACTAGCCTAGTAGTCTATGCTTTTCATCATACTATTTTTGACGCAACCCTCTCAAAGATGTACTACAATAGTACACTGACCTATGACAACAAAAACAAGCTAATAGCAGATTTACATTTGGGTTAGGGTTGAAATCCCACCCTGCTTTGTGGATATTGAGTTTTATGCTCTTCCTTTGTGACGTAACTTTCCTCAACATATACAGTGAAGTAAGATTTCCAAGCTCTGTGATGAACAGGCATCCTTTCCAAAGTGTTCTCATGTCTTATGCCTAAACTGCCTGAGATCATTTCCAGGGCCCCACATAACCCTGCAGTGGATAAGCAGCTGGAAAATAGATGGATTAAAACTCACAGTTTCAAGCTTGCATAACAACCAGAGAATATAACCATATTGTTATATAATAACCACATTTTTCACTTGCTGATTCAATAGCTTGAGGTAACTGAATCCATCATTTAAGGACCTCTCCAGTGCTTTCAGTGTTCCAGAATGTACAGTGAAGAGGGAAGCTAAGCCACAGAGGGGTGGACAGTGCGTCACAGGGTGCTCACATGATCACAGACACTAACGAGAACAGGCACCCTAACTCAGAACTACACATTTGGATCTGGACTGTACCAAGAAAATGTACATGTTCATTTCAACTTCAAACGGATAGCTTGCTTTATGTTTTGTTCTGAGCACCAGGCCAGCAGTTCTAATACATTAGCAGAAATGGATGTGAAAACCCACACAGGAGTTCATTTTCCAGCACAAGAAAGTTCCCCACAGAATTAATATTCCAATATGATTGTTTATGTATATAAGACAAAACTCAATTCATATGGCTTATGTGAAATATAGCAAAATACAAACCTATATTCCCCTTCCACAGCAACATACAGGTTAGTATAATAAACTTATTTTCATTGTAGTAATCTACCATGTCAAACAAAGTTAAAGTTTGTTTTAATCCATATTTAATAAGCTTACCAAAGAAATCTAACAAACACCATTTTTATCTTTTAATTTGTAGCACATTTAATATAAGGTCATCTTTTCCAGGCAGGAGAGCATTCAGTCCATTTTAGAGCTCAACACACTAAAATTTGTGTGAATACTTCTGATCACCTGCAGGAGGCGCTGTTCATTTCAAATTCACTGATAACACAGACTGTGGTAAAGCATGACATAATGCTCCTTTCTGTTCAATAATCTTTAAAACTGCTGTAAATGCAGTTAAAACAAAATGGAAGTATAAATTTGAAAAGTAGAAAAACGAAATGCACGGATGATATAATGTGTAGCTGTTTCCTAAAATCCAAGGGATGCAAAATGACCAATATCCAAAATTCGCCATCAATGGTTATTGACATTAACATTAAAAGGCACTATATGCTGTATCATATGAGGATAAAGGCGGAGCATGGAATTTGAAGACACCACAAAAATCTGCGTGCTTTGCTGCAAAAGATCTTCTCAGGGTAATTGGCTGTCAAAAACAAAAAAACAGCAGTCAACATCTTAACACTATTACAGATACATATTTCTTATGAAGACCGCAGAGCCAAGGGGGTTGCAAGCACAGTCGTATACATTCACATTCACATTGCATTAATCATTCTGACATAACTGGATAGGGTTCATTTACGTTAAAGCCTGGGGAACCGGAAAACATTTCGCTGGCCTCCACAAAAACCACGGAATAGCTTAACTGCATTACCCAAAATCATGCCAGATCTCCAAGTGGAATAATTTCTTCATTGATGAAAAATTCAATGGTCTCTTCCTCCCAGTCATCAACATTACTATCCAGTTCATCTGTGTCCACACCTAAGAAACAGTGTTAAGTAAAACTAGCGAAACAGCAAATTTACTCGTAATTATATTAAACACAAGTGTAAATGAAGGTGTAATTAATTCTAAAGGGAGATTAAGTTTAGCAAAACCTATCAAATGAAGCGAACGTCTAGTTTTAAACCCATGTAGTTCCTCTGCAGACTATTCTGAGGCTGGCCTCATTACATCACTAGTACAAAAAAAGGTGAGACATACCTCCCCTGATCTCCAGACGAAGGGGTCGCTGCTCTTGGTACAACTGCATTGCATCAGTACGGTACTTGCGATAGTCTTCCATCATGGTGCGTCTTTTATCGACTAGTTCCTGTTTCATAAAACCATGGGTTAGGGTTAGAGGACATTTAGGCAATTTCACACCACCAGAACCTTTTTCCAGAACCAGGGACTTTTGTAGTGTTCACACCGTAAGAACTCGGCCCGATTGTAGCACCTCAGAGGCAGTTCCCAGAGAGCATTATGAGCATTTTTATTTATCCTCCTGTGGTTTTGGCCTGGCGGTGCAGTTTCGTATGAAATTACGTGTGAAGTTTAACCTACAAACTTTTTACGTCTCCCATGCTTATTTAGCATAAAGGTTCTAGTTCCTGTTGTGTGGTGCGACTCACGAAAGCGGCTACAAAAGTTCCTGGTCGAGACCAGGGATTTGGAGCTGATTGACAGCTTGCGGGGAGAGACAGCACGTAAGCATGAAAATTACCTTTGATGCCTTGGACTGACTCAGACGATCCTTCTGCTCAAAAATCTTTGCGTACTTCTTCAGATCCTTCTTGATAAGCTTTTAAGAGAAAGAACATTAGTAAAAGCATTCAAGGAGAAGAAAAAACAACCCAAGACACAGTTGACCAAATACTTCTCTAAAACGTCCACCTATAACTCACCTTGATCTCCTCCTGGCTGAGAAGTGTCGCAGGACGTGGTCTCCAAAGCAGCTGGCAAAATCGATCCTTGTTGTTCTTCTGAAGGAGGCGCCCTTGGAACGTCCAAAGCCAAAATGCGTTGTCCACCTATTAAAAAACCACCCACGATCCTTTCAGACTTTATTCACGTGATGGGATCTTAATACCAAACAAATCTGGGAGGGAGGGAAGGAAAGAGGGAGGAGATTCTTGCCTTGTGGCTCCACCAAGAAACCGATGTGACCACGTATCTACCGGTTGGGTCCCACTCCACATCTGAAGCCATGTAGTGCTCTGCGATGTTCATCATTGTGCAGTCTGACGTGTCAACGAATGCCAGAGCACCATTCATACTGTCCGAAAAAAGTTAGCAATTAAACTGAAGAGCCCCAAAACACTGCAGTGAGACTACTGGCAGGAATATTACTTTCCATTATGCAAGCCTTAAATATCTGAAAGCATAAATTCTAAAAGAGGATGTGTGTTTATTGCACACTCTTTTTGGGCATACAAGAACTACCCATTACCATGGCCAAAAAGAGTCACTGACCTTCTGAGTCCAGCCAGCACCAGGAACTGCCCCTGTGGACTCCAGAAAATGCTGTTTGCTTGCTGTTTGTCAAACATTTCTGTCAGAAAAAAAGAGGGTTTAATTCCTACACAGGAGGTAGAAGACTAACCAGGCCATAACATTAGTGTTACAAAGCACGATACATACTTATCAGCTCAATCTTCCCATTGTTCTTCACATGGTAGAATGACACGTTGATCCTAGGAGACTCTCCATGCAGCACAGCAAACTTACTGCCATTCGGCTCCCAGGCAAAAGCGATGATGCTCTCTGTAGGATGACATTTTCACCAAAATGTCGAAAGGCCCCGACAGACAACAATGAGCAGCAGCAATAAAGAAACGCTTCATGAGGACTAACCTTTCATCTCCACCACGTCTACGGGAACCTGCTTCTCTCTCATCCTGAAGATTTCAAAGTTGGTCACAACACCCTTGAAATAAGAAAGAGCACCACCCATTCAGGTCAGAAGTACAATAAAAGGTTTAAAGTTGTTTAGAATGTGAAATTTAAACTAAAAAGTTCTTATACAAGTTCTCATATAAGTTGTTATACAAAAAGAATGTTTTATTTCATAAATATATAAAAAACTGTTGAATACGAATCTTTTTTAAACTAACATGCTACTACGCACGATAAGCGTTTGTTTACTATGCATTTCGTGTTTTATAAAATATAAAAAGATAAGAATTACTGCACAGTACTGTACTAAATGTCTTCATATTGTGCTTCAATAATCCATAATAAAGTTTGAAGTACAACACTATTTGCAAAGTATCTAAACTACTTAGTACAGTAACTAAGGGCATCTTACACTACGGCAGGGCAGAGTAGCCTAAACTTTCTAAGTGACGATGATAATATTCGATCAATGTCCAAACCGTTTAATGTCCCATTTTACAGAATGGAATGCTGCCAATTGCCAAGTGCCCATTATGCATATTTATGATTATTGTTTAATATCCTATGTCTTGTCCTTGTATGTCTCTTACGTTCAGAGTTTGGGGCAAGGCTACGATCCAATTCACTGCACACTGCACTGTGTATAAGTGTATGAGACAGCTAAAAGTTTGACATTTAAAACTTTACAGAACCCAAATTACATCCCCTATTACAGCCTGAACCGATGACTGCGCTAATGGCTGAAGAGAAGCGGAGCCATACCTGAGTCCCCTTAGGAGTCCTGTCCACCTTCACACACAGGTAATCTCCATTCTTCTGCCAGTGAAGCTTGCAATCCACTACATTGAAGAGGTTCCGCACACGAATCTCGTGCCTGGACGGAATCTGCATCAGGGTCACTCTTGCCGGGATATCTTTATCCTCTGGGACCCAGAATGCAATGATGTTGTCGCCGGGAGACCAGGAGAAATCCCTGTAAATGGCACACAGTTTCTTAGCAGACCCCTTCACAAAAGGACAGCAGAGAGCTTCCAGGAAGTAGCAACCTTCTAATCAAAGTCTGTCCTTATCCACTCTGCCACCTACAGGACTGGTACCAGACAGCTTTCCAAAAACGTGTATCGAATGCAATTATAATTACATTGCCAACTTTCAGTTTTAAACAAACTCCACATGAATTAACGCTACATGTTCATAGGCTGAACAGTTGGAAGAGGATCAGGAAAGACAAAATCACAGCCATATTGCTTTTTGAAGGCTTTTCCTTCCTGTTATTTAATAGAAGACCCACAGTGACAGAGATACAGAAACCTAGCAGGGTTTACACAGAACCACCGATGTGTCCTGAGCACAAGTGCCACAAAAGCACGTCGATACCGGTTTCTCTAGCTTTAATATCTAACGCCTACTAAGAGCATCAAGTATCACTTCAATACAAATAATATGAAAATCAAATAAAATTTTTACTCACTTAATCCCACTAATCTTCAAACTCTTCTTGTCCAACAGTCCCATTGACTAGAAAAGGGGAGAAAAATGTAAATGTTAAATGCTGTGTTATGGGGTGGTGAACTGCAGAACTCCATCCTTCAGGGAGGAACACAAGCATCAGTGGATCTTTGAGCATTTGTTTATTTAACGGAGGGTCTTACAGGAGTCTCATATATGCTCAGCGTGTCCTGAGTCATCCGAGCGAAAAACTTCCCATCGTGACTCCACCTGGAAAACCAGCGATGTGGCGTTCAAGATGTGCAGTTTCAGGGAGGGGGTTAGGGGTGATGTGATGATCATCCAGTATTATTTCTGTGACAGTGATTGTGTATAACTCTAGCAATGCAAACTCATTAAAAGATGAAAGATTTCAGTCTACATCAGATCTTCTAAGTTAACTTGCACTATAAACAAGGTCTACTACAGGGATGATGTCTTTCAGAAGAACCAAACTATAACTTAAGAACCATTTGAGCCAAGCATCCTATTGCTCTAGAAAATTCCTTACTTGAAGATTGGCCAGTGGGCAGAACTTTCACAATGGAAGCCTCTCTTCTTCTGTCCAGTAAGGACATCCCAGATTATGATAGCCTGAGGGTCATCTTTCATGTCTACGAGAGGGCTGAACGTAACCATGTACCTACAAAATGAACAATATACCGTCACTGCAATTCAATTACTAACAAACCGTCTATGCAAATTGCATGTCCTTGGCATTAAATATTCTACATGTGCTGCATTTCCCAGAATACCTTTCGCACGGAGAGAAGTCAATAAGCTGCACCCCTTGGTGACTGAATCTCTGGATCTGCTTGAACTTCTCTCCACCCCAAAGTGCAATGCCCCTCTGATGAAATGTGGCCAGGTAGGTGCCTTTAGGGGACCACCTAACGTACGTCTCCGTCCAGCGCTGCGGGTGACATCACAAAGTGCAGAGAGAGCGACGGTGTCAAACAACTGCACTCAGCATAGAATATTACAGACAAAGACTGTTAGATGTGTTATAATTCATATTGCCATTCTAACTCACAGGCCTCTCCTCAACCAAGATCGGTTCTTTGACATCATTTGAAAATATTCCCGTTCTCTCCCCAGCTTCAAAAATGACGCTGTACTGATCCCGGCAGTCAGAATCCTCCAACCAGTGTCGCAGATTTCCCTGAGAACGAGAGAAATGGCTCCAGTGAAGAACGTAAATCCAGTAGGACGAAGCTGAAGAGTGGGGCACTGCCTCGAGGTAAATACTCACAAAATCTTTGAATGGCTGTTTTTCTGGAGTTTCCCATTCGTCACAGATTGTCATATACCTGAAAGTGTTTTTGTTCACACGTTAACAGCAGTTCCCACCAATTACGTGACCTTTGAACAATAAACGCACAGAAAAAAATGGACGAAATACAGAAGCTGCCCCACTGCATGATGGCATTTGAGGTCTAATTAGGAATTTAGGCAAGTAGACAGACAGGAAGATAACGGTAGAATACAGGAGTTCCAGTGATGACATACTTATCGAAATCAGTGAAGAGATTCACTCGAAAGGTGTGCTGCTTGTCCAGCTTGTAGCCGTCTGCATTTTTCACTGCTTCAACTGCTTGTGTGGGAGAGGTGTACTCCAGAAAAATGTACCTGCCAGAGGAATAAAACAACTTTCATCATTGTCATGAAGATCTGCAGAACATTAATAAACTGCTGTATCTACATGCTTTACATCAGGGTTTCTCAAACCAGTCCTCGGGGACCCTCAGATGGTCCACTTTTTTGCTCTCCCAGTTCCCTGGGAGTTGGGAGAGCAAATACATGGACCATCTGGGGGTCACCAAGGACCGGTTTGAGAAACACTGCCGTAAATCATGAAATTAGACACACTAACCCCTTGGTCTTGCCCTCAGCTTCAGGGTAGAACTCATTTGTGATCTTCCCAAACTTTGAAAAAATCTTGTGGATGACAGTCTTTAGCTTTTCCAGGCGTTCAGGTCCAACTTGGGGCACGTTGTCCACCACAATCACCGAATCGATTCCATCGGCCTCCTGCGGTCTCTCCTTCAGGACATCATCCAGAAGCTCTAGGGTAGAGAAAGAGCAAGAAGTGTGGGGTCACAGGAGTGCAGTGGTACCACATCTAATACGCACCATGTGCAATTACAATTACAGGCGCAGGAAACATCTAGGACAGGTACATCTTTAGAAGAAAAAAAAAGTGTCCGTAAGTTTCAGTGACATGGATTTTCTATAGACAAACAAACAATCACACCCCATTTTGTCATCGAAGCTGGCATCACTAGTTCTGAGTTGACAAAAATCATCACGGCGAATTTTTTTCCTTAAAATTATTTCCGATGTTACATTCAGTGATAATCATGCTCGTAGTGCCCATTTTAACTTAGCAACCTCGTTTATGACATTTCTCGCTGGCGTGCATAGCTGGCTTACTATCAGATGACTAGGCCAGACACGACACAGTTGTAAGAGAGTAAAAATACCGCATTTCGGAATATATTCCTGATCAAGTTTGTGGTATATATAGTTGATGAATAAATTCTAATCAATGGCACAGAAGAAAGAAAAGCAGGTACAGCCAGTATCCGGTGCAATTCTGCTACCAGCATTTATAGCACAAGGCCGCATGGCCGACCTTTCCGATACCTTCATCATCGATATCATCCACAAAATCCTCCGGATCACTAAACGAAGGTTCTTCACCCTCGAACCCGGATTCGGCCGCCATGTCCTCCGTGTCCTGCATTTAATTAGCTGTCTAAATTTCCTGTACAATACATAAATATGATTAGTGTATCTAGAATGAAGACTTCACTCGGCCAACCATGTGCGGAACACCCGGCGCCAAGGAGCAAGATGGGGGGACGGACCATACCTTAAAGAATTTAGAGGGGTGACATGTAAATGTGCATGAGTTTAAGCATAAATTGCCCACACGAACCCATGTTAAAGACATAAAAATATTTTTTAAATACCCTTTTATAAAATCAATTAGCTGAATATAAACACACCATCACGGCATTTAGTAAATATTATTTTATAGTAGGAAGATCCCCCTTTGGCTATTTTGGTGTAATCCTAAAATGGACGCTCACTATCGTTTTCGACTCCGTGTTGCAGAAAGGGAGTTTCTCGCAGTTCGTGGCATGTTCATGCAGGTATACATGAGATCGCGAAAATATGCAACAGATAGAGTTTGATATTTGCTACATGTTATTGCTGCAGTGCCTTTCAAAAATAATAGGTGTAATAAAAGTGAATGCTGAATTGGTTGATGCGTGGTTGAAGTAGTTTTAGATAAATTAGGAATTAATAAACCTAGTATATAAACCACTATCCGTATTTTTGTTACGCGATAATACATCCACTGTTTTGAATCCTGCACATCATTTCTGAAAAGTAATATGTGATTGTTCTGATCAAGTTTATTTTAATTTCTTCTCGTGTTTGCCGTCCTGCATAGAGCGATGGACAGTGACTGCACTGAACTACTGCCGCAGGTTTGCGCGGTCCTGGCAGACCCTAATCAAGCGATTGCTGATGATACGTGCCTAGAGAAACTGCTGGACTGGCTGGCAGATCTAACCGGTCAGGGTGAGATGGGTCAGTAAAAGCCGATATTCGTTCAAATATTTAACAGCTATTTATATACGTTAAGTGCCAATAAATGGTGATCACGTGTTTTACACTTTCGCCCAAATCTGCATGCAGTCCATGATGTTACCCCCTTCATGTTCTGTTCGATGAATCATATTGAATTAAGTGCTAAGCTCATGGTTACAAATCCCCCTTCAGTTGCAACTCATTTAAATGTTTAGTTTACTTATCTATCAGTACAGTTCATGATGAAAGAGGAGAGTTTCTTAAAAGAATTATAGTGATTGTGGAGTTCCATAGAACCTGACAATTGTAGTAATACAATGCTTTTGGGTAACAGGACCTGAGATATCTGACATAGAAGATTAAACATGCAATTATTTGATGTATATTTAATTAATTGACATAACTTTTTGTCACTATTGTTAGTAGTGGTAATTGTATAATGTATGCCTGCAGTTCTTGTCTGATTTGAGCATATCTGAACATTGCAGTTCCTGGAATATCGTTACTGGAGCTGAACCCATGCCTGACTGCTTTCCTATCTGACATGTGCAGATCAGGCTCCGCAGAGCCAAGTGTCTTTGCTTTCAGTCTTAAGCTTGCCGGGCTGTTGGCTTCCAGTGAGCAAGGCTTCATCCACCTCAAGGTACTACCTAACTCAAACACTGCATTTATTGGCTGGTTGATTTTTTTTTTTTGCATAAAATTTTCTAAACTGTTTTTCTTCTTTTTTTAATCCAAGCAACAGGGAATTTTGACATGTGCGTTTGAATATCAGGAATGGGCTGGATTGAGTCTCTGGCAGGATGCCACTGTCCGCAGTGGATGGATTCATGGGCTTTGGAATATGCTGCAGCATTGGAAAGCTATGCACTTCCTGTTTGAGAATGGTAGATATGGGAAAATGGGTGCACAGTTATGGTAATAGGGAATTAAGATGCTAGTTTTCATGCAAGCAAGATAAATATGAGTGTTTTGTTTTCGTTTATTGGCTGGGAACATGCTGTGATCGTAAATGTTTACTACACAGTTACTCCTGTGTACTGCAGTTGGTGTTTAATTTGTCTGTGCCAGAGCAGTGTGTACTGTGCATTAAACAGTGTGTACTGTGCATTAAACAGTGTGTACTGTGCATTAAACAGTGTGTACTGTGCATTTGGGGCAAAAGACCCAACATGTGACTGCACTCTTTTGTTGTAACAATTACATTTTTGGTCTCTGACCCCTAAAAGAGTCTCTGTGTTTCCACAGGATTTATTAAAATTATCCTGCATTTGCAGTTAGACGGAAGCCTTTTTGTTGCGTCGGCAGCAAACCGGCTCTTGGCTGGCATTTTGAGCTTCCCCGGGCTATCGGACAGATTGCCACTTACAGGAGAGGGTACCGCAATAGACCAGAGGGGCGAACGCAAGGTTTGCGAGGACTGTGAGTCGCCAGTGTACACAGATGGCATCATGGAGATAGTCCAGCACGTGGAGGACTCACTGACGTCTGGCAACCCTATGCATATTCAGCGATCCCTGAACTTGATCGCTTCAAGTCTTCCCCAGTGTCCACCACATGTCAGGGACACGTTTTGGCGGGGGACAGTGGGGACACTAGAGACATTGAAGGGAAATGATGGAAACTCTTTGATACAGCCTTTTCTGGAAACGCTACATGTGGCTTCCAGGTGTGGTTTATTGTCATTAACCAGATGAGTGTCGTCACGTGTGGAAATTAATTGATAGGGGGGAATTCATGTGATTTAGTATTCCCAATTTTCTTTCAGGACACCTTTACTTAGCAGTGGAAATCCCAGTATTACAACATTAATTGAAGACATGCTATGCACTCAAAACCCAAAGGTGGCGATTACATTTGCTAAAGGGGTAATTCATATGGAAAGCTGGTAACTACTGTAATCTACAGTCAGTTTTTGTTTGCATATTATTTCTGTATTTTTCCTACAAACTGCAGTAGTAAATATGCTATGTTGAACACCTGTTGCCTCATAGCCCACAAACTTTGAAGAAAAAGGCCATGGCTGTCATTCTCCAGCCCCTTGGGCAAGTCAGAATGCTAGCTGACCCGAAGCAAAAACCGTCAGGTAATGTTTTTAAAAGCCAAGAGAAATGTTTCAGAATCGCCTGACTGTTTTGTGGGTGCTTCTAAATGGACCAGTCCACTGATCATCTCCAAAAAATAGGTCTCCTCAAAGATTGTGACTTTCCGCAAGGAGCCTGGGAGGAGGATTTTTCCCAGAAGTCCTCTTATGTCTCAGTCCTCTGCCTGTCATTGACCAGCGCCGCTGAACTTCTCCAAGTATGTAGACCTAGCAGTTTTTTCTTTCAATCATTTATTGCATGACTTGATCTGAAAAAATGTGTAGACATGTACATGACATCAGTTTTTTGCCACAAAAAATTCCTGTACATACAATCTTCATAACAACAATTAACGTTAATTTGAAAATGAGCAGAGTATTAATACGATGTCTTCCTCCCCCAGGAGTCCCCATGTGAGGAGGTTTGTGTGCCCTCTGTGGTCCTCTCAGTGATTGCCGTGCTAAAAGTGTGTGAGGGAAGTTCGTTTTCATCTTCCACTGGCAGAGCTGTCAGGAAACTGATTGGCTGCACTCGAGTTCAGAAGTGTGCACTGGACACCTTGTCAAGCCTTAACAAATGCTCAGGTACGCCAGTGTTATTCCACAAATAAACAACTGTAACATTGCAGAGTTAAAAATCTGAGTTTTGACTTGGTTGTTATGTCTCTTTGTCAGGAGTAAATCCATTTGTTGGTCAGATCTTCGGTGTTCTTCTGTCATATTTAGAAAATCCTGATTCCGATCCAACTGTAAGTTATTTTGTTCTGTGTTAAAAGAAAATGGTTTCAAGTATTTAATGTTATTGTATTCTTTGTGTTATATAATTGAGTTTGGCATTATAATTTCAGGCATTCAAGAAGACACTCCAGACAGCTTTGAACTGGCTCTGTACATGTTCTCAGTCATCCGCAACTGGCTTGTTTCTTAATCAAGGTGGCAAAACTTTCATAGACAGTTGTGAAGATCATCATGTGCTGGGTGGAAGTGTTGTTAGTGAGAGCCTTGCATTAACACCCATATAAATCCATGTCCATCCTGCTCAGATGTGTTCCCTTTGTTGAAGAAACGATTCTGTGACGTACGGTGGGAGATAAGGGATTCGTCCCTTGAGTTCTTCACTCAGTTGACGTTACAATTTAAAGGTGAGCTCAGTGATATCTCATTATGAGTAAAACGTGTACACATCCATCCATCCATCCACCCATCCACTTGTCTTGGTTGGGGCCATGGGACCTACACTCATGCATTTCTCAGTCCTCAATGGGCAACCTGCATTTCAGATATGCTTGTTTATTTCAATAGATGATGCCAGTTATCGTGGGACCCTTTCGAACAGTGGGATCATTGACTTCCTGATGGCTCTGCTGACTGATCCAGAGAGCTACGTCCGAGCAAGTGCCATATCTGCTCTGGGGCAGACTGCCCACATCATCGGCCAAGAGGTAGGTCCCAGCCTACAGATGACCATTTCTCATCTGTTCTGCAGACTGCGAGTGAAATAATATAGAGATACTATTCACTGGTTGTAGAAAACAAATGTTCTACATTCGATTCTCAAATTGTACTTATGTTGTAACTAGAGTGAAATATTTAATTTCAGGAGGACCTCTCTGCATGTTTTCTGGATATTTTAGCTCAGGATACAGAAGGATTTGCAAGGAGAGCGGTGATAAAGATCTTCTCCATATGGCTTAAGCATCCTAACCAAGATCTGTGTAAGGGTTTGGAGAAACATCTAAGCACAGTGCTGCAGCTTGGTAGTAATGACTTAGACTGGGAAGTCAAAATCCATACTTTGGAACTGGCTCAAATCCTGATCGACCAAACTCTGGAAGGTTCTGGTCAATCCTCATGCCCTCATGTGTCTGTCATTCCTGCTTCCCGTGTCAAGCGGGCAGAAATGACAGCAGCTTTCCACAACCTGCACCGTCAGAAACTCTTCGACGTGCTTTTCTCTGGCTTGTCGGATTGTGACAGGCCGGTGGCCAGAAAGGCATGCGTTATCCTTCTCCACCTGAAGGGGGTGCTCATGGGAAACACAGACACCCTTGACAACATGGTGGCCTTTGATCTGCAGGGATGTAGGTGGGGTCAAGAAATGCTGAAGCGATGCTTTAGCGCTGCACCTGATTCCGCCGCGCATGTTAACATCGTGGAGCTGCTTTCAACTTTGGATCTAGAGGAGATGAAACAGGCTTTGGATCAACGAAGTGATCGCTTGGAGAACAGTCCTCGTTCCCTCTTGCAGGATATATTGGCATCTTGTCACACACCAGAGGACAATATTGTCGACTGTTACTGATTTGCATAACTCTTTTACTTCTCTTTTGTAAATTATATATCATTATTGTGGGTTTAATTGAATAAAACTGAAGCGTCTTGTCAATGAATAGAAGTGGCAGTTTTGCACCAAGAATTTTGCTCCCAGTCTTGTAACTTTTGCTTAGATAATTTTCCATAACCATTTGTCCTGTAAGAAGCCTGGCATGTTTCCCAGGGTGCCCCAGATGCATGGCTGGAGAGCGCCCCGGGCCGGACGCCTGTCCACCTTGGGGCACACATGCTGTGGGCAGATTACAGGTGTGTCTTCTGGCTCAAGCCTCCAATCCTGCAGATGAGTGGCAGCAGTGCTACACACTGATATGTGATGCTACCCCATTATTTTTTAAAATTTCATGATATTTTATGCTAACTCCATACAGGCCACCCACTGAACCACCTTACCACCCTGTCTGAGGAACTTAGCCTGCATATTTAGTGAATTGTAAGCCCTTACACCTAAAAGTATCCAAATCAAAGTACAGTGGTACCTCGGTACACATCCTTAATCCGTTCCAGATCCTTGGACTGGAACAGGACGTATACCAAACTAATTTTTCCCATAAGAAATAAAGGGAAAATGATTAATCTGTTCCCATGAAAAAAAATCCTATTGTTATTGGCATGTTATATATCGATGGGGTTGTGTAAAATAATTTAAACGCTGCTTAATACTAAAATACATAAATACAAAAGCAATTAGATGAAATAAACGAAAAGATAGTTATAGTGCAGGATGTTCACTGAATGGTAGCAACTGGCGCACTGACGCTCGTGGGCAGTCGTGTCTTTGTCTCGAGAGAGGTGAACAAGGGTAGCGCGCGGTGTCGTGACTCATTGTGACCCATACAAGTTCTAGCACGCGAGTCGTATTACAAACAAAGGTCGTAAACCAAGCAAAATTTTGGACGCTGGACAAGTTGGACTAATTCCAAAGCGGACATATACCACTGTATATTACATTTCTTTTAACCAGATTTTAGTAGAGTAGAGTTTTAATATAGTTGTGTTTAAGAAGTATTGCAAGTTACTGTTACTAAGAATTTTTTCGTCTTTGAATGAAATGAAAAGCTGCACCCCCTAGAGTAGTGGTTAAGAATCACCACCAGAGGGGGCTCTGTATCATGCTGTAAATTTTAGCTCTGCCTCACCTTCCCAGGAAAGAAAAGACATTAAAAAAACAGTTCTTCTCATCTTACTTCCCAACTCCAAAGCAAACCCCTTATTGTGTTTCTACCCAAACTGGCGTTACTGTGTTTTTCTTTATTGGATCAACAGGATAAGAGTACAAAAGTGATTCTTGGAAGACTGGGACTGTGGAGGACTCTGTCCCTCGGTTTCAGGAGGTGAAAGTGAGATTTTCTGGACTGGATTGCATCCGTTGCCCCCCTCACACACACACACACACACACTTGCTCGCAAAAATCTGTATTTGGGGGAATCTACTTTTGAAGCACTCCTTTTTCTCTGCCACTCCGGTCTATTATCTCAGCGGATGCCTCTTGCAGTGTGAAGGGGAAATAGTAACACAGAGGGAACTCAGGGCTTCTGCTGTTTGGGGGCCTCCAGGAGTGGCCTCCCCCATGGTCCGGGGGCTCTTCACTGGGCTGCCTGAAAAAGCGTGGGCCTCAGTTGCTAACGTCTGTCTGCGATTATTAAATATCAACGCTCAAGCACGAGTATGGGTAAATGCAGCCTGAAGAGAGTACGGCGGTAACAGGAGTCATGAGATTGTGCTCTTTCTGCTAACAAAAGGGGCTTTTTCTGTTCATGGGCTGTGCGATAGACTTTGGCAAAAGGTACTATAAAAATGAATTCAAAAGAACACAAAAAGTACAGACATAAAGTATTTGAAATGATTTTCTGTTAACAAGAAGTTGTTGACAGTGGAACATTTGGTTGTGTCCTAACTCTAGGCCAAAAATAAAAGTTAGACATGGTTTAAGCAATTCAACTCCCCAACATCAGAATATCACCTAAAAAGGCAATTTAATTGCATCAACAATTGTATCAAGGACTAAAAATGATCAACGGGAATGACGCCGGCACGAAATGGCTTGCGCTCATTAACACTTGCGTAACCTAAGTCTATTGGCTTGCTTTTGACCTTGTGTAAGCAAGATGAGTTCTTTGAGAAGGAGGATCTGCAGATCGCAGATGGGGGGGCTTTCTTCCACGTTCTCGTTGTCAAGGATGTGGCTCCCTTTCATCTCCTGCCTTCAGATGCTGCATTTTTTCAGCACACTGGAGATTAGAAACCCGTTCTGAAAGGGCTTTACGGGCACATTCCGGAGAGCCCGTTCAGGCCAGAGGAGGAGAGGCATTTCTTTTTACTGATAGCTGTTTCCATATACAGCTGGTAAGTGTGTATTTTTAAAACATGGATTCTTAATAGAAATGGTGCATGGAAAAAAAAACGAGGGGCAACCGTGGGGCAGTTTTTTAGGGCTGTCAAATGTAAGATGAGGATCAGCTGGGAAAGAAAAATAGAGGAGTGCAATGTGTCGGTACCTTATATATGGCTAACAAGGTGCATTCATGGCAGTAAGTGGTATTTAAATATTGTGGGGCTTCAGGACGGCAACTGGAACCAGTTCCATCAGAAGCAGCCCTGTTTCTGGTCTACTGCTATATTTTAACTACTATAAGTAATTAGTTTTTTAAAGTAGTTAAATCAAATTAACGACAGCATTAATATTCCCCATTAGAGTCTATAAAAATAAATCAACCTGCATAATGGATTAATATTTGTGATTTTTTTTGGCGAAAACAGGCAACTGCAAAAAGACCTATCTCTCTTGTTTCATAGTTTGGTTAGAGAGCCGATGGGAACGCGGCCTGTGTTCCGCTGGGGAATGTTGACAGGCAGTGGAGGGCGCTGCACCAGTGGGACGCTCTGAGGTTGGGGCCATGCAGTACCTTCAGCTGCGGTGTGGCGGAAAATCTTCCCAGGAACCCTATGGCCACGCGGGCAGCGAAGGATCAGGCCTGAAATTTACACAGTTGCATTTAACGGTCTGTTCCAAATTCCTCCCGGCTACAAGAGTTATTTTAGCTGAGGCCAAGTGTGGAGTGCTTATTATGGGAAGAGCATCGCCAGAGACCAGAGTTTATTAAGTCCAGGCTGCCAAGCAAACAGTATTGCTTTTATTTTGTTTTTTTTTACGATTACTACGTTAAAAACCTTCAAATGAATTATGGTATTTTTTCCCCTGACCAAAAGAAAGACTTGGACATCTTCTATCCAAATATGTAGGGTCTGATCGAGCTTTTGAAACACATCATAAATCTCTCGTGTTTCGATTTTCACCCTCGCTCAGTACGCACCCACGTCTTCTTCCATTCTTCATTCAAAGATGTGTCCATCCACATGTTTTATTGGAGGATGGTTGGTGGAGGATGCTGTAGAGAGAAGATGATTGAGTACTGATGCCGAACTTCACTGAAGACAAAACCAGACTGAGGAGGAGACAACGTCCACCCCACCAGAGAAAGTTCAGTCTTTCTGCAGCTTTTGTGCCACGGCTCCAGGAATCAGGATTTATTTTCATTGATGAAATTAGTTCAACACACACCTCCTACTCTCCAAATAAAGTGTAAGCACCACCACTGTTACCCAGGGATAGCAGGAGAGCTTTCTTCAGGTTAGCCCTTACATTAAGGACCTCAGAAATCTCCAGCTAAATTATGAAGACGAAACACCAAAAGTGTGACTAACCTAATTACCACCGGACTCAAAAAGGTCAAAGATAGCCCATACCATTCAGATAAGATGAATTTTAGAACGAAGTCACCGATTATGAGTGCTCAAATGGCAAAAACAGTGGTTTATCTTTGTTATGGTTTATTTGTTTCTTTACCTTGTAACTGTTCTATCGCTGCAAGGGACTGGATATAGAGTTAGACCAGTTTCCTGCTCGATCTATTGCTATTGAAAGTTGTCCCTTACTTTTTTCTAAATCAAGCTGGTATTGAAATTCTGTTTCCGTATCTCTACTCTGTGTATTCACTGCTTCTGGCAGTCACCTCACTAGAATAAGAAGGGGGATGGAATACCTAGCAACCTGACAAGTGGCAAGTACGTTTTGTAGATTATTTAGAAAAAAAATATTCTAAATTACATAATTTTGAAGGTGCATGGAAAGAATGTGTCTTTCTTCTCCAATACTGTTGACTAGACACAGTCTGAGCCAGAGAAGAATGTCTGTGCTATTTCAAGAAACTTTTTTCCTTATCTTGTCCATTAAAAACCACTTACTACACAATATCATGAATCATCCTCTAGAGGGCTCAGCATTCTGTACGACAAACAGACGGTGTCTTGCGATTGTTCCAACTGCCTGATAAGTGACTCAGTGTGACACACGGAATAATGAATAGATGTATTCAATAAATAAATCCAAAAGTAAAAAAGACTAAAAAACATGATACTGTGCATTTACAGCATATGCCCATAATACCAAATGTATTTCCTGACACCTTGCATTATATCTTTGACATTTTTTTAATGAATTTAGCTGTTACATATTTTTGTTTTTTCAACTTTATTTTCAGATATGTTACAACACTCATTATTAGATAAATGTTATTTACAGTGGTTTAAAGACTTTTATTCCTCACAAATATGTTTATATATCACCTCTGATTTATTGTAGGAATCTGGAATGCATATGACAAAAAAATCAGAAAAAGACACAGCACTCATTAGATGGTAACCGAATTCCCCTTCAAAGTGTTCTGAGCAGTGTATACTCATAAACATTTAGAATCAATATAAATGGGAATTAAAAGGTTCTATTTGCACAGTAACAATGTCATACAATCAAAAGATTTACCAACTAGGAGTTGTGTTTCTGTCCCAATCTGACAGACATGGCTCAAAAATTTAAAAAGGACACAAAAATTACAGATATATACATGCACACATTAAAAGCAACGGAAAATGCAACACTTTAGATGTATCGTTCCATCTTTCATTCCTTTATATATTATAAATTCTGTTCATATAGGTTATGATGCTTTGTTTGGTCAGACTAAGTATGTGGATATTTTTGATGTGGAAAGCCATTGTGCAAATCCTACATGAGTTTAGCAGTTTAACGCACCACCGTATTCATCAGGCTGAAAGATTTACAGAAAGTTTTACTTTATAGGCAATCCAAACCAAATTTGCTCCAAATCAGAGATCTCTTTGTAATCAGATGTTGTTAAAGGCAAATATTCATAGTCAGTCTCCATTCACACTTGTTAATATCATCCCATCTCAGTCAGCATTAGTGAAAACTGAAATTCCAGAAGGTACAGTCCCATCATTTTCTGCATCATAACATTTACAAAAACAAGAATGCCCATAGCTATCTGAGGAGAATGAAACCATCTGACCTGGAGCAAAGATTATCACATTTACATAACATATTTTCAGTGGTGTCATGTTAGGAAGCACTTGACTATCAGATCATTGTTAATCATAAACATGACGGATGTTCCAGAGATACACCAGTGGGAAAACTAGCTTAATTTCATAAAACTTAAACAGAGATCCTGCCAGAATAGCCTGTGGCACACAGAAAGAGCCGCTCCAGATTCAACGCTGGCAGTGTGCAAGTCTAACAGAGAGATATCAGTGCATAATCTGAAGTTCCAAAAGTCTTTAAGTAGCCTTTCAGCTTCTCTGAATGGGAAGAAGTGCCATCTGTAAGGCACGTTTGGAGTGAACTGAACCCCTGTAGAAAGACTCACTGTAACATTACGTCTTCAATGTTCACTTGCAGTATTGTGTCCTTGACAGCATGAAACACAAAGCGAATGTTCTCTGTGTCGGTGGCTGTGGTGAAGTGATGGAATAGGGGCTTACTGCGATTCCTCCTCTTGCGGTTGAAGCATTGCACCAAGTAGGTCTGCACGTCTTCAAGCCGGTGGGGGTCCCCTTTGAAGTCAGGGAAGTACTTACAGATGTTAACTTTCTTGACTTTCTCCACCAACAGGTCCATTTTGTTGAGGAAGAGGATGATCGAAACATTAGAGAAGAGCTTGTTATTGACAATGGTTTCGAAGATGTTCATGGACTCCACTAGCCGGTTGGTTCGCCGATCCTCCATCAGAAGTTGGTCATACTCACTGGAGGACACCATGAAGAGGATGGAGGTGATACCGTCAAAGCACTGGAACCACTTCTGCCGCTGGGATCGCTGGCCACCCACATCTACCATCTTGAAGGGGATCTTCTTGATAATAAAGTCATGCTCCACAATCCCTTTGGTAGCTTTCCTCGCCAGCAAGATGTCCTGTCTGCTTGGAAGATAATTCTGAAAGCCAGAAGGAGATACCAGACTGATGCAGGAGGAAAGCACTAGAGATCTTCTAGTACTGATACAATGAAAGAAAATTAAATACTTTAAACAATTAGGAAATATAAATGAAAATTGAATGTTAAATGTTAGTATACAATCCAGGAGTCTTCAATATGAATGAAAAATTAATGACATTTTTCAGTGACAAGTTGTCTAAATGTTTAGATGTTTTAATATTTAGAATATTGTGCCAAAGTCTTAGGCAGCTAAAGAAACTGATGTTTAAATGATCTTCATGTTGGTGTAAAAGTATGATATTATGCCTGTAAAAGTGTGTCAGCTTAGTCATTTCAAAACTTCTGCTAAAATCACCCCAATATATGAAGCCACCATGCAATACATGCATGTACTTTTTGACTCGACCACTAGCACACCTCGAATGCCTAATCAATATCTCATTGACTTTGACTGATTAAATTAATTCATTAAGTGAGCTGGTGCTGAAATTCAATGAACACATGGAATGGCCGAGGTGCCCCTGAGGAGAGGTTTGGGAACTGAAGCGGTGTTCATCTAGTAATTTTTTGAAGAACAGAAGAAATTCTTACTAGTTTTTAGATTTTACTCTTAACTTGCATATGATCTAATGCTAGATTGGGTTTTTGTTCTGAGCAAATATACACACAATACCCAGATAAATTTCTTTTCACTGCCTAAGACTTCTGCATAGTGCTGTATATATATGGTAGGATTTAACTATTTAACCATGTCATGTTTTTGACTGAAAGGGTAACACAAAAAGTTGTTCAAATTATGACTATGACCTTAAAAGGGTAAAAAAAAAAAAAGAAAAAAAAAACACTGCAACACTATTCGGCTCCAGTTTGCAGTTTTCGGCGTGAATCTTTTGGAATTAACTGGCTAAATCTTGTTTGTTTTTTATTTTCTAAAAATGCAGTTGGGTGATTGGTTGTCACCCAGAATGTATTTGAAAGATAAATCCAGTTAACGGTCAGACGCAAATTAATACACAATGACGTTATTTAATTTTTTTATTATAAAAATCAATCCCCACAAAGTGAAGCCAATGCCTTACTGTAACTTGGTCTGTTTTGATCCGATTAAATAATGATTTATTATATCAATGTTTGTTGGTAAAATTCCAAATTTGGATAGCTCAGCGTTATTATCAATCGCGTTGTTTTTAGCTGACAAATTTTAAAATTATACATTCCTTCTGTTTTTAAGAGCAGCATTTGATTAAATACAGATGTGTTAGACACACAATGGATGTTTTTCTTTGAATAATTTCAGTGTGGTCCAACAGTAATACACACAAGCAGATATTAGAAACTGGAAGCAACTGTGATACTGAACATTGTGAGGTCCGGTGTTCCTGACAGACCGGGCAAACCGACTGAATCAGAAAGTGACCATAACTTACCAGCTGTCCAATACGGTCGAGACTGTCCAAGAAATACTTCACTGATTCACCCTATAGGAGTAATGAAAAACAGCGATTTTACAGGTTGTTACCTTAGCACGTTGGCACAGAAAGATAAAAAACCAGCATATTCTGGGCCACATCCGGATTGAAATACAATTGAATTTGGACCACGCGATTGACCTCATACCCACCCATGAGTGAATTTTATTGTAGAAAGAGGAATTTACCTGTTGACAGCTAATGTGCCTGTTTATAGCTATTCATAGCCCTGGGGGCTGAATGCGCTTAAAAATTTAGCCTTTTATAAATAAAAATATAATTAATTTTGCTCCCTGCACCTTAAAATTCATGAAGTCTCTCAGACTCTTGACAGTGCAATAAAGCTTCTATTATTTTAAGACATAAAATTGAAAGAAATTCTGAGTTGTACTTACAGCAAATCAAGCTCAACACCCATTGTTAAAAACAAAACAAAACAAAACAAAACAAAAAAACTGGTCTCTTGTTGATGCAAATTGCAAACAGGGAATTCTAAGTTAAGGAACCTAATTATACCTCGAAAAAACAAGACAGACGATTGAGGTATTGTGTTTCAAATGTAGTTATCATGAAGACAAAGAATACACTTTGCAAGGGGAAAGAATAACAGTGGTAAGGACAAGGTTTCATTTTCTTGAAATAATGGTTTCTCTCATGTGCCTGTCTCTTTGTTCCACCATGACCCCTTAACCTCTAGATTGCCGAACTTGGCTTTTTCCATTGTGCGCCAGAGCATGCAGGCTGCCTGGAGTAGCTCTCTGGTGCATTGTGTTTGAGAAGCAGTGCGACCAGGGCTCCGAGGCACAGTTCCTGTTTGCTCGACGTTGTGTCCGTGCAGGCCCAAGGCCTTCGCTCCCAGCAGGAAACAGCTGTGTATGAAAACAGGTGGGACTAATGCCCCCCATTTACAGAGCCAGGAGCCAGTCAGTACTGACTGAGACCATCCCGTCACCAGATACAGGAGCTGCTGCGGTCACAAGAGCACCGAAAGAGGCGATTCGGTCTGTAAAAATACTATCTGAGAGCCTGGTCAAACAGTCAAGAAAATGCCTGACTAGCTATGAAGTGCAAGGAACTGTCAACCGAAATGATTAATAAACAGACGACCAAAGTTATTTGTCACACACGAACTCATATCAAATACCTTCGGAAAATTTGACAAATAAGAATCTGGCTTAGTATAAAAGACAATGCAAAAACCCCCACAAAAGTACAGAAGAAACAAGCCGTCTCAGATTCCAAATGAAATAGAAACGCTCGTCGTTATTCGGCCGATAAATGTCATTCTGACCCAGTCTAAGCGTTTCAGAGGAGATTCTGGCAGAAAAACACAAGAAACATAAGAATCGGGAAATATGACCCTCAGTGTCTGCTTTTTGACCCCAAAATTGCCCCATGTGGATGTTACCAAAGAAAACAAAGACAGACTTGTGGCCAAGCCACTGCAACTGCGGGCAGAACCCCCCCCCCGAGCCGCAAACTGCCCGATCCAGCACGGGCCGAGGGGGACTGTGGTCAAAGGAATTTTTAATTAAGCCTCAAGCTTGGAAGCGGATTAAAATACACCTTCCTATGCTTTAACAATCAGTCTGGCCGCTTAATTATGATGGACGCAGGGATGGCAATAAGTCAAAGTCTATGGTATGTTCCAGTATTACAAGCCAAGCCTCTTGCTACCAGTGCAGAGACTGACCAGTCTCGTACATCATAGCTGCTTTTCCTTCATGTCAGGGCTATTTGGCAACTATTCATAAACAGCTATTCCTAAGTGTGGGAAAACCCAGGCAACCATCTACAGTTCTCCAGTCTCAGAGAGCTGGCAACCTGGCAGCACCATCGGAATCAGAGCTGGTTAAATGGGTGTTTCAATGCTGTGGGTATGGAGAGTGTGATTAACTGGGACACACAGGCTGCAAGAAAAAAAAAAAAAAAGCATTTTCCCTTCCTGAGCAGAGCAGACCCCTTAGACTCAGGCTGCCTCTGAAATATTTCTGTTTGTTCTATTTTAGCGTTTAGTGAGGACATCATAGTTCCTTCCGGGAAGGGTCTGGCTTTTTTTCTAAATTCAGGAAAGGAGAAGAGTTTGCATCGATGCTGTCAGAGGGCGCCGGCGAGCTCCCCGTGCAGAGAATGATCGATGGGGCCTGAGGCCGCGGACATGCCGGATTACTGTCACCAAAGCGAGGTCCCCCCAAGTCGTCACGCAACACCAGGGGGAAACGAGAGTCACGCAGGTCGACCATCATCAATAACTCCATAATCACCTTCTTACCTTAATCTGCACAGCTGAAGGAAAGCATACATTCTTACAGTGCTGGAGGCAAACGGACGCCCAATCAGCGTCCTCAGCACTGAGCAATTTCAGGATAAAAAAAAAACGTAATGAGCCGAAAATTATTAGTCTTACATAAGCAGGAACACATGTCCTTAAATTTCTTACTTAGTCTGTCTTCACTACAGTAATAAATGTATAATTACTTTATAATGTGTAATTTTGGTGATTTCAAAGACATATTTTAAAAGCAGTACACAGAATTCATCTATATTTAAAACAAAATCAGTATAATGTTCAGTTCTGACTGACATGCGGTGATTGCAGCCACAAGGAGCTGTTTTAAACCAGAAACTACATCTGACACAGCTCCTTCCATAAGAACCATTGTTGATTTTCATTCAGACACAGTCGCAGAAAAAAAAAAAACACAGCACAATTTTTTGTTTCACTCATTTCTCAGTTTATGGATCTGTGTCTGTGAATAACATATTATATTATTATATAATTTGCAGCCTGGTTCTTCTCTGCTTCTCATTGATGAAGGGCTTCTTCCTTGCTTTATGGGACTTCAGTCCTGCTTCTAGGAGCCCCATACAAACTGTCCTAGCAGTGCACTTCACACCTGCACTTAGTTTCCCATTCCTTTCGAAGTTCACTTATTGATGTCATCCTACAATTCATGAGTAACTGTCAGATAAGTTAATGGTCATGTCAAGCATTAGAAAGTCGCTTCCACCCTTTACCTGGCTGGTTTCTGGTAGTTCCCAGTGTTTCCTGCTTCACCTTGTTCTTGTGTACTGCTGTCTTAGAAACTCTGAGCCTGGAAGCACCCTGCCGTGCAGTGTGGCCTTCTGCCAGCAGAACCAGGATTAAACCAGGATATAAAAATGCAGATTTGTTTAAAAATACAGCGTGGTCTCTTAATTTTTTCAGAGACTGTATATCATATTCCATTGCAGTGCAGATTTCACTTAGTTCTTATTGTCATAAGTCTGAGAGTTTGAAGAATGAATTCCATAGCTCTATTTACCCATAGTGTCCCAAACTCTATACCACCCGAGAAAACATAAAACAAGAGAGCAGATCACACATTTAGAAGGTAATCTATCTGAATTGATTAAATATTCTAGATTTATCAAAATAACAAATTCCGAAAGACATCTGGGGGATTTGAAGCTGACTGTTTGTAAAACAGTGCCCTGGTTCAAGAGAAATCTCCAGATGTTTCCATGGGAATCTGCAATCCCCAATCCAGCAGGCCTCCTGAAGACATGAAGCCTCACATCCCTGTCTCATTCTTCACTAACAGACACAGAGACACCGATAAGGAGCGCGCCATAAATGTTAATTAAACAGAACAGCAACGTTGATAAATACTCCATGATCTGCCTCAGAGAAGGCCAGTTTCCTCCACCCAGGGAAACCTTTACTCATTTAAAATAAGCAATATTTGTTTCATAGGCAAACACAGCCTTCACTGGATTTAGACCACATCACCTTGTTTTCCACAGTCTTTGGTGAATTAAACGTTTGACTTGGATTCGGGCTCTGAGCTGTAATTAATCTCCCCGCAATGAATTTTAGCACATCCTTTGATGAATTTCTCAGGGGCCCAGGAATTATCCAGCACTGCTGATCTTAATGTTACCATAAACCCTCTGCTTCCCTTCATCTCCACATACATTTTATCCTCTTTTACTGAGGCAGCAGACCAATAAAAAAAAAGACGTAAATGAAAACACATTTTGCTCTCCTCCTTAATACTCTGAAACGTTTTTGTTGATGCTACTGTAATGCATGTCGGATCACTGTATGAGCAAAATCAGTCACATGCACTTTATATATATAATTTTGAAGGTTTAGTGCATTGTAATGCAGTCAATACTTTTTAAATTATTAAACTGTGAAGGCATTATTAACATTTCAGTTTATTGCTCTCGAGTATAAGACTGTATTGCACATAATTTTAAATCAAAAACACATGGGCACAAAACATCAAATGTTTTGACAGCAAAAACGATCTTTTGTGAGGAAAAAAAGATTCACGTTTCGGAAATGCAGCCTAAAGCAAAAAAAGGTTTGTGGCTTATGTGAGGAAATCGACAAGATCTTTGGCTTCGCAAAAGAACATACAAATGTGTAAAAATATGCAGAGGCTCATTTGAACATTGTTTGTCTTGAACATTGAGGAATGTCTCTTCAGCCGTACCCTGAGCCTGACCCAGGAAGCAGCAACATGCCTCGGACCCACATGTTTTGATGGTTTCCTGCTCCCATTGGATGAGCACAAAGCTGGCAGGCTGTACGTTCCTCTCCTGGCTGTCTCTGCGAGTCTGTGATTGGCCAACTTGTGTTCCACAGGGCCCCAGCTGATAGCAACTGGACCAATCAAATCTCCCCAAAAAAACTCGAGGGACTGCAGCCCATCTCCCCTGCCCAAAGCCCCGCCTACTCCCTGCCCTTAGCCTTCCTCCTGACTGACTCTCTTATATGGAGTTACGCACAGACAAACCTCCAACCGCAAAGAGTGGACAATGTAAGGTGATTCTGAGCACTAGAAGAAGGAGATGCCAGACTGAGATACCCAACAGGTGGAAATGTAAGTCATGAGCTCACAGCTTAAAACTGAAGAAATAAACAATATTTTCAACAGCGTTTCATTTATGGCTATATTTAATTAAAAAACAAAATGTATTATCTTACAGTGTCATGTGAATTTTATGGCTAATTTATTATGATGATACTGAATTCTTCGCTTTCTAAATCAAGAAAATTATTTAGGTTATTACAGTTCATCTCTAATCAGAGTTGAAATGTTGCTTTGCATTTAAAAATCTTTCTAACTAAATTAGAGCAGTGTTTCTCAAACCAGTCCTTGGGGACCCTTAGACGGTCCACGTTTTTGCACTCTCCCAAGTCTCTGCCAGACAGCCCACATTTTTGCTCCCTCCCAACTCCCAAGGAATTGGGAGAAAGGAAAACCGTGGACCGTGTGGGGGTTCCCAGGTAGTGATTTGAGAAACACTGAATTAAAGAATGGCACTGCTATCTTGCTATGACCAGCTGCAGCTGCACCAGCCCAGTCCAGACAGGAGGTCCTGCGTGCAATTAGGCACAGAGCTGCCTTTCTCATGCACCACCATTGACTCTTGCCGCTTTCCATGCTGGTACTGGGCTGCCCCGGTCCTCGTTCACTCCCAGCCAGCCTTACTCTCTTCCAGTAAGGCATCTGCACAGAACCCCAGTGAGATTACAGGTTTGTCGCCAGCTGGGGACAGTTCTGTTGCTTAGTCATCATTTAACTTCCATGAGATTTGCATGCCCCCCCCACTACCAAGCCCAGTGCTTGCACCAGCTCCTAACACACAGCATTGCAGGGAGCTTACTGGGAGCAGAGCATGGACCACATATCTGACCCCACCGCTAGCACACTGGGACACGTCCTTTTACGTTTAACGGGGCCTGATCTCCGGCCTGGTTTTGCACTTTATCCCACGTTTGTTCCAAAAACCAAAGCAGCCTAAAGGGGAAGATGTATGACAAAAGCTCTTTACCAAAGCTTGTAGTGGGGGGGGGGGGGGGGGGGTGCCCGAACTCTCCTTGTTATTCAGTGC
>JAODKC010000095.1:23406928-23433361 GCA_026777985.1 Mormyrops attenuatus | reverse complement strand
CCGTAACCTTAACCCCTACCCAGCCCTAACCTTAACCGTAACCTTAACCCCTACCCAGCCCTAACCTTAACCGTAACCTTAACCCCTACCCAGCCCTAACCTTAACCGTAACTAAGCAAACAAAATACGAAGCTTTTGGCATTTTTACTTTCCTGATTGCATTCACAGATCTTTGTGGGGACCTGAAAAATGGTTCCCACAATGTCAAAACAACAGGTTTTTTTTTTTGGTTTCATAATGTGGGGGACATTTGGTCCCCGCAATGTAATATAAACCAAATCCACACACACACACACACACACACACACACACTGAACGGAAAAAGTACCAATTTGAACTTTTGAGGGTAAAATTCCTTGTCATTGCGGCTGTACCCTCAAGGGTCTGCCAGTTGTACCCTAGCTGTAGGTAAATGTACCATTTACTGTAGTTTAAAATACAGAAATGGATTCTATAGAACATTTTTGTACCATTAGGGGTACATTAATGTTACTTTTACCTTGGGGAACTAACTGTACCAGGGCTGCACCCTTTTTGTCTGACAGTGCCGGTGATTTAGGGATGGCGGTTAACATAACTGCATGTCTTTGTGCTGCAGGAGGGAATCTTTGTACAGAAAGCAGAGGGGGACCTCGAACCCCCAACCCCTGCTCTCTGTAAGGCAAGTTTTGACTTCCTATGTCATCAGAGATTTGATAGTTGTTAAGTCCTGTCCTGCACACATTCTTCTGCGTTTGTCATATAAAATCGCTGCACACTGTAGCTTTATGGGGTAAAAAATTATTGAGTCATAGAGAGACAAACTGGGCTGGATCCCAAAATCACTTTCACTAAAATAATGGCGAAAGCAGTATTCAAATTCAGACCTTTTGAAGAGTAACAATAGTTGTAATTTTATCTAATTTTATATGTCTGATATTATATATATTATGTAACAGAATTGTATTGAAGAGAAAATGACACATTGTCAGCTGGATTGTTTGTTCTGCAGGGGGCAGTAAAGAGCTACATTTAGAGTGAAGGAAGCTGATTTTCTACCACATATAAAGGATTAACTGAGAGCCTGTGAAACTGACTTCTGCTAAACAACATCTAATTAGACATTTTCATGCATTCACTACACTTCTTGCGTGAAGTATTCGAGCGTTTTCAGCACATATATTTTTAAAATCCCGGTAAGCAGTATTGAGCATTGGGTAACGTTACTTGCCGCAGAATAATACATGGCAAGCTTGTTTTATTAGAGGAAATCGTGGGAAGATGTGTTAGTGAGTGCTTCTCTCAAACTTGTTGCTGCGTATTCATACCGCTTTTTTGTGATTGAGGTTTCCAATTTGAAGGTGCCCGTCTGCCGGCCCCGGTTCAGCGCTGAACCAAGATCCTGTCACCGTAACGACACCAATGACAGCCTTGCTATTACCTGCCGCTGCCATATTTCACATCCATTTCTATTTGTTTCGTCTGGCGAAAGCTGTAGATTAAGATCATGGTGTGACAATACATTCGGGACGGAGAAGGATCGGAAGACAAAATCTTGAGAAACTTTTTTCAACCGAATAAAGCAGAACTGCACTGATGGGTATGAGGAGCGATTGACTTGCATCGGGTGCCCGGCCAGCCAAGGTGGCATTGGGCGTCTCCAGTGACGCTTCTGCAACGTTCAGAGTGACAGAGGTCACTCTGTGGGTGCACCCCGGATACACTACGAGTGATCAGAGCTCAGAAGTGAAGGAGCAGAGATCCCTTCAAAGCCTGCCTTCATATCCTGCCAGCAAACAGCACCTTTCCCCGAAGAGCATAAAGGCTTTCATTTGACATTGATTAAACGGTTCTGTGCGCTAGTATGCTGGACGGCTCTGTTCTTCCATCTTCTGATTATGTCGGGCTATGATCTGGATCAAATTAGCCACCAAAAAGCTCTTATACATTTCTTTCATTACTGAATGCTTTATTATGATTTTTCTGGTAAAACTATTGATTGCATTTTAATTTCTTTCGATAACTGAAGCGTATCATCAAAATACAGTGTTTGGAACTTGTTTTAATCAGCAGTGAGTTTTTTTCCCTAAGTATCTTACATACAAGTGGCATCGCATAGTTCATTAGTGCTGAAAACCTGAACAAAAATGAAATATTAATTGACTAAAATAATTTCTATTTATCGCGACTATTTGCATGCTTGAAGGAACCCATAAAGGGCTGTAACAGCTTTCTTCTCGAGTGTGCCTTTCAATTAAAAGACAAAATATACTAAGAGATTAAGAACGCTTATCTTTTGTTTCATGTCTGTTCAGTTCTCATTATGAATTCTTTAAAAAGAATCACTTTTTTTTTCATAAATAGCAACTTTATTGGTTGGATTCCTCTGAGAAAGATGGGTACCTATAATTGCACTTTAATGGGAGAAAACACTTTGTTTAGTAGTGTTCAACCGAGAATAAGCAATGAACCCATAGAGATATTTTATCATCCATCCATCCATCCATCCATTTTCTGTAACCGCTTGTCCTATTCAGGGTCATGGGGGGTCCGGAGCCTATCCTGCAGGCTAGGGGTGCAAGGCAAGGAACAACCCAGGATGGGGTGCCAACCCACCGCAGGGCACAATAGAGAAATTTGTACACAGTAAAAATAAAAAGAAGATAGTTGATTTATTGATACCATATTATATGTAAGATGTTACTCTTTTTTAAAAAGAATGTATGTTAAAAGTTCCAACTGTCTGGCAGACTCAGGTCTACTCAAACGGGGGCCGGCTGAATGTTAGAACTGCATGATGTTTATGTATTGGACACAAAGTGCCTGATTGGGATGCAAAAGGATGTAGATGCAAGTCAAACACTCCGAAACAGATATTATGTTCTCCTGCTCAGCTGCTGGGCAGCTCCAGCGGACACACCTGATAGATACTGAAAGGAATGCAAGATGACAAACCATCTGCCGCGACGAAGCCGCACTGTATAATTCCCTGCATTTCCACCTGCCCGTATTTTTGTAGCTGCTGTTATAGATGCAGATGTCTACAGAGTTAAGCTGTGTTTAGGTCATATGAGAATGCCTGTGCACTTGAGAAAGAAATCGGGATGGTGGGAAAAGCAAATCTGTTGCCATACAGAGACATCTGTTTGCCATCAAGAACTTTTGATATAAATTTGAATAAGTAATATTTTTTCCTATTTATTGTGATTTACTGAGTACATTTCTGATAGTCACTGCAGAATATTACATTTCCAGTCCTTTTGTGGTGTTTCTGCATGAATTATGTCTTTGCATTCATTTCAATAAATTCTGATGCTGATTCTTATTCCTTTGCTGCAATGGTGCAGCTCCGCACTGGCAAGGAGTCTTACACATTCATTATCAAAAAAGGTTTCTTCCGTTGATTATGCCGTATTCATATATCCACAGCTTTGGAAGCTATCGCATTGTTTATTCAATAATGAGGGTAATCCTGGTTGATTACTTTGTCTTTCTTTTGGAATTAATGACACTCCATTTGTTCAGGTATTAGTTTATGCAATCATTGAATGAACCTCACTTAAAATGAGCATTACTTTCTCCAACATAATTGCATGAGTCCTATCAAAACTCCTTGAGCACGATGTTCCTGCTTTACAATGGATGTACGCTCAAGATGCCAAGAAATCCCAGCCTGTGAACAATGTGAAAGATTAGATACAATGTCATTCCTCTTTCTAATTAATGAAACACTAGCGAGTGTTGAGACAGAATGACAAAGACAAATGTGTATCTTCATAATGCTGTCTGCTGAACTTCAGCCTTCGGTTTTGCTCCGTAACCCTGTAACTGTAGTGCCTCTGGAAAAGAACTGAAAAAATACCTATAAGTATCAGGATTAATTACAAATTAGTGCTATCATGGTCCACTGTTGTTTTGCAATTAATTACAGAAACATTTTTCACTTATATCAGAGAACACAGATATTCATTTTTTTCTGGTTTTGGAATAACAACATTTGTGGAAGTATTGTGGTAAAGTGTTGAGGTCTTCTGAGATCTAAAACACTTAGAAAAAGGGCATTGTCAAAACCATTACCTGTGACTGTGTCTGATAGCTGGCTGTGATCCACATACAGCAGTGTTTCTCAATCCAGACCTCAGGGACCCCCAGACCGTCCATGATTTTGCTGCCTCCCAGCTGCCTTCCAGACAATCCAAAAGTGTGTTGTCAGGGAGCCCCCAAGGACCAGATTGGGAAACATTGACATATTTGTCCTAAATACATTCCTTATTTGTCCTAAATAGGTTCCTTTGCAGCATAAGCATCACTCAAGCCTACATACAACGAACAGCACCTAGTATTACGTTTGATGTTCTCACAAGCAAGCATTGTTCAACTCATAAGCAACAGCCATGGAGCGTGGTGGTTCTGCAGGGAGTATCACTGCCCAGGGCCCAAGCTCGTCGTACCATGATCACAGGTTCTCCCCACTTTTAAAAGGATCTCTGACCAATCGATTTGGCCTTAAATTCTGGAAATGGGCAGCATGTTACTCAGAGACCTAGCTGACAGCCGTATGAACTTCTCAAAGCGTATCAAGTCATGGGGTGGCACAATGGGGAGCACTGATGTTGCAAGCCTCCACGGTTGAGGGTTTGAATCCCACTTCTGCTCTGTGTGTTTGGTATTTGCATGTCTCTACATATCATGCAGGTTCCTTTCCCTAGTCTGATAACATGCAGTTAGGCAAAATGGCATCTCTAAATGTGGCTATGCCTGCAATGGACCAACATCTCATCCAGGCCATACCCCCTAGGATAGGGCCCAGGCCCCTCCCAGTGACACTGACCAGGATAAGTAGTCAGAAGACAGATGGATATTCAAGACATTAGTAAAACTGACATGCACAAGCATCTTTTGATTTTGGCTTCATTGTTGTTGCAAGTTGAAGAAACAACCTAGATCATGTAGACAAGGGAAAAAAATGGAATTGCTTTCAAATGCAGGTGACACCAAAGACAAATTGCATAATGATATAAACTGACAGAGAATAAGTACTTGAATTGATAATAAGAAGACAATGAAACATTTTCACTCAGGTCTCTTCAGGGATAATGAACTAAAATGTAAAAAAAATTGTCAATTAAGAAACTTGGTGTTGATATCACCACCTCATCTAACAGTGGTAACCAGTTCAATATCTACATGTCTGAGTGTGCAGGTGCAGAAAATTAATCAAGCAGTTCAAGCATGCAAAAACAGATCTCTAGCACCACATGCACCAGTGCAAATGTGGTCATCTGGCACTCGCTGATTGTGCATTACTGGAGAGGAACCGGATGGTGTTTTTTTTTTCCTTCTTCTTTTGATTGATTGATGGAGATGGGCTTGGAGAAGGGATTGCCAGAGGTGGTTTGTAAAACTGAAGGCACCTGAACAACAAAGCTAGCACGGCTTAAAAAGTCTCGTGTTATTTGACAAAGATTGTCTCCCTGAACTGAGAAATGCGGACACACAGCTAATGTGAAGGGGAAATCAGCACCAACACTCCATGTATATGAAGGTTTGCTCTTCTTAGGCTCTGTAAGCACCCTAAAGCAGACAGATAAGCATGCAGGGATCAGGTTGAAAATAGCAGGGTACAGATTCAGCTTGCTTCTTCGAATGGGAAAATCTTGATTTTTGTCAACATGTTTATGAAATGCAGCCAGCTAACTGTATCATTCGACTTAGCGAAATATTACAGGTAGGTTCTATAACAATCATAAAACCAGATAAAGTTACTGAGCGAGTTCATCTGTCATCTTTGTCAAGCTGTACTCGAGGGCTTATTATATTAAAGAAAAAAAAACATTTAATATATTGTCGTTCAGCACTAGTCGGCAGGTCGTCTTGCAGCAATACTTCTAACAGTTAATCCATTTTAAATATGTTTCCCAAATGAATTTCAAATTAACTGTTTAAGCTATTTGAGAAAGAACTTTTCATGGTGATATACCCGTGCATGCAAAGTTAAATCAAGGTGTTATTGCAATGGCCTGACACCGGAACAGCATCAGTAATTGGCTGTCAGCCGTACAGTGTAAATTAGCATAACAGCATAAACGTCCTGCTTCCCCTCACTTCACCATGTATTGCACCAGGTTCTGCTAATTTTTTTCTTCCTTTTTCTTGCCCCAGTCAGGGCTTGACTCTTGCGAGACACACAGTTGCATCGGCAAGTGAAAGGCTATTTTGGAAACTTAAGCAAGTGGTTTAAAAGTGCTTTCCAGCCGCGAGAGCCTTTCTGTTTAATATGACCCATTTCCTATCTGAGTGGAGCAGACGGTATTGCTTTAGCCAGATTTTCTTCGCGTCCCGATAACAGCGGTCGTGCTTTAAGAGGCGCTCCTTCCCGACATTAACATATAACTGACATCGACGGCTTACAAAAGGACTCCTCGCCGCATTCCCAAACAGGGGGAGCACCAGGCGTGGACAAAATGTGGTGGCTATGAAGGAGCAAATTCCGTATTTCGTCATTCAATTTACAGGTGCGGGGTGTAAATGGAAGGGCTCGCTCATAAAGGACACTTTTAATCACAAAACCAACACTGTAGCAGCTAGCAACCGCAAGGAAATGACACACCAAGAAAAATTAGCATGCATATATTAAATAAGTTACTTTTTAAAAGTATCCAAAGATCTCATACAATCACATATATATGACTTCCAACACTACATTCAATATAAAATATATAAAATATCTCTTAATTAGTCAATAATATAGGCTAATTTCTCACATAACAGGAAAATGATAATTATGCTTTTTTCCTGATTGTTATCTGTAATTTAGCCAATCTTACATTCTTAACAGATCTCATGGTTTTTTTTTATTGCAGTCAGGGAAATAAAAATGCTACGATAACAATGTTTTTGCAGGCCGACTTTAGCAAATCCATTAAATTTGTAGCGGTCTTCACAGGCATTGTTCGAAAATACAAAGGTTTTGCGTTTTTTAGCTCCTTCATTAGTCATAAAAGGATTTGATCCTCAGCATTATGCTTCATTTTCCCGTGTTGGTCCCTCTTCTTCGATGCTACTTGAGGATCAATAAGAGCTCAATGCTCCGGTCTACATTAACTTCTATGAACATTCATCTAGGCTGTTTACTTATTTTTATTTTCTATCCTACAGAAGATCCTGCTCTATCCAGACTGTCCTTTTCTGTTCCTCTAGGATTTTGTCCTTAATTATCTTCAGAAGGTCTTCGACCCCAGTCCAAGAATCGGGTTCCACAGAAGCATAGAGACAGGGCAGGCTCTCGAGGTCTTTCTCCTTCAAACGGCACACCTTAAGGAAGTCGTCCTCTGGGTCTATCTTCAGTGGCAGCCTCCTTCAGAAATGAACAAAGCCAAGCAAATATTAAACATTCACAACACATACTGCATACATAAAGCACAATGTCTTTCCAAAAGAATAATAAAAGAAAATCAAAAAATATTTTTGCAAACTTTAGCAACTTTAGCAGCTTATTGTTTAACAGCGTAAGGTACATGCATTACCTTAGCTTTTTAACGTTCTTTTCACAAACTTTGATGAAGATGATGATCGGGTATATTTCTCTTTTGATCAAGTCCTTCGTGCAGCTGAGGTCAGATTCCAACAGGCAATGTTTATTCTATAGAAAAGATAAGAATTAATTTTCACTGGCATTGTAATAAAACATCTCCAAGGTGTGCAGTGAGAATGTAAAAATAAATAAATGTGTGTGTGTGTGTCTATGTATGTATGTATGTATGTATGTATGTATGTATGTGTGTGTGTGTGTGTGTGTGTGTGTGTGTATAAACACTGTCATGGCCACCAGAGATCATCTACCAGTCGACCTGACACGCATTGCCACACACATTTACTTTAGCTCACAACATCCCCTAAGAAATTTAATAACTACTTAAGTTTTACTAAAGCTTGAACAATATATCAATATTGGTTTTATATTTGCTTATTTTTTTCCAAAGCTTCACTGAGCTGAAATAATTGCCTCGGTCTGATTGCCTTGCATAAAAAAAACGAAAACAATTTGCTATCTAAAACCAAATGTTTCTTCTGAATGGCTCTGCCGGGAAACACTTTCCACATCAGCAGACAGTACACTAAACAGCCTTCATATTTTATCGCAATCTGACCGCTCTGTTTAAAGTTACTGATTCAGACTGAAGGACTGTACGCAGAAGTTTTTCCTGTAAGACTGCACATGCACATGATGAAGAATGCATTCCTCCTTTATCCTAAAGAGCAAGCTGATTTCTCTGCTTATGGAAACACTGGTATTGCATAAAATTTTCACCCAAGATTCTCCGAGTCTGAGGGACCGATTGTGTATTGAAAAGCAACACAGTTGATAAAAGTTATAATAAACCTCAGCATCATAATTATGAAGATGGTTCAAACATTTGAACATGATTGAAACACGACTGTAACAACGCTTGTATCTTAGGTGAACTATGATGACTTTCAACTCAACGGTGGCAGGTTTTTTCCCTCCTTCGGAATTTTGATGCATATTAAAGGAGGGATTAAGACAGTTCACTTTCCCAGACTAACAATAAGAGAACTTCTCGACCTGAACTTTGATGTACTTCGGCCTTAGGGGCTCTCAAACCAAACGTCCTGTCCTTTTGATAATGGACGGTTGCCCTGAAAAAGACCCAGGGCCGTCACAAAGTTGATTTCTGTCAAATTAAAGCTTTGCGGCTCAAAAGGATAATTGAATCCTACGAAGAATGGTTATCATCTTTTATATCCACGAGTCTTTTTGTGTAGGTCTAAAAAGGTAAAGGTGGGTTATTGGCATATTCCGTGAATTTACAGGGCAGTAATGAAAAGATGTCATTTGACAGAACATTTTTCTGGTCAAGAGTGTTACATTTTTCAGAGGTTACCTTGCTGGCAACAGCTTCAAGATTTTCACATGTGATGCATTCACAGGTATTATTGGCCTTCTCTTTCAAATAAATAATTGGCTCCATTTTTTGCTTCTGCAAAAACTCCTCCTTTGTCATGATATCTACAAAAGACAAGCAAATTAGCACATTGGTTAATCAGTGCACCCTTCGCTGCCACTTAAGGGTGCTTGGCTTTGCTGTTATTCCTATTATTGTCAACTGGTGCAAAACTGAAATAAGATTATGTAATTCTGCTCACCAAGGGAGTTCATTATTCTCTCCTGGATATCTCACTCATGCAAAAAATGAGTTTGCTTTGGCACCACACTGAATACTGTTCTATACCTCCAAGTTAACGTGCTAAAGAGTTAATAGACCGCCATCTTTAAATTGCATTGTGTAATAGAAAGCCAAACTGACTCTACCAAAATTACTTTGATTCAACACATCGATTCTCTGACAATAATCATCTTATAAGAAAAAAACTCCTCCGAACAGCAAGACCTATCAAACTGTTTTTGATTTCTCACATTGCAGGATAATATATCTGCATTTATTGCCATCATTCATGGTGGAAACGAGCTTTACAGGTAACCTATCTTCAGTCTTTGTATGTCCTCATACTCCACTCACCCATTCATATTCAATATACTTATTTAGTGTTTGGATGCAGGTAGAAGCATCTGAACCCAGGAAGCACATGGCAGGGGAGAGCCTGGGCAGGATGCCAGTCCATCACAGAGCACACACACGCACACACGCACACACACACACACACACACACACGCACGCACGCACACACATAGTCATGTAATCATATCTTTTTGGGGGGCCGCTCATTCATTTCTCACCCAGTCCTCGCCATATCCATAAGTAACCACTGCATTTTTTTCATTGCATTCACAGATTTTTATAGAGTTTTCCCATATTCCTGGTCCCCATAAGGTAAAAAAAAAACGGGTATTCATCACATTGTGGGGGCACTTGGTATGAGGTATACCTGGACCACACACACACACACACACACACACACACACACACACCTTAACCATAAGTAACCAAACAAAATGCAAGACTTTTGCCGTTTTTAGTTTTTTGATTGCAGCTCACCGACTTTTCTAGAATTGAATTTTCCCTTGGGGACTGAAAAATGGTCCCCAAAACGTCAAAACAAGAGGTTTTTATCACACGGTGGGGACCAATGTAACGTACATGCCACCAGTTCACGTAACTATTTGCCCCACACATAAACAGGGAGAGCATGCCAACCCCACACACACGGGGAGCCGGAGGGTGAGGGTACATCGCTACCCTCGGTGACACTTTGACACAGTGACACCCATGGCTTCATTACATCCCCATAAAGGAATAATTTTCCCAACGTAACATCACCACTACTTGCAAATAATGTATGGTAATCATGTATGAATAAGCGAGACAAGGTCAGTGTACAAAAACAGCAGACAAAATATAAAGCACATTGTCCAGAATAAAAACAAACAAAAGCTGCTGACCAATTATCCACTGTGGATGTATTTATAACAAGGAGGGACCCCAAGACCATCTGCCCCGTCCTTATTGCTGCTTTTAATAACCAGCATCTGTCACTAGTCAGCTGGTAATAACAAGGGAAAGGATTAATAGAAGGCGTGTGTGTACTGTGCTGTTAACAGGCACTGATAAGGCTGTGATTGATGTACACATGCTTCCCAGATTCTTGGCTGCACTACTATCATGAATCAGAGATAATAGTTCATAGATGTTTCACGTTCCAGCTGAAGGGCCAAAATGAGCAGACCTTCTCTTTAATGCAAAGAAGATTGCAGGCATCTTAATGGATAAGTCGCCAACTTTGAAACTTAAGGGTGACAGGTTCAAGGTCTAGATGGGGCCATTCTGTTTGACAAAGGCATATATCTGCAGAAGAAAGTCCAAGTTTAAGGCTTAAAGATAATACTAAATAATATTATCCGAAGTAATACTGAATAATATTGTTAACGTTGAAATCATAGAATAGAGAACTCAACTACCTACCGTATCCTCTGTACCTACTTCCTTTTTAAGATAATTAATTATTTCTGATCGTCACATTCTCTGGTATTACTCCTCTATGCAACTACATCTTGAAGGCCTCAGACAGCTTGTCTGGACCTTTCTTATTACCTGGCTTGCAGAGGTCAAACTCCATGGCTCCTCCTAAATTGAGGATCTTCTGCACGATGGCCTTGGCCAATGTGTTGGGGACAAACAGGACAGGTCTCTTCCGCTGGCAGTGGTACGGAGTCACCAGGCTGTATGGCAGCAGGTTCAGGCTGTCGTTGAGGTCGCTCTCGCCATCCGAGTCTGCATCGAATGGAAAACAGAGAGTACGGCGAACGCATTGTTCGACAGATCCATGACTAGCGAAGCGGAATCCCGGCAAAAGACAGACCATGAAGAACGAAGCAAAATAATTAAACATCTGTTTACTGTTTTTTAACAAATGTGTGAATCTGTCAGTTGTGAGTGGGGCTGCAGATGGCCTTACACTCCTGCTTCATGGCCTGGAATCCGGGTCTGGGCAGGCTTCCGTTACCCAGGCTCACCCTCCGCACCTTCTCGCTGCTGTTCGTCCGCTTGTATTTGTGCTCCGTCCTGCTCACGAACTGCGATGAGGCGGGGGAATGTTACCCTGACTGCAGTCAGCTCACTGCTCACAAGGGGCGCATGCAAACGTGAAAGTGATGACCCTCACCTGTAGGATCTGTCCAAGCAGGACACTCGCACAAGAGGACCGGGAGCTGGATTTTGGGTCTCCTGGAAGTGCAGACTCTTCGGTCCGGAATAAACTCTAAACACAGCAGCAATACAGATACTGTGTATGCTATAATATCAAGGGCATAGGCTTGGGTATGGATGTGGGGACATGTCCCTACCAATATTGTGGGAGTACCTGTGATTTTAGGGGGATGGGGGGTCCAGGGATTATTTGTTCCCTATCATAGTTGAAACAAAACCTACAGTTATATAACCAAGTTTCCAAAAAGGTTTGGATGGTGTGTAAAATGTAAATAAAAACAGAATCCAATGATTTGCAAATCATATAAACCCATATTTAATTGCACATAGAACAAAGACAACATATCAAATGTTGAAAATGAGTAATTGATTTTTTTAATGACAAATATATGCTCAAATTTTAATTTGATGCCAGCAACACATTTCAAAAAAAGATTGCGTAATGATAAAACAAAACACCTAGTTGAACATCTCACAGCTAATTAGGTTAATTGGCAGCAGGTCAGTAGGATGATTGGGTATAAAAAGAGAGTCTCTGTGCAGTGAAGATGGGGAGAGGTTCACCACTCTGTGACACAAAGACTGTGTGGGTAAATAGTGCAACAATTTAAGAGTATTTAATTCAATTCAATTCAATTTAATTCAAGGTAATATTGCAAGGAATTTGATAATTACATCATTTATGGTACATAATATTATTAAAAGATTCAGAGAATCCAGAGAAATCTCTGTATGCGAGAGACAAGGCTGAAAAACCAATATTGGATAGCTGTGATTTTTGGGTCCTCAGGACACGATTCTATAGAGGAAAGCACTGCATGGGCACAGGAACACTTCATAAAACTATTGTCTGTGAACACAGTTAGTTGTTGCATTCACAAATGAAGGATGAAACTCTACAATGCAAAGGAGAAACCATATCTAAACATGATCCAGAAATGCCGCCGACTTCTCTGGCCCCGAGCTCATTTAAGACGGACTGACGCAAAATGGGAAACTGTCCTGTGGTCTGACGAATCAAAATTTCAGATTTTTTGGAAATCATGGAAGCTGTGTCTCTGGGCTGAAGACGAGAGGGACCATCCAGCTTTGTATCAGAATGCCAAACCGCATTCTACAACAGCATGGCTCCGGAGTACAACAGTCCGGGTGCTAGACTGGCCTGCCTGCAATCCAGACCTGTCACCCACTGAAAACATTTGGCGCATCATGAGACGAAAAACAGAACGCAGGAGACCCCGAACTATTGAGCAGGCAAGAATGGGATAATATTTTGCTTTCAAAACACTGGCAGCTGGTACCCTCAGTTCTCAAATGTTTACAGAGTGTTGGTAAAAGAAGAGGTGATGCAACACCGTGACAAACATGCCCATCACAACTTTTTTGAAACGTGTTGCTGGCATCAAATTTAAATTGAGCATATTTGTCAGAGAACAACAAAATTTCTCAGTTTCAACATTTGATATGTTGTCTTTGTTGTACTGTATTTTCACTTAAATATGGGTTTATACGGTTTGTAAATCATTGCATTCTGTGTTTATTTACATTTTACACAACGTCCCAACTTTTTTGGAAACAGGGCTGTAGTTTTGATAAAGTAGTAATTAGTTTTGTAAGTTTACTTACTAAGTTTAGTAAGCTGGCAAAGGGCCACTAGCCTCAGCATGGCTGTGTGACTCTTACGGCTCTGTTTTCGTCATTTTTGATGTAGCAATGGGGCTCTCACCCTGAGTCCGCGCATGCAGTCTGCATCGTCGCGACCTCCCTTGCAGATCAGCTTCTGGATCTTCCTCAGGAGGAGATTCTGTGCCCTGCAAGACATTGAAGATGAAGTTAAATGAGCAGTGGGGGCCCGATCCACAAGCGGAGGGGGTGGGCGTCAAACACAGGGGCTAAGTTTGAGTTCTCGCCAGTAACAAGCTTCTGAGAATGAGGCAATGGGGAGTCCAAGCCTGCAGCCGCCATCGAAAGGGTCAGTGCGATACTCCTGCTTGAAGTCGCACTAGCGGGATCAAAGCAAAAACACTATTATAAGTTATGTCTCTATGATACAAACTGCCCCCATCTGCCTTAGTTTCTCATTCAAACTTAGTGTTTAGGATCAAGTTGTTGGTTCACAAAGGAGACTGAGCAGCCTCGTCCCTGGTTACCTGGTGTAGTTGGGAATGGTCACTTTCTCCAGGTCTTGGTTGGTGAACATGTGGACACGAGCGCACAGCCACTCGCACCTCCCCTGGTGCATGGTGTCGATGACGTGGAGCACCTCGTCACACCTCACGCACGTGGAGCAGCTGTCCGGTGGGCCGGACAGATCCAGGTTCAGGCGGACGTAGAAGGAGTCCCCCGACGTCAGCGAGCCCTCCTCCATGTCTCGCAGCAGCTTCCTGTAACCTGTCAGCAGATGAGGAGCTACATGGGCAGTCTGGTTTAAAGAACCAAACTGAACCATCCTATGAAGATTTCCTCACTAATCAGAGCTCTGTTTTAATCCGAGATGTTAAACTGGTGCGAGTCTGGTAAGTGATGCCTATTACATTGTATATTTAGATGCCTTTGACTAAAGCAAGCTGGTTCAAAACAATCCGTGTTTCTAACAAGCAGCTGACTTTAATTAATTTAGATGACCTCGGCACAGAGGAGGTGTTTACCACCATTCAAACCATGCATTTATGTGTGACCTCCTGGTGGCCGCAAACAGTCATTACACTTGGGGTAAGCCACGGCCCTAAGTGACATTTTGAGTGGAGTTCCAAAAGACACCAAACCTGTCCCTGATAGGCAGGCATCCCAAGGACAAGCAGCAAATACAAAGAACTTCCTGAACTATTTCTCCACGCATTCCTGGCAAAAGTAGATACCCAAACCCTAACCCCAGCCCCCACACTACAGTGCTTACTTTCATAGTTGGACCGAAAGTGCAGGGTGATCTGGCCCATACACCTCTGCAGCGTCCAGTAGGCTTCCTCTTTGGTGCAAGTATCTAGAGGTACAGTCTGGAGATTTCCTTGTACACATCCTTCAAGCTAACAAGGAGGATGACAGTAAGATAAGGCAGAGCAAAAGCATCACAGTGGCTGTATTTGTAATATATAACAAAATAACCTAAGTAGCAACGAAAATTCACATTCAGGTGGGGTTCAGTAGAGTGCTGGAAGGCCACATCACTTCTCTCACCAGTAAGAGGTTGTGTCCCTCTTTCAGGCCAGCGTTCTCCACGCTGGACCCTAGCTGTACCGAGGAGATGAAGATGCCACTTGCATTGCCGCCCACCAGCGTGACCTCGGACAGGAAGGAGTCCCCAGGAAGAGAGACGTCTCGTATGGCCCGCGTGGCACCGTTCCCGGGTAGGGAGGATGACAGGGAAGGCCGGAAGGGTCTGAGGGAAGGGAGGACAGTCACGAAAAACCGGGCACGGTGCGCCAACGCTAATCCGCGAGCTCACACGACACCTCCAGCACTGAGCGGGGAGTTCTGGAAAGGCACAGCAACAGGAAATGAAGATTCAGCTCAGTGCATCTACAGTTACCATCCCAAACAAATGCACAGACAGGACCACTACGCTGACACACCGTGTGTAATACAGAAAGCTGACATCTGCTGGTGGGTGGAAGATCTGTTGTGATGGACAGATAGACAAACAGAATTAGCAGAAAACCTGGAGTGAAACAACATATGTACTACAAATACTCCCACCACAGAAAGGAACAAATGATGCGTCCTTTCATCAGCGAACTGCTCTCCTGAACTCGCTCACCTCGTTTCCATTGCTTTAATTAGTCTAAAACTTATGACAACTTGCTTGAGGGCACAATTTGTAAATGGCTCACAGCAGGAGGCCACAATTAACATTTAAGAAAAGCAGGACAACAGAATGAGTGCTTTACCCCAATTTGCTCAGACAAGATCTGATGGAATTTTTGATTATTCCAGGAATAATAAATATATAAATACAGTTTCAGTACTTGTTTCTACGTTTAAAATCATGTCAGAGCACTGGCTATTAGCAGGAATCCATTTTTATAGACTTCTACTGTGTACTAAATTACTAACTAAATAATAAATGAGCAAAAAAAAAAAAACAGACTGGGGTAGATGTATGTCCAAGGAAGCGTTTAGGTTAAAGGTATTTATTATTGACATTTCTGATAAATCCAACAGACCATAACTGCTTTTTAACTTTTAATATGCAATACCTCAGACAATGCTACACCCACACAATATTCAGCTGACTCATACAGTACTACCCCTTTTGGATGCAGTTTGAATTGCAAAACACAGGAACCGGCAGAGACAGGATTGTGTGGTCTGATTATGGGGAAGAGACACTTTCAGTACCAGACATTTATGAACAGTGACTGGAGTGGGGAAAAACAGGTGCCGGTACTCCCCTTGTTATTCAGTACCAGGTGCCGGTACTCCCCATGTTATCTAGTACCAGGTGCCGGTACTCCCCATGTTATCTAGTACCAGGTGCTGGTACTCCCCTTGTTATTCAGTACCAGGTGCCGGTACTCATCTTGTTATTCAGTACCAGGTGCCGGTACTCATCTTGTTATTCAGTACCAGGTGCCGGTACTCCCCGTGTTATCTAGTACCAGGTGCCGGTACTCCCCTTGTTATTCAGTACCAGGTGCCGGTACTCCCCGTGTTATCTAGTACCAGGTGCCGGCACTCCCCTTGTTATTCAGTACCAGGTGCCGGTACTCCCCTTGTTATTCAGTACCAGGTGCCGGTACTCTCCATGTTATTCAGTATCAGGTGCCGGTACTCTCCATGTTATTCAGTATCAGGTGCCGGTACTCTCCATGTTATTCAGTATCAGGTGCAGGTATCCCCCTTGTTATCTAGTACCAGGTGCCGGTACTCCCCTTGTTATTCAGTACCAGGTGTCGGTACTCCCCATGTTATCTAGTACCAGGTGCCGGTACTCCTCTTGGTATTCAGTACCAGGTGTCAGTACTCCCCTTGTTATTCAGTACCAAAAGCTGGTACTCCCCTTGTTATTCAGTACCAGGTGCCGGTACTCCCCTTGTTATTCAGTACCAGGTGCCGGTACTCCCCTTGTTATTCAGTACTAGGTACCGGTACTCCCCTTGTTATTCAGTACCAGGTGCCAGTACGCTGAAGAGAAAAACAAAGACGTGCTGGTACTGTGTACCGGTGAGTACTGGCCCGCTTCACATGAAGTAAATAATCTCAAAATACAAATGTAATACTGAGTACATTTTGAGTACACTTAATAATCAAACATAAATCAAACTGGAGGAGAGATACTGAATATAACAAATCATTAGCTATCTGTAATCAATCATATGCAAAATAATATCTGAATTAAAACCTAGTTTACACATCTTTGTCCAGATCTTCGCTATCATTGGCTGTGACAAGTTAACCACTTTTAATTAACTACATTTGTTGGCCTTGTCACAGTCAAAATATATTGACCTTTGACCCCATCTTTCGGTACATGTAAAATGTTCCTTATCTACCTCAACAGCCCAGTGTTTTCAAAGTAAAACCAAAAGCAGTTACTTTGAACAACAGCATTCAAAACACTAATATCAGATGACCATGATATCTTTAGATCCCTCTGAACTGATTCTGACTTCTAAAGAGACATCTCAGTTATAGAGGCTCAACAATGAGCTGAAATGTATCTCTGGGCACAATGCGATCCCATTTAGTTGGTATCTGGCTGCCTTTCTAAACTGTGCAAACAGCGAGCAGCAAAATGAGGACTTTACCTTTCCATTGAGATCTTTTGAAAGATGCTGCTGACCTGCTCCAGGTCATAAGGGTCTAAGTTCTCAGAGTGGCAGGATGATGAGGAGGACTGAAATGAGAGAGCCTCGTGATAGGCCCCATCAGACTCCATGAAGTCACCTGGAGGAAGAACAGGAAAGCTTTTCTCCACTGTCCTGACAAATTGCATCTCATAATTTAATGCGAATGCAGTCTCACACTTTCATTACTAGTGATTATAACAAGCCATTACAATTATTTCAGTTGTAGTTTTTCTGTTTCTTTGAATAGATGCCTTTCTGAATCAAAAGAAAATTTTGACCTTAATATTAATGCTAATGTCAAACATGTATCCCTGCTTTGTATAAACAATAAAGGAAAATGGGTGGCTGGATATTAAAACATTAGTCCTCTTTATGTGAGGCAGTATTTAATCATTTTATGAATGGATAATTTACCACAAAGTTCCATGTTTTCATTGTCGTCATCGTCAAAGTCACAACGGCTGAAAGTGAAAAACAAATTTAAAAACATGCTGATGACCAGCTGAACATTCACCTGATAATACACCATGAGAAATGTACAAATACTCAGGACCCATGATCTATGTACTGGGTTCTTACTGTTGCCAGGACAACAGCTCTTGCCTGAAGAGCCGGCACTCTCCTCACGGTCTCGGTTCTTAACAGCCCACAAAGTGATCTGAAAACAGAAGAATGACATGCACACCTTCTGGGGATGGAGTCGTCATCGCCTTCTTTCGTCCTCCTGACAATGGACTCATTCCCCGGAGGCTCTGGTGCGGTGGACATTACACTATTGCGACACCTCTGGAGCTGTCACGTACACAGAAATTGGAAAGATACAGCAGTTTCTCATTTTTATTTCCTGTATTGCAATATTACAGAAACATTCCCATAAACCGGTCTCCCCAGTGTTAACATTTTAATGGCAAGAATCACAATTCCGGTGACACAGCCAGCACACGGCATTTAACTGTCTAGTTTTGCATGCTTGTTTGATATTTTAAATGGTAGAAATGCGTATGGTATTAATGATCAGAAAAAATATAGCGTTGAATCCTTCTTGCAGTTAAAGCTACCTGGATGACTCACATTCGTTTTTAGCTGAATCCAGCTACAAACAGCAGAGTAGTTCATAGTTTGACTATTGTTCATCATGTGCAATGTGCATAACAAATTGAAGCTGCCTCATTAAAAGGCATTAGTAATATGTACAGATGTATATATTTTTAGCAAGTCATTTTTCCTCCACAACTCTTAGGAACTGACGGGAAATTATACAAAATGAATGTTGCTGCATTTTATGGCTATTTGTCTGTGTTAAGCGCAGCTAATGGGCTTAAAAAATCAGATCCTCGCTCACATGTCATAAAGACTTCACACTGACATCCGATAAACAAAATAACCTAATTAAAGTAATTGGCGAAAACCAACAGTTTTAAATGCAGCATCTGGTAATTTCCCTGAATTGAAACATGAGATGAAATTCCAGTCGAGAACCTCAAGGAACAGCAGAGACATCGAGAACTATGTGTCTGTGTTGAGTCGTAACTCACTGTAACTCCCTTAAGGTTGGGTCTGCGTTTGAGCTGAGGTTCAGTTTGGAAGAATTCTCCATCATCTGGGGAGTCCTCACTGGTTATACTGACTGCGGAGTCCTCGAGCTCTCGTACTGCATCCCGGCCCATGAGCTGAGGCATCAAGGCTAGGGGAAGGTCCCGGGGCAAAGTCTGAATGCAGGGAAAGAGGAGATGAAGTAGCACATCCGTGGAAAAGTGAGAAGCAGCTGCCGAACTCAGAGGGCCCTCACGTGGTCCAGGATGTTCCCTTTGGAGATCCGCCTCAGCTTGGACACCAGGTTGACCAACTTGGCCTCCTTGCGCACGATCTCGATGTGCAGCTCGTCGTTCCTCTCCTCCAGCTCACGTACCTGCTTGCGGTACTTGTCTTTGTCCATCAGGCACTGGGAGAACTGGTGCTGAGCCTCATCGCGTGAACGGAAAGCCTGTCGAGTGCCACATGATAGCACATTATACGCTCCAGCAATAATTGCTTATCAGTAATTAGTAATAATTCAGCGTCCTAAGTTTTATGAATAGGATGCATTGGTGTCAATATGGCATTTTCACTGTTACACACGGGAGTAAGTGGTTAGTCTGATAAAATCCATCTTTTAACAGCTTATCCCAGTTAGGGTCATGGAGCCCTGTTATCACAGCATGTTACAATGCATAATGTAATAATACTGCATTATATAATAAGAAAATGTAACAAATATTCACTTCATTATGTAATAGCACCCACATTTTGCAATAATGTGTCACATTCTGTAATAGGCAGCTTGAACGCAACATGTAATGAATTTCCCTGCATTTTGTAATAAATGATGACATACTGTGGGAGTTGGCCTTATTAGTAATGAAAATGTAATACTGTGCATTATATAATAAACAACCAAAATGGACATCTACATTGACACTTATAACATAACGCTGTGTTATTGCACAATGCATTGTTACATGGCACCACAGGGCACAAGTTAAGGTACACCCTGAATGGGATGCCAGTATATTGTAGGGTACATACAGACACAATCTCATAACAATAGTAAATGAATCATTTTAGTTAACACTTTTTTGAGTCCCATTCAAGCATTAAATGCTGAGTTACACTTAATTAACAGGATGTTGCTCACACAATGGACACCGTAACGCAATTCTGATACCTGGTCTCTCTCCCGCTCCACCTCCTCCAGCTGCACCAGGATGGTGTTCATGCGGTTCTTGTACATCTCGCAGTCCTTGACCAATGCAGAACACCTGAGCCCCAGATCCTCCTTTTCCTCCAGGTACTACAAATGTACACACACACTACTGTCAAGCGGCGCCTACTCCGAGACCCTGGCGCAAGGCAGCTTCCCGCTTGAAACGTGAAACAGCGAGTGAATTAAAAAATAAAAATCCTTCATATCATCGATTCATACGTCCACGCTCGAAGGATCTTCGTTTGCCAAAGCCTCTCGGTTTTCTCACAGCCTGGGAAAACCATGACAGCACAGCACATATTTTTGTGTGATTTTGTGCCATTGACTTGCTCACAGAACAGAGGAGCAAACAAACAAGTACAGTAGCACCATATCAGGTAATTTGTTTCCTATCTTGGTTGGGCTATGCTAGTGTTCCAGGCATTTCCAAGATTTCTAAGATACTTCTTTAAAAACAAAGCCCAGTAGCTATGTGGAAGGGACAAACCCAAGAGCATCAAAGTGGCCTGTTCCTCAAAAGTGCTACAATGTAGTCCCTCGATCCTCACCTTGTCCCTCAGCTTCTCAGTCTGCTGCAGCTCCATATGCAAGTTGTACAGCCGCTGGAACAAATCCTGACGGTCATCCAAGGCTTCCTGACGGTCATGCTCCAGGATGTCCACGATGACCTTCTCAGAGTCCAGCAGCCCCTTCATTTCAGGCTGCAGGCGCAAAGAGCCCAAAGCCACACATCACAGGGGAACAACAACATGCCAAAAAATTCCAGTACAAGGTAGAGATAAGTGAATATTCCTTTGCTTGTTTGTAAGAGATAACCAAAAACGGCGTAAATAATTATTTATATCGCCAAACAGTGGAGGTTTTCATGTCCCTTCAAAAGTTAGCACTGAGATCTTGGTATTCTTTAGTTAGCTAATTAGGTCCTTTAATTCACTGAGACATTATACAAGAAGAAAAATACAAGAATAAAAACCTCAGTGAAGTTTAACAAAAATACAGTTTAAGGACCTGATCAGCAGAACTGTGCAATGTTTGCATGACTTTAAAAAAGCGAATGACAGCTTTCTTACTGTTATGCGATCTCAGTCACAATGAAACGGCATTACTGGAAATTAGTGGGAGAACATTTTAAAATTAACTTGAGGAAGCACTTCTTTACACAGTGTGTAGTTGGAGTATGGAATAGTCTTCCTGCTAGCGTAGCGCAAGCTAAAACCCTGGGTTCCTTTAAATCTGAGCTAGATAAGATTTTAACAACTCTGAGCTATTAGTTAGGTTCTCCCTAAACGAGCTTGATGGGCCGAATGGCCTCCTCTTGTTTGTAAGTTTCTTATGTTCTTACTTTTCAATAACCTGAGCTGTAAATAGGCCAGTAAAACCAAGTTCACATTCCTTCTATGTAGACACCAGAGAACAATATAAAATACTGAAAAAATGCATTCTGTGGCACCGTTAAAGCTATGTACACACCAAGCTGATGGCAAAAAACTAGTGCCAACCAAGGTTGACGAACGACTGGCTCACGACGGCTGCCGTCAGCTCCCATCGATTGTGAAAATTTGTGCTGGACCACGCCGGCACCCCTAGAGGTGACGGTTGAGCTACAGCCCAATCACAGAGCTCGGTTTCAGAAACTAGCTTAGACGCCGATTCAACATGCTAAGTCGGGGTCAATGGGGACCAACTGTCTGACCGTCCCACACACTCTGGCACGACAGGCAGTCACCAGCTCTCACTGTCAGCTCAACAGCTTCCAACTGGCTGGGTGTGTTGCAGGCCTAATGTTGTTAAACCTTTCCTAAATGCAAATTGCGTATTTGCTTTCTACTTGAGAAGGTCACATGAGCAGAACCCTGTTATTAAAACACTACCTTTATAGCATATCGGCTCCATTAACTCCCAAACAGTACTTTCTGTGTCTTACATTTAATCCATTTTCACTACAAGCAACACTTAAATACACTTTGGCCTTCATTCTATCAAAGGTGTTCAATACACCGAGCTTAGCTCTTGATTAAGAAAGTCCAAAAAAATGTAAACGGAGCATGCGGTTTGAGGACTCAGTTTTACTTGTAAGTAATTTAACGTTATTGACAAATGAAAAATTAAGTAATTATAGGCTTCATCAAAACAATTTCAATGGTACTTCATTTTGTTTGTTTTTTAAGTGTTCATGCAGTACAGGGTTACAGTGAGCCTATCCCAGGAACGACAGGGCGCAAAGATGGGGACACCCTGGACGGGATGCTGATCTAGGGACACCGCTTTACCTAACTGTATGCTTTTGGCCTGCAGATGGAAACTGGAGAAAATATATGCAAACTTCACATATGCAGAGCAGGGGTGTATAAAGAGCAGGGCCACAGCGACACTGCTCACAGTATGCTTTGTCGCTAAGGTTTTTTCTCTGACTGCCTCACTGCTCGTTCCAGGGAACGGATTTTTCAGGTCCCCACAAAGATCTGTGAAAAACTAAAAAAAAAAAACGAAAAATGCCAAACCTCGTATTTCGTTTGGTTACCAACGGCTAGGTAGGGGTTAAGGTTCTCGGGATTAGAGTTTTCCTCGGAATAATGAATGGAGAGTCCCCACAAAGCTATAATTAAAAACTTGTGTTTGTGTGTCTGTGTGTGTGCGCGTGTGCCTCTGTGTGTCTGTGTGTGTCCAACAGGCAGTTATTAGGGCCAATACTGGTTAGCATGACACCCAAACTGGTTAGTATGACACAGCTCCCAAACTGCTCACTTGTGCATTTGGGTAAACTTCTCCCCCCATAAGTTCCCTGTTGAGGGGATGAGCCTCATTTTCCCTGATGGAGAGTAATTTGTCCCTCACTTTCCTCTCCATCAAGACCGCCAGCGACTCCAGCGGGAGACCAATGACAGAGCTGGCCTTCTTAGTGTGTTTTTATACAGCTGGGTATTTTTACCTTTTCAGGTATTATTCGGATAACACGAACTTGAAAAAATTCAGACAATGCCGTCAAGGTCAATCCAAAGCTCAGTCAGAGCGCACAGCAGCAGATCTCTAGCATTATAATCAGGAAAGCATGCTTTAGCTAATTACTGCAAGTGTGGAGTGTTTATAAGCACAGTCAAAGAGCTGCATGTTATTTACATTCACATTTATTTATTAGACCTTTTTATTCAAAACTATGTTCAAGTGAGGAAAATCAGAGAACAGGGTCAGCCGGCATCCTGCATCCCTAGAGGTGTTGGAGTTTAAGGACCCAAACTTCTGAGATACATCCCACTGTGCTGTTTGCTATAAAAAGCAACATGTCAACCTATTACAGGAAAACTGAGGCAGTCTCCTATTACAAGCATTATGGTAAACTTGATCATATCAGAGATCAACACTGAGGTTTTATGCATTAGCGTAAAAGCCCGCGGGCTGCGTACCTGTATGATGGCCTCCAGTTCCTGCACTTTCATCTTCAACACCTCATTCTCCTGCTGCAGCTGAAATATCTGCTCTTTGTGGGGCCTGGTTTCTATGTCATTCCTCAGCTTCAGCGACTGCTTCCTCTCCAGCTTGCACTCTTCCTCCATGTGGTTGAGCTTGTGTTTGAGCTGGTCAATCTAAAACATCATTCTCTATGACATTTCCATGGCGGTGTACCAGCAATATTTACAAGTAATACTACAAGGGTGCAAATATTAGGATTAAAAGCTGTAGAATGAAAAAATGGCTGGCCTGTTGTGGAAACTTCATAAAGACCCAATCTCTTTTGATCTTATTTTACACCTCATGTGCTGCCTGTAGCCTACTCCTGGTAGGCTAAACAAATATCTAATCAATAATGAAGTCAAAAAAATTGCAAGCCGAAGTCCCAATTCATGACAAACAACACATTTACGAGCTACTCAGCTTGCTCTTTGGAGTTGATAAAAATTGCCAGCATCGTAAAATCATTTGCTGACTAAGATGCAAAATAATTACAATGTTCTTATTACAACGCTAAAAACAAAGTTATGGCTAGGCTAACGCAGTGTCTAGGCTGAAATGGAAGTATTATTGCTGTGTGGCAAAGTAGAAAGAGTACACTCTAAAATAACGATAAAAAGTCCAGCATAGTAAATACACAAACCTAAATAATACATACATACATACATACAAGGGTCAGACGGTCCCTGGAGCAATTGGTCTTAAGGGCCGACCCTGGGATTTCCAATCACAAGCACCGCATCCCAACTCTATGAAGGCCTTCTGGAGACCTTGTGGTGAGCCACAAATCAGATGCTATTTGTGGAGAAAATGCCGGAAGGTCGCCCCGCCCCCTGACCTCCAGCTGCAGGTCGCGGCTCCTCACGACGGCCATGTTCTTCTCCTCGCTCAGCTGCGCCAGCCGCATGGCCAGGTTGTAGTTCTCGTCCTTCACCTTGCCGAGCTCGTCGCTGTAATTGTTGCGCTCATCCTTCATCTTATAGTAGCGCTTCTGGAAGGCAATCAGCTCCTGATTGGCCAGTCGCACCTTCTTGTGCTCGTCCTCCAGGAGGCGATGGCGTCCCACTATGGTGGCGCGTTGCACGTCCTTGTCTTTGGCCTGCTGCTGCAGTTTGAGCACCTCGTTCATTAGGAACTGCGTCAGTCCCTCATGGCCCTCTTCCACTGCGGACACAGTCATTTGTGTTTGTCCCTCTCAGAGAAGACAAGCGCTAACGAGGCCCCGGTCACCACCAATGCTGAGCTTGGTTTGGTACATGAAGTGACTGTAAAAAGCCCACACTGTAGTTCCAGTTAATCTCGAAGCTTTGTTAGACATTAAAGTCATTTACCCAGTGAAAGTTCAGAGTTCTTATCTCACATGAATAAGAAATAAGGTGGGACCATGGACCGTGGAACTGGGGAGGGGGGGGCCACCCAGGCCTATGTCCGGGCAACTTTTGGACCATCATTAATAGTGCAGGGGTGAACAATCACAAAAAAAAATACCTACAAATAACTGAATGCAAATCAATAAAACTTCTTTAATGAAAGCCTGAATTAAACGTATCCATATTTTTAAAAGCTAAAGGATTAAAAAACAAACAGATAAATGGACATGAATTGCCCCCCTTCAGGCTCCCCCTCTTGTTTTGTTTGCGTTCCGCGGTCCACGGCTGAGACACCAGCGCAGGACGACCTGCCCGCACACCTTTTATGCAATAAAAGGCTCAGAGTCACCAAGTGATCTGAGAAGCACGTCTTTGGTAGATGAGAGGTTTTCCAAGGGAAAACCCACGTAAATTCATGGGACACATTCATGGTGCCTTGATTCATGTCTGGTGTCATTCAACAACTCTCTTGTCTTTAATTTGTCGGTTTCTATCTCATAGGATATGAGCAGTTTTAAAAGGTATGTAGGACATTCCAAAAATGTTTGAAAAACGGGGGCAGACTTAGACCTACAAAGCACCCAGTAGAAATAATTCATATAAAATATTAAATTATGTGGAAAAAATTGTAATTATTACTCCTGTGATTTATATTAAACATAACATGGGCTGGACTGCAAAAGGACAGGATTAAGGGATCCGGGCCAATTTGCTCTTAAGCCCTTTGCAATGGACAGATATCTCACATGAAAATACCACCTTAATGGTAACCAATCATAGTAACTTACCAACGATAGTTGAGAATCTGCGGGTGGGAGCATTGCCTGTTACCAGTTTGTACAGCTCAGGGTAATAAAACTCCAGACTCTCCAAAAACACCACATATCCTCGTTGACCTTTAGTGCGCAAGATATCCATAAGTCTGCCTGGGAAGAGGAGGAAAACAACACTTTCACATCTTTATTGGTATTTATTTTCTCAGGAGACACTCATTCACAGCAACTTTCACCTGTCTTACATAGGCACATATTCAGCACAGGGTGACCGGAGCCCACCCCAGGAAGCACATGGCACAGTGCAGGGGGCGCCCTGGATGCGATGCCAGACTTTCTTAAATATATTTTTTTTAAAATCTGAAAGTATGCGTCACCTATTCAGACTTTACTCTAGCTGATTTACTCTGTGTGAAAGGTGGATAAATCAGAATCTCCTCTTCTATAGACCATGCCCCCCAAAATGAGCCATTGTCCCCCCCCCCAAATACCACCCACCAAGGACATCTCATCTGCTTACCTAATGCTTTGCCCCCCCCACAGCCCGGGGCCCCCCCCCCCCCCCCCCCCCAAAAAAAAAAAAAACACACAAACAAAAAAAAAAAAAAAAAAAACAAACCAACGAAGACGTAAATGATAAGACAAATA
>JAODKC010000095.1:23386160-23406055 GCA_026777985.1 Mormyrops attenuatus | reverse complement strand
CCCCACCCCCAATCAATAACTTTAACCATCGCCAAAAAGGGCACATATACACACAGTCACACACTGTGGGCAATTTAGAGAGACCGATCTGCTTGACTGCTTTGGATATAACAGACTGCAGACACACACACACAATTCACATATCCCTATCATTGTGGATGCTCTATTAATTTCAATGGGCACAGCCCTAATCCCAACAATGACGACCTTAACCCCTACCCAGCCCTAACCTTTACCATAAGTAACCAGACAAAATTCAAGAGTTTTGGGATTTTCAGTTTTTTGATCGCAGTCACCAATTTTTATAAAATTGAGGTTATCCTTTTGGAAACTGGAAAAATGGTCCCCTTAACATCAAAATAATTTTTTTCTGACATTGTGGGGACATTTGGTCCCCACAACATAATGCATTCCTGGACCACACACACACACACACACACACACACATATATATATATACATACACACACACACACACACACACACACACAACAGAGGCGGCACTCCAATCTCCATCCCTGGAGGTGTGAGCCGTAATGCCACCCATTACCATTCATTTATATATCAGATTCACATTGGAAGCATTTTTGTTTTCTTCTCTGGAAGCAGGGACCCCTCTTTGGGATCCCTCAAACACTGATTTTAAGTCTTATCAATGACCTCAAGGGCAGCATTTCTGCTACTCCTGAAAAGTCAAAGAAACAAACTTAATGGTTTGTTTCAAGATGGGCAACCTGCATTCCTGACTTGTATTACTTTTGACTTTGGTTAAAATTACAAAGGAATATGATATACTGCTGCAATTTAAATGCAAAGCATCAAGCAGCAAGAACAAATTTACATGCTTGTGGATGCATGACATTACTTTATCTACACATGCTGAAAATAGAGGTAACTGGAGGGCGCCCCACAAGGCCACACACTCCTGGCGATCTATAACCTTATCCCTCCACAAATAATTCCGCATTTCTCCACCGCTGCAAATTAACCAAGAAATAAACTCCACTCGCAATGCCTAAACCAATAACACTTTTTCATTTTCTCCAATCCCCCAGTCCATTTCCGCTATCAAAATTTTTTTACTAATGCGCGCGCGCATGGTGTAATTATGCATCTCGTGCCTGAGCGACGGTGGAATTCAAAGCATTTTATTTTTTGGTGCATTGAAATATCCAGGAGTTTCTGCATGCTTCAAAACCAAGGAACATTCGCCAGAAGACTGATTTGAGGACTGTAACTGTTCAGCATGTGCCCTTTGATAAAGTTATCTTCTAGAAGCCTCCATTTAAAAAATGCATAAAACAGCACTGGGGGAAATGCTGGCTAACCACATATTACAGCTTCCTTAAAATTGTTTTGAGACGCTCATGATTTGTTTTCTGTTACCAAGTCTATGTTCCAATTAGCAAGACTAAAAAAAACATGTTGGAGTGCACAAATGTGTGTTATTTTGCTTTTGGCATGGTTTGTGTAGGCTTGCTGTGAAAAGTACATATGGCTCACACTGCCACAGACCTTTAGTACCTCCTACAGGAGCTTAAAAGGTTCCATTCATCATCACATGGCACGATCGGCAAGACACAGAGGAGCCTTAGTAAATGATTGATGGTATGTCTTCCATGAAGCGCTATTTTTTCCCCCAAGCCCTATTTGCATTTCGACAGCTTGTGCTCCCGCGTAATCCTGCAGTGGCCATTTGATTGTGAAGTGGCATACCTGCCCTGTTGACGCGGGACACCAGCATGTGCGAATACAGCACCTCGTCCTCATCCTGCTCGTCGATGACTTTGCACTGCCGCAGGTATGGAGTCAGCTTGCTAGAGTTGATGTGCCGGCTCAGAGTGTACCGGTGGTTCTCCAAGTTCTCCCAGAGCGTCTCGTCTTCCTCCTTCACCGCATCCGAGCACCCGTTCTCCATTGTGACTGGCACCTGACGTGGTCAGAACAACAGGCAGTGCTACTCACGTTTATTTACACTTCTGTAGCAGAGACAACATACAATTGCAAGGTCATGTGGTATGATTACTCAATAGGACACAAATCCACAGAATTCCACACATGGGTACAGATCCCTGACTTACTGAGCTTCACAATATTATGTCACGGAATCAGTAAGCTATGCACACATTCACAGGAAGGAGCACAGCAATAACACTTTACTTGATGGGGCTGAAATACTTAGTAATAACCGAGTTACTACTGAAGTACTAATCATGAACAAATCATGAACAAATATAGCTGCTACTTTGGATAAAAGATGTTTCATGATTCATAAGTGATGAACAAACATGAGATCAGAATTACACTTGTTACTCATTACTTGTTCCTTCAGTAGTTCACAAAAGTTTACAGAATTAACAGATATAGTAACAAATATAGTAACTATAACAAATATAGTACGATTCACTAATGATGAAGTAACACAAGATCAGTATGTAACTAAGACTTAGTTTGTGGTTAATTAACACATAAATAATAGTATAATACTATATTATTTGTGCCCCATCAAGTAGTGTTACCAGTACAGCTCCCGTACACAGGCTGGTCAAAGATGGCATTTGGTGCAAGAAAAAGCATCTGGCAAATAAATATGTCCATCCACCCATCCATCTTCCAAGACTGCTTATCCAAGCATTGGGTCACGGGCAGCCTGGAGCCTATCCCAGGAATCTCAGGACATGAGCAAGTGGACACCATGGATGGGATGCCAGTCCATTGCTGGGCACAGACATGCACAAACACAAACACAATGTGCAATTTAGAGAGACCTAAGCAAAGATTTGCTGTGCTTTCAGACTCTGGGAGGATACCCCTGGAACCAGACAAAGACATGCAAACTCCACAGGCACACACTCAGAGCCAGGGGAGGAGTTCAAACCCACTGTGCTATCTTCTGAATAAGTAACTAAAAAATATTGGAGCAGTACAGCACATAGGTTTCGTTTATGAGAAACATGTTCAGTATTTGGATGCCGCACCATCAGCACCATGTCTGTATTCCCGCAACCAACCAGTGAAACGCCACTGGTGGTGACTGCAGATCTGTAGAGGGGCTAAAAAACATGAACGTGGACGTTTGAAGAACACAAGGCAAACAGTACAAATGCAAGAACAAGGAATCCAAATATCAGCAGTAATAAATTACTCAGCTCTCCAGTGAAACACTGATCCCTACTGATAAACTTTCAAAGTATTAAAGGACAAAATACCACCACCGTTCATCATGAGTATTCAAATCTCCATGGAAATTCTGCTGTTGCGCTGTTGTTGTCCATTTTTGAGTTTCCCGTCTCTTTTGTAGGGTAATGTAACGCTTACAGTATGTAGAGTTAGCAAAGCTGCCTCACGTTAGGTGAAAACGTTTGCAGCAACGAGCGTTCTTGGTGTACACTGCACAAGCCCATCAGATGCACCGCTGTTGCGCCGTTCTTTCGTTTGACAACCAGTCCGTGTCCTTGTTGAGTCATCATCAGCTTCAGCTCTATATTACCTTACTGTCCACCTAACAAATCACCCATCTTGTGGCTGCTGTGATTCACTGAGGGTTGATGGTATTACCTTTGCTTTAGCGTACAAGATATAAAAATATATAAAAACAGTATGCAATGAATCCTAATAAAATGACTTCTCGTATTTAAGTCTGTTCACATATTTACTTTTCTTTACAGCCTCACTTTCAGAATGAATATTTTTTCACAATGTTATTATACTGCAGTCACATATCTTGTCTAGCAAAAAGGCTGATTTAAAAAAAAAATCAGCATTAATCATGTTTTTGTGAGCTGCATAATTATAAAAACAAGTTTTTAAGTATTTTGTTATAAGGTCAGATATTAGGGCCCTTCCCGGGAATTGACCTGCGACCTTTTTCATTGTTTAATCATGAATGTGATAGCCTTCATTTGACGAGTTAACAATGGAGAGAGAATTAGCATTTTGTTTTCTTCTGGGAATGAACATGTCTCTACTTGCCGCTTCAGTAGTCAGTCATATGCCTATCAGGGCATCTTTAAATAGACGGGGGTCTTGCCATTTACATAACGAGATGAAAACGAGCTGGAAGTTTAAGGGGTGGAAATTCCACCCGAAATTATATCATCTTCATTTTGCTCATCGTTAGACAACTTCACCCGGAGGAAGCCATGTTATGCTGCATGAATAAAGAGCTGCCCTATTGTTTCCGGGAGAAAATCACATTTGCATATGCCATGAAGAGACATCTGTTTTCCAGTTTGTGCTAAAAGTTCACAGACAATTAAATGTGCACTCTCTGAAAATTGACAGTTTTTTATTGCCTCAAGATCAACATGCACAGTGTTTTTCAATTTGTTCAAACTGTTCCTATACTTCTCTAAGATGCTTTTATATTAGTCCCACTAAATACCTTACAAGCCCATGAAACCTTGACCACATTTTAGAAATATGTAAATATTTTTGTCAGGCCCAACTTAACAGCAATGATCTTACACTGTAAAAACGCTATCCCACTGCATTAAACAAGGACAGGCACGAAAGAAAATATTTCAGTGTTTCAGGGATGCAGGTAAATATAAATAATCTGTAGCTGAATATTACAAGAGCAGGGAAACAAAACTGGACCATGAGGGGTCAAAACAGGAAAGCTTAGCATGGGGAAGAACACAGGCAACAGCAGGATAGACGTTAATGACCGGATTGGAGATGACGAGCAAACAGGTACCTAAGCACAAAAGTTTAACAAGGGGCTAACTAGAGGCAGCTGGGAGTGATTTCCATCACTTTTCTTGAGAATTAGAAACAAGAGGCAAGACTGGAAGGGTAAAGGAGTAACAGGTGTGACTTGTTAAGGCCATGACAGGGAGGCGACGGGCAGGGATATGACAGTACTCCCCCCTCCTCCAGCGAGGCACACATTCTGGGCATGGGGATATGGACAGGGCATTCAGGGACCGAGACACCAGATGGGATGACAACAGGGTTAGGACACAACACACACCAGGGCCAGGACAACGGAACTAAATACCAGGGTAAACGAAAAAGGCCAGTGAACACGAGATATACAGGACATGCAGAGGGGCAACAGAGAGGGAAACATAAGAGGGAGCCACAGGGAACACAGGCCAAGGTAAAACAAAGGCAGGACAGATGGCAGGACCGGGACTGTGGCGCAATGAAGGGAAACAGGGGACATCTAGGCAGTCCTCTGGACCCAGGAGAGCTGGGCAGTGACCCAGGGATGCTGACCCTCACAGGCCTGTTCATCAATGAAGTGGAGCCTGCCCAGAGCGCAGGACCTAAAGGCCTCAGAGGAACAGTTGGGCCAGAGGGCACCAAGGGGCCAGTGGGACCAGAGCAGGAGGGTGCAGAAGGGACTGGAGGACAGAAACAGGAAAGTGCCAAGGGGACTGCAGGACAGGAGCAGGTGGGCACCAAGGGGACTGTAGGAGAAGAGTAGGAGGGCTCCACTTTTGGGCCTCAGCCTCCACCATTGACTGACCAAGGACCAGGTCGGCTGAAGCGGAGGCCCACAAAGTGGGGCTCAGGGTAAGGTCCAGAGGATCCCACTCAAAATCTGCCAGAAGGGCATCTTTCTGATCACTCCAATCCGGGCTGGCAGCGATCAAGGAGGAGTCAAGCATCAGACTGGCGGTGGCCAGGTAGTCGGGTATCAGGCTGGCAGTGGCCGGGGATTCGGACATCAAGCTGGCTGCGACCAGCAGGGGATGAGGAAACTGCCAGTGGTGAGCCAGGAAGCTGCGAAGCAGGCACCAAGGCAACAACAAGAGACGAGGCAAGCACCCGGTTGACACCAAAAGATGAGGCAGGTGCTGATGGGAAAATGGGAGATGAGGCGGGTGCCAGCGAGACATCAAGAGTCTGGAGCCAACAGAACACCTGGAAGTGAGCCAATGGCACGCATGGAAGTGAGTAGGTGAAGCTAGGATACCTGGAGGCGAGTAGGGCAAAGCCGGGTCAACTGGAGGTGAGCAGGACGTAGCTGACACACCTGGAGGCAAGCAGGGTGCAGCCAGGACACCTGGACGCGAGCGGGGCACAGCTGGGACATCTAGAGGCGAGCAGATTGCAAGGGCCCCCCTTGGGGTGGGAATCGGGAACTCAGGCAGAATGACCCTCACTGGGCCAGGGTCCTGGAGCACAGGTGGAACAGCCCTCATTAAGCCGGAAAACTGAAATGTGGACAGAGTGGCCCTCTTTGTGTCGGTGACTTGGGACTCATGGCACTCCTCCCGGGTCAAGCTCTGGAGGCTCAGGAGAAGCGGGTGTGGAAACTTCTTCCTCCTCTTGGGACAAGCCAGGCATGGCACTTAGAGAGTGAGAAGAACCACACGTCCTCCTCAGGACCTAGAATAGCTGGGACTGCCTATGCTGGGACGGAGGCCCTGGGCAAGGCTCTGGGGACGTGGCAGCAGCTTCCTCTGGGCAGGGCTCTGACTGCACAGAGTCATGCGAGACGGGGTCTATCTGCCCGGGGTCAGGCAAGACGGGGTCTATCTGCCCGGGGTCAGGCAAGACGGGGTCTATCTGCCCGGGGTCAGGCAAGTCGGGCTCTATCTGCCCGGGGTCAGGCAAGACAGGGTCTATCTGCATGAGGACAGGCAAAATGGGCTTCAACTGCACGGGGTCAGGCAGGATGGGCTCTGTCTGCACAGAGCCAGGCAAGAAAGAAGATGCAGGCATAGCCAGCTTCTTCTGCTTCCTCCTTCTACAGTGGGAAATGGCACGCAAAACTGAGGCGAGCTGCGGTGAGACTGCGGGCAAAGCGGCTTCACACTGTGGAGAAGTGGGGGACAGAGCGGTCTCTCACTCATTGAACTGCTGCATCTCCCTAATACAAGTCCGGACCTTCTCTGCCTCCTGGGGAATCAGCTTCTGGGGTGATCCCCACCAGTATGTCCCCCACCTGCATGAAGAGTGTTTTGGCCTCGGGCACCTTCCACAAGGTGGGATTTTGCCTCCACTCCAAGTGGGCATTCAGGAGGGAGAAGAAATTCTCAGCTCACAAGCAGGGAGGCTCTGGAAGGAGCAGCAGGAGTCCCTAGCAGTCTCTGCTAAGGCATGGCTTCCTAAGGTCTCCTCTAGAGCCGTAACCCATACGGGGAAATCTGCATGGTGCACCTCCACCTAGGGCTCCTCCAGGTTGCTGTCACTCAGTGGGTCCAGCAGCAGATTGTCCACAAACCACCAAGGTGAGCAGACAAGAGGCTAGGGCTGAGAAAGGCTGGGTGTAGGGAAAATCATGCAGGTAGAGATGCAGAGTATAAGGGGCTCCTGGGCATAGCCACTAGGCAATGTGCGGGGTCTTGTCATTCTGTCGTGAACAGAAGCCAATGAACTTGAGAGCAAGTGTCAGGAAACAAAATGGGGCTTTATTGAATAATACAAAAGCAAGGAAACAAAACAGGACCACCAATGGTCAAAACAGGAAGGCTTAGCACAGGGAAGAGCACAGGCAACAGGAGGATGGATGTTAATGAGCAGACTGGTGATGACAAGACAAACAGGTACTTAAGTACAAAAGACTAACAAGGGGCTAACAAGAGGCAGCTGGGAGTAATTTTTCCATGAGGGTTAGGAACGAGAGGCAAGACAAGAGGGGTAAACGAGTAACAGGCGTGGCTTGTTAGGGCCATGACAGGGAGGCAACGGGCAGGGTATAACATAATCTGGATTTTCCTATAAAGTATAAAACTATTTTTCCCGATACATAGAAAAGTCTCCCTGCGCAGAGGCTTAAACACAGTTGGAGTTCCCCCTTTGACCTACATCAATACAGGGATGGCGGAAACCCAGAGCCTGTCCCAGATCTCAAAGGGCCCAAGGCATGGCACGCCTAGGCGAGAATCAGTCCCTCTCCCCTGACAGTGCTTTCAGCAGGAGGCAGAATAACAGCAAGTGTGGGATTTAGTGACTTTGCATGTCCAATAGTGATTGATCATCAGCCTTATGCTCTGAGCTAGCTGGTTCTTATCAGTCTGTCTAGCCTGGTAGGATGTACGCTCAGAAAGAAGGACCCGGAGAACTGGAGGTGAGCTTGCTCTGTTTGCAAGATAATGGGGTTTTACTCCCCACGGATATTTTTCATGTGGTGCTTTCTTTCAATTTCAATTCTTCAGGTAGTTTCTTTTCAGTGTTTTCATTCTTCCTTCCTTTCTTTCTTTCCTTCTTTTTGCAAGGACTGCCTTTTTGTTTTCCATTATAAATTATTGTCGTTTCCTTGGAGAAACCTGCAATCCAGGATCTGTCTCCCACTAACATAGTTCAACTTCACCCCACAATCAGCCAAGATACATTAAAAATATATATTTTTTTATTGAACATCAATATTTCAATTTATCACACTTTATTCTGACAGATAAATACGTACTTGTAAACAAACCGGCTATAAATGACACTCATTTATAAAATATATATGTACTCTATACTTATGTTCAAATCGTACTTGCTTATACAGTACTCCATGCCATATTTCTGACATCCTTTTTCTGAGAAGTAACCCAAATTCTTACCATTTAAGTTACCAGTAAGTAACCAATAAGTGATTAACCATAAGTCCATAAGCCATTAACTTACCCAACTATGCGAACTTAATAACCCATGTTTTACAAAAGTGAATGTGCCCATCTCTGGTCAAAGCCACCAAAAGCATTTCAGTTTTAGAGGGAAATGTATGAAAATGAGTTTCTCATCCGGCAGCTAAACCAAGAGTGATGCAAAGTAAAAGTAGGTGTAATTTCTCCCCCGGAGATGAGAAGGACGTCAGTGCTGCACAAGCAGTGGTGTGAAGAACAGTTTGACAGCGCACCACCACTCCGCACCTTACACGAGGCCCAAGCCAGCCCACATACACGTCGTCTCTCACCCTGGCAGGTGGTAGGGGGGCTCTTCCTCATATTATTTTAGGACGGCAACGCTTCTTTCACTTCATAATTTCTTTTTCTGAAATCCGTCTCGGTGTTTTAGGTTTCACACTTCCTGTTGACTGGGTTACATTGACTTGAAACTGTACGAATATGCTGGATCTAGATGGAGTAAGCCTGAACTGATTATAATTTATTTCTTTTCCACTCCTTAAAAGGAAAACATTGGAATTGGGGAAAAAAAACAATCAAAGAATAAAAGTTATGTTGTTCCTATAGCCCCATGAACTATATAGTAACTATACTGAGCTCACTGGTTAGCTAAAACCTGCAAAGTAATCATCACACTTACAATAACGTAATGCCTCTTCCAATACATCTGAACCATGAACTTTTTTGCATAAATTGAGGTTCTTTTTAAGTCATTGGGTGGGTAATTTAGGTACAGAACAGCCCTGACCCGTTCTAAACCCCTTTATTTTTGGACTTTTGTAAATATCTGACTGATATGCTGGTAGGTTTATTGCAAGAGCTGGCAAGCACACCGACTGCAGTTCCCCTGCAGAAATGTGAACCATCAGCATACCGTTTGTACGCATACAGACCTCCTGGTGGTCTATATATCACGGACGACAAAGTGTCTCTAAACAATCCCCCTTCTCTGGATGACAATCACTCCGTCGGGGCAAACGCACAGGCACCGTAGGAAATGTGAATGAGACGTCAAAACTCGAAACTATTGACATTCTGTCATATCTTTAAAAAATTACACAGGCCGTAGGTGTTCGATCCGCTCCACCTGTTTTCCGTCCATAATAAAACCCCAGAAACCAAGACCAGTCAGTTCACCGTCAGAGTCACAACAGGCACCCCTGAGCCGACCTACCAAGAACTTGGACAAGCCTCTGTCCAAGGCAGCTCCACCCATGTGCTAGATGTGCACTTTAGCACATCTCATGATGCTCCACCACATCCTTCACACTTCAGCGCATGTCTGTGTCTGTCTAACGTCTGGCCAAGCCACTTCTCCTCCCTGCCAGTGACGTTTTCAGTGAGCAGCACTGTAGTGATGAGATCAGGGCATTTTTCATCCACGTTAATCATTTTTACCCAACACTCCGTCTCCATACAAAATGCTCCTCGTGATTAATAATGATACCTGTTTGAGCACCTTTTTGCATAATTTGTTTCCTGCCTTTCCCCATCTGATCCACAGCATGTATGTCTGTGTGTGACTTTGTTTCTCCTCCCACAAGTAAACACAGTATCCGACACTCTGCTCAGAACCCTAACCCCAGTGTGACCCCATGCCCCCCGTTAGATCTCACACCTACCCCAAAATAATTGCCTTTTGCTTGCATTTCTCCCTGATACTTCCACATCCATGCCCAAATAATACCCTTACTCCATGTTAAACAGCACTCCTCACCATCCCACCAACAGCAGGTCATAGAGCCTGCTGTTAGCCCCCATGGCACCTACATTCTTTTGTACTCTGCCAGATAGTAGCAGTTGTTCTAATTACACCAGCTAAATAAATCAAATGTAAATATATGCCCACTGTGTGCGAGAAACAAAACATTGAATGTGCAATGTGAGGTTTCAGCTGCAGGAAAGACCCCCTACGAACCAGCTATTAGCCACCGCTAATTACAGTAGTTACTCTCCAACTGGGATCTTTGCGATCCAAGTAAACTATACAGCCTGTGTCAGCTGGCAGGTACGTTAATGATTAGATTTGATTAGATCAGGTTAGATGAAATGTACGCAGTACAATGACAGTGAAGCTACAGAGCTACAGAGCAATGACACAACTAGGTGAAAGTAAATTACATACAAATGCAATGAACATAATAAATCATAATTATAGATTGTCTGCAAAATTATGAATGAGGTAGTCTGGAATATAAAGTATAGACAGGAAGTGCAGAGCGAATGACTGTGATAAGAAATGATATAAGTGCAAACCAAGAGACATACATAGATGTACGTAAATGCTTCGACGCTCATAATTTTTACCTTGAGCATGAAACTTCAGTTGCCCAGTAACACATCCAGCTATAAAACTGGAAGTCACTTTGGATTAAAGCGTTGTCTTAACAATGACAAAACTGATTGAAATGATGTAAAATAACACATCATGTCATAACTGGAGTCCACCGCGCTTCATTTAAATCTTCACTCTCTGACTGATTCAATTGCATCTGAAAATTAGAAATAATTGGAGCAAGGAATCCTAATCGCGGAACAGGCTAAGAGAAACACGAAGACGAAACGCCCCGCGATGTTTATCCAGCCGCAAGCACGCCGAGCGCTAATGGAGCTTCCGTGCTTAATTGCGTCTGCGATACCTGCTCGTTCCATGCTTTCATTATTTACTCTATTTAAATGTAGCCCCTTATATAAAATATAAAGTAGCTAAGATGTTAAGGCCGTGTGATTTTACGCTCGGCATGCTTTCCAGTTGTTCGTATAGCTTATACCATTTATTTTGTGAGCTATATCTGAGCAGTAAGACATAGGTAACGCCTGAGGTTAATTAAGGCACAACAGTTATTGTATTTTTATACTTTTAAGAAGCATGTGTTAAACAGGGTGCTAACAAACTCATATGCTGCTACTGAGAAATTGCACTTCTGAGGGGTGTGAAAGCTAAACACTTCATGGCACAAGTGAGCTGTCAAAAACATAAATTAATTCCTGTTTGTATGTGGAGCCCGATGGCAACTGATGGCAGACCTCTAATGGTATTTAACTCTGTCCCTCCTTCAAAGGGACTATTAAAGAAGGGCTGCATGGATACACATAATGCTGCTTGTAAATCAATAAGTACCTTTTGCAGCATCACCACAGTAGGCACGTATCCCTGTTTATTATACTAAACATCATTAATTCCATCTATTTATTAAAAAAAAATCAAACCAGTGCAAACTGAGACAGGAGGTTGTAGATTATATAACATTCAGCTGAAAGGTGATGTGCATATAGCTTCTTGGAATACAAGATCTTACAAAATCTTGGAATACAAATACTTGCTCCAACAGGTCAGTGTTGTGTGTATCTCCACATACATTTAAAACAACACTGTCCAGAACATGTACAGGGTACTACCTATATTCAGACTTGTGCTAATCTTCATAGCCAACTGATTATCAGAATTCACTGCATCCGAACACCACATATGACAAATAAAATGAAAGTTAAATTTCAGCCTTTCAAAGTGCAAAATTATTCACCTACATACAGTGGAAAAAAAACCCACTTCCTACTGAGTGCATTGATCAGCTGATAAAGCATGGCTGGGGTGTATGTAGGGACAGGAGCTTTTCTTTGCCACGGAATTTAAAAAGGCATTTATACAGTGTCATTACAGAGGTGGTGTGCCGGCCTGGAGAAGGCAAAGCGAGCTTAGCAAGGCCTGCAGATGCATCATTACAGAAGTAAACTGAAATACATCACATATTATCGACCTCGTCATCTTCCAGTCCCTTTTCTAGTACATAGGTGAAGACTGTGTGTACTACTGTACATGCTCTATGCTGTTATATCAGATTATTAGAAGAAAAATGTGTGCGTTCAAATAACAAAATCCACAAAACATGATCGAACATCACTTTCAATTTAAGTAGTAAGTTATAATAAAAATAAAACGCGTAAACAGTTAATGTCCACATAACGATTCCGTTAAAGCTGAAATTTCTTCAACAATAAAAGGTATTCAAGGTAGGTGTGGTATATTGTGTAAATAACAGATGGATAATTAACAGTGCACTTTAAGTGGTTAATGCTTCAGATGCACATGATGACATAGGTGCTGCAGTAAATAACAGTTTTGCTGTAATTTTCAGTAATATAGTAAGATAATCGCCAACTGATAAAACGCTCGAGTTAATGCAATAGATACTATTATGCTGTCATTAATCGGGCTACTTTTTATAATAGGTGTACTTTTCCTTTTCAAGCACATATTGTATGGTTCGTGGACCGGCTGGCTTATGGGAAAACCATTACTATACTGTTAATTAAAACAGTCGGAAGGGATCCCTTCGACCTAAAGTACTTCACAGTTATGTCATTTTCCACGAAATCATTTCGCGGCCCGCCGGAATAAAGCATTTAAATTTAATTTTTAAAACATTCACACATGAATAATCATAATAACCTAAGCCCGAGCATTTTTAAAAAATGTTAATCATCCGCACGGGAAAGACGCAGCGCGTGGTAAGGACTTAAATTTAGTTAGCAATAGACAGTAATCTGCGAAAACGCTCTGTTTGTGGCAAACACAGCAAATAATGCATGCGAGATGTAAAGTTTGGAAAACTTTTGCATGTGTTCGGCATGCATTTTGAGTCTTTTTTTTTTTTTTTTACCTTGATCGTAGTTACTCTCGGTGATCTGTTCTCAGTAACACACGGGTTTACATTTCCGCAAAAAAGAAGAGAGGAAATAAAAATAAACACGATGGGGGTCGCAATCGTTCCTCAGCAAACGAAAGTCTAAACGGGGCGTGTACATTATTACATTACACAAGCTGCTCATACATCAGATGAAGGGCAATGCAATGCTTTTCGGTAACGTTCTTTAGTTAAGACAGTACTGTTTTGACTTTTATGGTGTTCAGATGCCAATTGTGTGGGTGAGCAATCATGTCATTGCCGCGAATTAGTGTTCGGGCACGGTTCCTTGATTCTTGATCAAAGCATGCACGAACTAGTGCTTGTAAACTGCAATTCAGACACAGTATCGCATTACTGTTTACGAGGTAAATCTGATTATGGTTACTGGGATTGTGGAATAAAATACAGTAACTATCAATGCAAGCTTTAATCACAAACTGCACTCTGAGAAACGGAAGCTTCAGGGATTGGAGCTGAGTGTCATGGACTCGGGTGGTTAGGGCGTGAGGACGAGGCATGGTGCAGGCAGGAAGGAGGACGACCCACTGGCGGCTCCCTGGACAACGAGAGTTTATTAAGTGAACTAAAAAAACACAAGAAACACTTACAAAACAATGGACCTCTGGGGAACTAAACTCAGCAACTTAAATACAAAAACCAAGCAGGAGCGAGATAGACAATTAACCAGTCTGGGAGGGTGCAGGACGATGTGCAATCAGGCAAACACACAAGGACAGGCAACAGGTGCAACTAATAATTACTCAGAAACTAAACAGGCAGACTAGGAACTGACAGAAATAAGGAATACAGTATAAGAAAAACAGGTAAAACACAGAGCACAAAAACCCAAAACAGAAAACAAACCACAGGAACCAGAAAAACTGATGAAACAAAATACAAAAACAGAGGAGCCATTTGAACATATGACATAGGGGTTAACAGGTAGCTGCATGCTCACCTTGTTGAGCCATGTGGCCAAGAGGGAGCAAAGGAAACACTACAGACTGACAACAGGGGAAGACAGGAAAGACTGCGACAAACAGGTGCTGACCCTGACACTGAGAAGCAGTGCAGCTTTTAATCAGCTAGCATTGCCTTGCTAACAATATTAATATCCCTTAAAAGCTGCTGTGCAGAATTGGCATGCTCATATAGAGGGTTAGCGTAGCCCTGGACTTTGGGGTCACTCTCTGTATTTTATGCTGGTTGGGGAGGGTCCCATGATAACTTTAACGGGGGCGATAGATTTTTTTGGGGGGTGGGTCTTATACAATAAAGCGGGAAAAAGCCAAGTATGTCAGATCACCAGACCAACCCATTTGTTCAATTGATCAGATACTTTCATCCAAAGCAGCTTACAGTAAAGGAATGGATTTCTGGGGACTGAAACCCACAACTTTTGTGTTGTTAGTACAACACGCTTTTAGCTAAGCTACATGGGGAACTCTACAAGGAAAGGAGCTACAGATAGTGCTGCAAGAAAGAGAAAGGGGGTTACTTTATATTATATTAGTGTTTGTCTGACTGTGAATGTTTATGTGTGTGCCCAACAACGGGCAGGCATAATGACTAGACATGCACTGCAACACCAAACCTGGATGGATGGATCATTTAAAGCCCTGACACCTTCTGCCTGTGACAACCTTATTTTCAAAGTCCTAGCGAGATTATCTTTTCATGGAGGAGAGTTATCTTTAAAATCTGATGATGTTTCCTTCCAGAAATCAGCAAGGGTATATTTTTAGCACACAGTCATTTAAGAACTTGTTTCCTTACCAGTATTTTTCTATGCTTATATCTATACTGCCATATTTTATTCCATTCATAGTGAAAGCAAATATGGTAAACACCACTTTGACAGTTAAATATGAGAATGTAAAAGTATATTATTCCATACATAACATTATATATATTATTATTTTATAGCATGCCATCACTATTATCATAATTACTGATGTAGCATTATATTGGCAGTTATTTGAGAAAAAAAAAAACTAAAGGAAATTCTGGCTAAAACAGAATATTAAACCATAGCATATTCACATATTCAGACCCGTATGCTGGAAAGGGATTTTTTTTAAAAAATTCTGACATAAATATTCCACGCTTTAAAAAATGTCTGTCTTATTGCATATTTTTAGAGCCTATCAGTCTAACACATCTTGTTATAACACCTGTGATGGATGCTGACAATAAATAATCTATTGATCTCCAAGATAAAAGATGGATATTTAACTGTGAAGAAACAAGAAGTGATTACAATGAAGTAGAAATGAATTAGGACAGTTTTATTTTCTGGACAATAAATTTCAGTAATGTTTTTAAATCAATAGTGCAAATGCAGAAAATTAGGTGGAGCATCATGCCTAACCGGGCAGTTGGTTGGATGGTTGATAACACATTGCCAAAAATCTTACTCTACAACTGTATGTAGACGGCATGTCTTGCTATACTGAAATTTTCATCGGCATCATTTAAGAGAGTAATGAATTCATCTCCTGGCTTCAGTTGTAATGTTTTTAACGACCAAGGACCTAAACGCATCTTGGAGAATAGAAAATTTAGTGGCTTATGGAGAAAAAAATAATCCCAGAATGGGGACAGATGTGTGCAGGGGGAGGTGGTAGACCGAAAACTGGCAACTCAGAGGTGTGTGAACAGTGAAAACATGTGGCAATTAAATGCACCTGATTCTCTCTCTCTTGCTCTGCTGTGCAACACTGGAAGCTGGACAGCCGTCATTAACGTCCTCAGTTTGGACAATGAAACGTGCTTGCTGTGATGGACAGCCTAAAGGTGGCGCTATTAGCGACCATGAATGCGTCTGACTGAATTATGACTGAATGCGTCAACTCGTTCTCACTTGAAGACTAACTTTAAACTCTTTATTTTCTGCACAGCACACCAGGATGGCGTGAGAGGCAAGGAGCGCAGAAGAAAGGGAGAAATGTGCCTGATTGTTGATGTGTCTGAGCAGATGTCCTTTACACTTGCTTGGTTATGTAGGTAATTGCTAAAACAGATGCTAAAGAAATTGCAATAGAACAAGGCTTACCACACAGTCTTATTATAACTTCTTGTCTATTAAACATTGTGCCGAAAACATCTGATGTGGGATATCTTGGTTTCTAAAAAGGTTAAACGACATTTCCAAACCCCTGGGTCTGCATGTTTATAAGTAAAAAAATTGACAGGTGAAATGATTTTTTTCTCATAGTGTACTGAATTGAACATATTCATTGAATATAATTTAAGTCCCTCTTAGCCTAATAGTATGACACTTTTCAGCTATTAGGCAGCCCAAATTATTTCAACATATTTAGGTCCTACTTTATACACAGAGGGGGAACGTCACCGCAAACCTGTATGGTCATAAAAAGACTCTTTGATTAGTAAAAATGTAATAAATGCTTTTAAAGAAAGATGTTCATTCTTTTCAGCATCAACCTGTTCTACAATTCATTTCGAAAAATTGGTAATAATGCTAACGCTCTTAAAACAGAATCCAGATTTCATTTCATATTGTAGATTATTAATGAAAGATGTCATAAACTCCATCCGCACGTTCTCCTGATTATGCAGGCTACGATTCTGCAGGTTAACTACAGTTAATCACAATGACCAAGAGGCTATGAAGGGCTGAAATGTGTTTAATGATCCAGTTAGACTAGTAGGGAAATACCCCTGGTAAATCCTCTGTCACAACGTTACCAAACTGCCTGAATGGCAGAAAGACCAAAGGCAAAGATATTGTAGGGACTTGGCAAAGCCAGCGGGGAACTTGGTTTAAGACGAGGTTGTGGATTGTACAAAGGAGTCGTGACTTAGAGGCAACAGGAAAGAAATGCAGATTTCATTCAAGGCAAATAGCCTATGCTGTGATACCAGCTATATGCAGGTATTCAGTAGGAGGAGATAAGAGTCGCCCGGCACCACGGTGCGGCGTACGCACAGCAAGTGGCAGGGAGAGGGATTCACAGGAAACTGTAATGTGCAAAAGCCCAGGGCAGTGCCAGACAAGAGGGACTGGGCTTAAGGCATGTATATAGGCCCTAAGTGTGTAATCGATGGTAATAAATAATGTTGCAGCATAGAAGAGTAGAATAAATACAGCAGTGTCAGTGAACTGACAGTGAATAAATAGCGGAGTGACCAGTGCCAGTGACCTGTGCCAAATCTTAGGGTAATGAAGGAAACTTCAAGAGTAAGCACAGTGCACAGCTTCCCCACTGCTCACACGGATTCCGCAGAAGCAGGCTTTGAATCCATCCCTCTAGGCCCGTCTAGGGAGCGTCAATAGGAGGTTAACTGCAACATCATGAACATTACCTGGTCGTTCAGAGCACAATGAGGAGGATACCAGACTAATATTGCCAAATTTGTATGGGTCTGGCATTTCATATTGGGTGCTGGACAAGCTGATTGCAGAGCATCAAAAACTATCATCAAGATCTGCATGCAAAGAAAAGCTTTTCAGGATCATTAAGTAGATTAATTTTCTTCATCAGAATAGTTTCCTGATCTGGCAAAAGTTAGTCTGCAGATAGTTTGTTATGTGTCTCATGGAATAGTTCAGAGTTAATTATCACTCAGAGGAATTTAGAAGCTGTGTCAGGTGTTACCAAACACCTGTCTAAATTTAGATACAAGTTTGGCACCTTTATGTGTTTGGTGTCTGATGGCTTTGATGTCCATCTGTTTTAATGTTAAAAATAAAGCTGCTTATGGTTGGCATAGCAATGAACACTGAACAGGCACAGGTATTGACTTGGATGCTTGTGGAACGGTGCACAAAAGAAGGCCCCGGATAGACCCTTGTGGGACCCCATGTTTAGCATTGCCCAAAACAGAAGGTATATTAGACCCCGCTGGCATAATTTAGCATAATCATCCATCATCAAACCACTTGGAACTGTTCTGGGTCGCAAGAGGGCCAGGAGCCTTTTCTCAGGCAGCACAGGGCACAAGGCAGGGCTGCAGTCTGGACGGGATGCCGCTTTACCACAGTACAAGCATGCGAAACATGGATATTCTATATATGAGTTGATTCCAGCTTGGCCCACTGGGCCTGGGCTGTGGGCCTAAGGGACGACCGAGCATTGTCCCCAGTGTCCCAAATGTTTAGATTAAGTCATCCCGTTGCTATGGCAGTGCTAGTTATTTAATGAGGCCCGGGGCTGTCTTAGATACTACACTGGTTTTGGCCAACTGTGGTTTTTGGGGGCCCAAGGCCCCTACAGTTACTTGCGAGGGGCCTCGAGGCCTGTCCCCATATATAAAGACCATCAGCATCCATTTTTTGATATAATCCTCAAGTTACTTTGTAGTGCATGTTGTCAGAGACCCAGGACTTAGTAGACTGGTTATCACAAACTGTGGTTTTGGGGGCCTGAGGCCCCTTCAGTTACCTAGCAGGGGCCCCAAGCCCCGTTCCTCATTTGTGAAGATCTGTAGTCTACTAAATCCACAGCATGATGTCTGCCTCTGATACTGGGTTTCTGAGCATGTGGGGAGTATTTGACCTGAAATAACTAGTATCAAAATATTTGATACTGTTTTCTGATCTTTGCATGATATGAACTTTCAGCACTTGGGGAATGACCAGAATGAAAACACAATGTACTATGAGTGGCTCAACACAAGATTGATGACTTTTAAACTATCGTTGGTGAAATGCTCACTTGGTACAATGACATGAAGACGTGGGAAAGTCAGGTAAGCAGAGAAGCTCTGTATTTCTGCAACAGCTTTTTTTTCCATGTAATGGATCCAAACTTTCGACCTTTTTAAAGAACAAAAAAACACACTTTTTCAACTTAAAGAAATATGCAGACATCGCTGTTTCCTTTTAGTGTATGAGCCCAGCTGATCAATAGACCTGACTGACAATTAGACACCTAGGCTTGGACAGCCTATTAAATACTATCCATCTTTCTTGGACCAGGTCACAGAGCCAATTAAATAAATATTCTAAACAGATATATCATTCCAGCTTGCAGACCAAAACAAGAATCCTTAGAGAAGCCAGCTGTCTGTTCACTGGCGGTCTATGCAGATCAAATACAAATGATTTAAACTAGATCTTCTAACTCTGAAAGCATGAAATGACAATGAAAGGACCTTACTCTCCTCTACAATGGTCCAGTGATTCTTTGAACAATTCACTCTTTGCTGTGTTCAGTCTAAAATCATTGAGAACAAGTTTGTGGAATGAAATAATATTCAAATTGCCCCAGTATTTACATTCATAAGGAAACACCTAGCCCATTATCCTATAGACTATAATAAAGAACATGCAATCTAGGGATATTCCATAGTATGGAGTGAAATTGTTCTCTTCCAGAACAGTTTGATGTCTAACAACAGACATGCAGATTACTTCCTGATGTTTGACTTGGTATCGGTTCATGTCAAATCAAACGGTGCCAAATTTCGGTATATTCACATGCTCATCAGCAGCGGTGCGCACGAGCTGAGTGGGACATACGGAACTGGGAGGAAGGTTTACATTAATCAACAGCTATCTCAGCGTTTCAATGCAATTCACATTTAAATCAGCCATAGGATAGACAGATATTTAATGCAGTTAAATTTCAATTTGCTATTTAAGCGATCGTGTTAGTTTTGTTTACCATGA
>JAODKC010000095.1:23338817-23365836 GCA_026777985.1 Mormyrops attenuatus | reverse complement strand
TTTAAGGTATGGTGACCAAGCCTGCACACAATATTCTAGGTGGGGTCTTACCAAGGAATTGTATAATCGTAGCATCATCTCCCTTGACTTAAACTCCACACATCTAAAGATGTAACATAACATTCTATTGCCCTTTTTTATTGCTTCCCCACACTGGCGAGAGTAGGACATGGAAGCATCAACCATCAATCCAAGCCAGTCTGCAGAGCTGAGAAAGCATGACCAATCCTGGCCAGTCTGCAGAGTTCAGAAATCATGACCTGACCAATCCTGGCCAGTCTCCAGTCTACAGAGCTCAGAAAACATGACAAATCCACACCAGTCTGCAGAGTTCAGAAAGCATGACCAATCCAGACCAGCCAACAGAGCTTAGAAAGCATGACCAATCCAGCCAAGTCTGCAGAGTTCAGAAATCATGACCAATCCAGCCCAGTCTACAGAGCTCAGAAATCATGACCAATCCAGGCCAGTCTGCAGAGCTCAGAAATCATGACCAATCCAGGCCACTCTGCAGAGCTCAGAAAGCATGACCAATCCAGGCCAGTCTACAGAGTTCAGAAATCATGACCAATCCAGCCCAGTCTACAGAGCTCAGAAATCATGACCAATCCAGGCCAGTCTGCTGAGTTCAGAAATCATGACCAATCCAGGCCAGTCTGCAAAGATCAGAAAGCATGACCAATCCAGCCCGGTCTGCAGAGCTCAGAAAGCATGACCAATCCAGGTTTGTACGCAAAGTTCAGAAAGCAAGACCTGACCAATCCTGGTCAGTCTCCAGTCTACAGAGATCAGAAAACATGACCAATCCAGACCAGTCTGCAGAGCTCAGAAAGCATGAACAATCCAGGCCAGTATGAAGAGCTCAGAAAACATGATCAGTCCAGGCCAGTCTGCAGAGCTCAGAAATCATGACCAATCCAGGCCAGTCTACAGAGTTCAGAAATAATGACCAATTCAGGCCAGTCTACAGAGCTCAGAAACCATGAGCAATCCAGGCCAGTCTGCAGAGCTCAGAAATCATGACCAATCCAGCCCGGTCTGCAGAGCTCAGAAAGCATGAACAATCCAGGTTAGTATAGAAAGCTCAGAAAGCAAGACCTGACCGATCCTGGTCAGTCTCCAGTATATAGAGCTCAGAAAACATGACCAATCCAGGCCAGTCTGCAGAGCTCAGAAATCATGACCAATTCAGACCAGTATGAAGAGCTCAGAAAACATGATCAGTCCAGGCCAGTCTGCAGAGCTCAGAAATCATGACCAATCCAGGCAAGTCTACAGAGTTCAGAAATAATGACCAATTCAGGCCAGTCTACAGAGCTCAGAAACGATGAGCAATCCAGGACAGTCTGCAGAGCTCAAAAATCATGACCAATCCAGCCCGGTCTGCAGAGCTCAGAAAGCATGACCAATCCAAGCCAGTATACAGAGCTCAGAAAGCATGACCTGAGCAATCCAAGATAATCTATAGAGCTCAGAAATTATGACCAATCCAGGCCAGTCTACAGAGCTCAGAAATCATGACTAATCCAGGCCAGTCTACAGAGCTCAGAAAGCATGACCAATCCAGGCCAGTCTGCAGAGCTCAGAAAACATGACCAATCCAGCCAAGTCTGCAGAGCTCAGAAAGCATGACCAATCCAGGCCAGTCTGCAGAGCTCAGAAATCATGACCAATCCAGCCCGGTCTGCAGAGCTCAGAAAGCATGACCAATCCAGGTTTGTACACAAAGTTCAGAAAGCAAGACCTGACCAATCCTGGTCAGTCTCCAGTCTACAGAGATCAGAAAACATGACCAATCCAGACCAGTCTGCAGAGCTCAGAAAGCATGAACAATCCAGGCCAGTATGAAGAGCTCAGAAAACATGATCAGTCCAGGCCAGTCTGCAGAGCTCAGAAATCATGACCAATCCAGGCCAGTCTACAGAGTTCAGAAATAATGACCAATTCAGGCCAGTCTACAGAGCTCAGAAACCATGAGCAATCCAGGCCAGTCTGCAGAGCTCAGAAATCATGACCAATCCAGCCCGGTCTGCAGAGCTCAGAAAGCATGAACAATCCAGGTTAGTATAGAAAGCTCAGAAAGCAAGACCTGACCGATCCTGGTCAGTCTCCAGTATATAGAGCTCAGAAAACATGACCAATCCTGGCCAGTCTGCAGAGCTCAGAAATCATGACCAATTCAGGCCAGTATGAAGAGCTCAGAAATCATGATCAGTCCAGGCCAATCTGCAGAGCTCAGAAAGCATGACTAATCCAGGCCAATCTGCAGAGCTCAGAAAGCATTAGCAATCCAACTAGGACTTTAGAGTTAACAAAATATGCACATTTTTCCTCAGTTCCCGAGATGTTATTAATTAATTTCGAATACTCTGTCCATCACCATCTGCGGCCATTTCAATAGCTGGTACAAAAAACTCAAAAACTGTATAACTACTGAAGTAACTGAAATCTTTTATGCTCATAAATTCTTGTTGTGGCATTTTGCTAATTCATTTTAAACCACCATATGCACTAGTGTGTGTCTCTGCGATCATCATCTCTGATGCAGAATCCATTAAGGTAACATTAGCATTCAAAGCCTTTTTAAATGGGTTTGTTTATTGAAGTTCCAATATTTATCTCTAACATGTTACACCATGTCAGTGCTTGATCATGGAGGCATTCATGGAAGAGTATGTTTATCAGTGCTGATCACAGTGCCCGTAAGTCAAGTGACTCTCGGTGAGATGAGATGATTTCATTAGGATTGGGTAAACCACTCTACTGTGTGAATGTGTCAGGATTGGACAGATAAATAGTCCTGTTGGGTAATTGGACAGGAGCCTAGTAGGAGATACCTGCGCAGATCACCACAGTGAATACATTGCCGCTTCATGTGTTACTTTGGAGATTTTGATGACTTAGCCTCATCTGTACAACATCCAGTGAAAAGGATTAAAGGGGAATCGCGGGACCCAGCTTGAACCTTTAACTCGCTCCACCTCTGAGCTGTTAACGGATAGCTGGATTAAGCACCCGCAGGCACTTGGAGGAATCTGTCATGTTAAAGTTCACACCCTTCAGGTAAGACATAGTGACCTGACTGCGGGCAGGCAGAACAGGTCCATCAATATGATCAATCATTTGGAACCACCTTGCTGAGGAAAACGCAGCCATGCAATGTGTCCATCCATCCATCCATCCATCCATCTTCCAACCGCTTATCCAATACAGGGTTGGGGGAGGGGGGGCAGGAATCCCATGCAGCAGAGGGTATCTGGCTGGGGTACAGCTTAGTTGGGATGCTACTCTGCGGGGCACATACATTCACTCAATACAGACAATTAAGAGATGCCATTTCCCTTGTTTGCTTTCTTTGGGTCTGTAAGTGGAAACCCACTCAACAGAAAAGAACATGCAAACGCCACACACACACAGAGCAGCGGCCAGGAGGTGTGAGATGACAGTGATACCCACTGAACCTTCATGCCGTCCGTACCAGCACCGCCTGTGGTGAACATAATTGGTTCTTTCTCTATTTGAATGCAATTCACCTTCAGCGCTTTAGAGGGCGCTGCGGGCCTAATTTATTTTTTTCTGCAAATCTTCAGCAAATCTTTCGCGCTGTACGTTGGTACCGAAGATTTTTTTGTAGCGCAATTTCATTCATGGCTTCTTTAGACGTATGGGGTCTGATGTATGGTTATCCCCTAAATCAAGATTTATCTAGGATTTATAACATTTTTAATTCCGTAATGGGACTTATACATTCAAGCACCCACAAAAAACGATTTGCTTAATGTTAATATATACAGATAATGTGTTATATATTCTATAGTATAAAAGAAACTTTATAAATGAAATTGACTGACAGCTACACTAAATGCTTATAGTTATTATCTTTAAGTTAATAATGTATAGGCATGCAATATGTGTATGAAGAGGTTTTTAATGTTTTATACACTATTTTAATATACGGAATATCCATTCAAAATATAACAAATTGCAGAAAGCTCTCAATATTTCTCTCAGAATACTTTTACCAACCTTTAAAAGGCCACATTTTCTTAATCAAACATCCAATTTCTGGATATTAGGCACATTATTCAACATTTATTAGGCCTGCAGAGTGTTTCTCGTTTAACAGAAATTATGCAAAGCTGAATGCTTTGTTCATTTCAAAGGAAGGGAGGAAATAGCGAATCAGAATGAAGGGGTGAATGTATTATGGGTAATTGTCAGTGGTCCTGAAATGTGTAGCATTCAAATCCATCCTAAAGCAAAAGCTTTATTACCCTTGTTAAAAACAGCCCCAGGTTCTTGAACATTGATACTGCAAAGCCAGTTCAAGACATGGTTTGTATTTTGTTTTAATCAATAGAGTAGATTAAGATACAATCAAGTCTGCGTACCTACACAAGAAATTGAAATTGATCTTGTATTCTCAAAGTTTAGAAAGAGCTGGAGCCCAGATATGAGAAAGGTGCAAAATGATTTAATTAAAATATCAAGAAAGAAAAAGTGAAATAAGTCACTCATTCATCCATCTTCTTACCTCATATCCAGTACAGCGTGGGCCTGCAGCCTATCTCAGGAAGTACCCACACTGGACTCCAGTCTATATTCAAAACTATTACAGTTAACAGGGGTGAAATTATGTTTATGTCAAGGCAGAAACGATAAGAGGCAGACATGTTTAACATTGATTTTTTTTGGTGTCAGAAATTGCAGGAAACAATGAGATGAAAGAGGCTACAAAGGACATCCTTCCTTTGTGCACCAAGGATTCAAATTTCATCGACATTAGCCTTCTATTATGGAAAAGAGTGTTTTTCACAGTGGAAGAATCTCAACAATACTAACATATGGTTACATATAGAAGACAGGCATGCAAGAAACAAATGCATGATTTTCAAAACAGTACAAATTTGATCATATACATTTAGACATCATGTTTCTTAGTTTTCGTATTTGCCTTAGTAAATCTTGGCTTTTCTGTTAGATATTTGTCTTTTGCTAAGAATGAATCCAGTTTTATTTGTGACAGATAGGTACAGTAGGACTCAACAATTGTTAACCTTGCCAGAAACCTTTCTTGTGTCGATTCAATGTGCTGATTTGTTAAGCCCAACGTTTCTGCTAACATTACTGTTCAACTCGTCAAGCAGGGCTTTGATCCATGCCTGCCATCTGCAAGGTCGGAAATGAGTAATGTTATTAATGACATATTAAACTATGCTAGAGTGCTTATTAAATGGCTGGTCTAAATTATCTTAAGGATGTAAAAGGTTTCTCTGTTTTGAATATCTGATTTCTTATTGCATGCAGTGTACAAAACCAATTAGTTAGCATCATTGTTTTAAAATTCTCTTGGGAGATCCAGCATGTGTCGCAATGCTTCAGAGGAGACTCTTAATCAGGAAAACGAGTGTCATATGTTACTGGAATGAAAATGAATGTAATAGTAAACAAGGGATTAATGGTCTTCCTGGGATTTACTTGAAAAGCTTTGTGATCCAGTGTATTTTACATTGTGCTTTTGGATGTCACTCAAATTGTTTGTCCTACATTGAGGGTTATGTTTCCCTTTGAAATATATCATTAGTTTTTAATTGAATTAATTTCTATTAAACTTCAAATAATCAATCCTAGGTCTTAATACATCTCCTTACGAATACACCATCACCCATTTCCAAAGCCTAGCACTTTTTTTTTAATCTTGTCCAAACAGAGAACATCTCTCAAAGGTACCTGCAATAAACAGCTGGACTGATTTATTTAGGCAATCAGCTTGGTCGACACCTGTGATGAATTAGTAACATCGCGATAGGACTTGAAGCAGCTCATTAATTAACCGTGCAATGGGGGTATTTCATTTCCAACAACAGGATGGTCAGGATAAGGGTGACAAACAGGAGTTACTGCAGGGGAGGGCTCACATTGCCCAGCCTCTGGGTCTCGCCTTCCCCTCTGATCTTTTTCTCCACATCAGGACAAGAATACCGGCCTTGTCACAGATGCCGTAAGCCTCGTTCTCATCCCTGATTGTGTTCCCACAGTATGTCATCGCTGCTCTTTCTTAAATAACAGAGAAGGATGATTTATCTATGGCTAGCAGTAAAGGTTCTGTATCTCATTTCAGGGCTGCCTCGTTGAGAGATATCTGGTCTTAGCCACCAGGGAATGATCACAGAAGCCCCCGGGCCACGAATTAAAAACTGTAGTTGGGCAGCATGTAATTTTCCACTTTTTAATGCAGCTTAAGGCTAGACAGACAGTACTAGATGAATGCAGCTGTATGATTATCAATCACTTTGGGATTTATCACTAACTTTTTCCCTGCTTCTCCGAAGCTATGTCGACGCATCTGCAATCTAATACAATTGTAGAACATGCAGTGAAGATACAGGTTAATGTCGAGCCATAACTCATGTCATTAGCAATTATTAGTTTCTAACTTCATAAAAAGCGTGTAAGACACAATTAAAAGAGTAGAACGCATAACGTCAGACACAACAATGCATAACACTCTTGTCTCAGTTCAGTCATAGAGCAAATTAAATCATTTTCAGATGACAATATACAGGATGTTTATCACGTCCTAAATTAGACGCTTCAACACCTGCCGGTTAGTGACTCAGACATTAACTTAATTATCTGTGTCCAGGATTACTCTGCTTTACAGCTTTCACTGAATATTTGTTAAACATCTTCTTAGTTACAATTAGTGACAACCTTTATAACTTCTCAAACTGTGCCAATATCCTCCCTGTTAATTATAAAAATTATCCATCCATCCATCCACCACTCATCCAGCACAGGGTTGCATGGTGGGGCTTGGTGGTAGGGCTTCACCCTGGATAGGATCCAAGGCCATCACTGAGACATGGGTGGTTTTAGATATGCCAATTCACCTTTCTACATGTTTGTTTGTTTATTTTGAAAATGGAGCAACCACAAAAAAAACGGCACAACACAGGACGAACATGCGATTTCCACACAGAGAAAATGTGGGATTCAACCCCCCCAAGCCTATAAAATCATAATTATTATTTTGGGTTTACCACTGAGTCCTGCCATATGAAATTTTATGTGTTAGTGTTGTTTTAATGATGCATTGTTGATAATGGTTCCTTAAGTGCTTGATGCTGATGTAATTGGCCTGTTTGGTTTATAGGGCCAAGAAGAATTCATGCGCTGTAGGTGTCTATTACCCCACTATATAAACATAAGCATATGTTACACACAGTTCAGTGCAATCTGATGGTAAGCACACTCACTGCTTCTCTCTTTAGGACATTCGTAACCATAAGTGAACATCATTGACATGAATTATCTATATATATTTTATTTTATCATTCTCTGAAGTGCTGGGTGATCATATGATTTCAGCCTCTGAATTCTGATTCCCAACATTTCACGATTCCACTCTCTTACCAAGAAAGGAGTTCATTTCTATCCCATTCCCAGACCTTCTCGAGAGCTGAATGTCTCGACCTCTGCTATTTTGACTGGGCTGCACATTGTTAATAACTATTGGCCCAGCTGTATATCAGGCAGACCTTTATGCTTCTCATCTTCATATTGTTTGTCAAAACCATTCCCACGCCTGTCCAAATGTGTGGTTTGTTTGTTTGTCCAAGTGTGTGTTTGGGTGCTCCATAATGGTTTAGGTTCTCATCCAGGGCGTCCCCTGCCTTGAGCCCCAAGACAAGCTGCAGGCTCCTCATGAAGCTGCATTGGATAGGCAGTTCAGGGGAAACAGAAATGATCATTTAAATCGGATTCTTCTCGCAACTCATCTGACTCGGGACTCACAATATGCAGTCAAAGACCGAATCACTTCGTTCCAATTCTTTGTTTTTATGTCCGCTATATGTGCGCCGCACATGGAAAACAAGGAAATTAAACAATCAGTTAATTTATAATAGTCAAACACACACACACATACATACATATATGTGTGTGTGTGTCTGGTATTTAACGGTTCGGTTTTATCATCCTGCAGCTCTAGGACTTGAACTGACCAGCTCTTTATACAAAGCCTTGGACATAGGAAATGGGAAACATTCTTTCTTAAAGTTTATGGATCCCGCACCGATAGTTAAGCTACACCTTCTGTACAGAAGATACATTCCCATTCCTGCGTTTCCCACAAGTGCTGCATTACATGGTAATTTATGATTTTGTGTAGTCGTCTTGAGTAATCCCAGGAATGTTATCAGCGCCGCGCTGGAAAAAGTTACACTTTCCAAAGCATTCCAGAAACTGCAGAAGCAATTACACTATAATTACCATTACAGTAAATAGTGATAAGTGCAAATGTATGTCGCCCTTGACGAGTTTAGAGCAGCTCCTCCGGGTACTTTAGAGTTCGTATTGGGAAAGCCAATATCACATCACAGTCAAAAATAAAGGTCCAATCTGCCACATAATTCCAGCCTCGTAGTGTTTGCAGCATTTTATTGCAAGTGTAGAGTTAGACATTATTCGCAAGCATATAATGCAGCACCCCATCCAAGGTATCCCTTGGGTGAGGGCTAGGAGAGGTTCCAAGCGACCTGGTAAGGGATAAGCGGTAGGAGAATGGAAATGGATCCCACAAAACAATGCAATAACATACACGTCTATATGTAAAATTAATTCAGACTTGAGCACTATATACTGGAACACTACTGAAGTATTTATGATAGATAGATAGATAGATAGATAGATAGATAGAAGGGTACTTCGTAGTTTTGCACAAACGAATTAAATTAATTTATTTATTGATTATTAGCCTGGGTTAGATGTGTAAAGAAATAGTAGAAGCGACTCTGTTACGCGGCTCTCGGTTTGGGGGCGCCTTGCTCCACGTGTCCGCGCTGGAAGCACCGCCGGCTCTCCGCTTCGCCCGAGCGGCCGGCCAATGGCTCCGACGAGGGGCGGAGCGCACATCTTGTGAATGAAAGTTGCTTCTTCTTGGTGACAACGGTAATTGCGCCTTTTAAAAGAAAAGGCACGGCTGCCTCTACTAGGACCGACGATCGGCGTAAGTTGCTTTTCCCCCCTAATGTTATAATCGGGTTTCAAAGCATTCGCGGGACCGATAATGGTGCTTTTTTCCCGGACTCTGTTTATGCAGTGGCAGGTGTTTGGTTGAAGCCTCCCCTGCGCGTTTCGTGCAAGACAAGTGAAGTGGGGAAAAGCGGAATGCAAAAAGCCAGCCATCAGCACCAACCATCAGCACCAGCGGGCTTTAGGCACGGCTAGTTTGGCTGGACTGAGTACTTTCATATATTAACAGAATGAAATAAAACCCCATTTTTATGCGTTCGTGGAAATTTACGCTGTTTTATTTCCGGTATTTACGTTTCTATAAATAATTTAAATGTTATATATTTATTTCCTATATATGCAGGGGAAATATTCAGCTCTGTCTCTCTCTCTGGTGCCAGCTCTTTAGGTAGGTATAACTATTACTTCGTCCAAGTAGCTGTAGGATAAGTTTGATCCGATTTATTCGGTTCACGTTTATTAGCCTGCTGTTTGATGATATTCGGAGCTTTTTGCAACAATACGTTTTATTTGCAGTCATTTTTCTCTCTCACGTTAGGTGAAAGGGGGCGGAGATTTGCGGAGAGATTATCCGGAGAAACGCGCCCGCCTCCCCGTGAACCTGTTGTCTAGCCAGCGGGGAGCCGTCCGCGCTGCTCCCAAAGTTCAGGAAACCTGTTATGGATGCACATCTTTTCGTTTCGAGGGGGATATAAAGCCGGATAAGAAAATACAAACCATTCCGGGGAAAAAAAAAAACAACAAAGTGAGCGAAACTGCGAATGATCGACGCTTTATGGCTCAATTTAAACTTCTAATGAACCAGGGAAAGCGTGGAATATAAGACAACTGATCTGGGCTGAAGAAACTGACCACAATGGGCCGTTTTCAGTGTTTCATTGTATATGGTTTATACCGATAAGGGACCCAAAGCTAGTTTTCCGGTAGACTGTCCATCACCGAAGACATCGGAACAAGGAAGGATTTGTAGGAGGTATCAGATGCATGCGGCTGGGCTGAAATCGCCGCACTCCCCTATGAAATAGTGGATTAAATTTCAACGGGGAATTAAAATGAAGTGCCGCAAAGAAGAGAGCAGCATCGCGTCGGCCACCGAGCAGCACACACGGGATGCTTTACACCGCCACGGTGGTGGGATCACGCAGGGCGAGTTAAACAGCCACCGGCACCGGGGCGTTTGCACGGCGCCCGGCGGAGGAGCTCCAATGCCGGAAAGTGTCCGACATTCACAGTACGGTCCCGGGTCCCTCGGAAAAGCTCACGCAGGCCAGATCGATGGCCGCTTACCGGGCGACAGAAAACATGACCTGAAAGGTCCATCCAAAGGTCCGTATGAAATGAATGAAGCCCCGAAAGCGAGGCAGAGCAAAGGACGCTGCGAAGATATACTTCACTGTGCCGATGGCACCCGGCAAAGGGATCGTGGGAAGAGCAGTAATGACACTGTAGAGTCCGTCCTGGATCGCGATGCTGCCTTTTGCAAAATAACCGGTGACGGCATCCCGGGTGAGAAGATCGAGAGCATGGAAGTTACCCGTCATGACCGAGACCATGAGATAACCGGAGAGACCGCACGGCGCCCCGGGAAGAGCCGCGTCCGGATGGGCAGGGAAAAGTTTAGTGCGTGGAGTTGTTGGGCGCTCTTCTTTTTAAGTACCCACGTGTTGAAAGCCCTGGCCCAAGGTAAGACAAGCCTTTGTAAATTATTAATATGCTTTTTTTTGTGCAAGGTGCCTGTAGTCCTGCCCGCCAGGAGCCAGAAAAGGGAGGTTTCAGTTCGGCCGTCCTACTGTACCCGTATTATTTGTGCCATTTCATATGTCGCATATAACAGGAAACCGGTTTTATATCTCACCGTACCAGCGAATTAATGGGGGGTGTTAATGGGATGGCTTGATGGGATTATAGGGAAATAAACGGAGGTGCATCAATAGCAGTGTTTTATAGGGTATAAGGCTACGTCAAGTTTGTGTGTTAGATGAAAGGCATAGAATTTCGTCGGTATTTTCCAAAGCGGGAATTGTTACTAAGCCATGAAACTTAGGATCTCATTTTATTAATCTTCTTTCATTTATTGAACTTGGACCTAAAAGGAAAATGTACTAAAATGCACACTTGCACCTAAAATGAAAATGCAATAGTGCTGATTAGGGCACCGATGCCCATAAATCACCATGACAGGAATTAACAGCTGCAAATCAGATTTAGTTTTCAATTTATTTTTAATGGCATAAATTCTGGTCACTCGGACCTCAAACAAAAGATGGGAAAGGTCAGACACTGTCAACATTACCATTTTCTGAGGGGTCACAGATGGCTTATGGGCTGAATGCAAATGATCTTTTTTTTGGGCGGGAAGGGGTGTGGCACTATGGAATGGACAAAAGTTCAGCTTCAATTTGCCTGTGATGGGAACAATATGCATGATAATGTGTCTAAAAGCGTCGACTAACGTGAATTAAAACATTTCCATGCATCTTTAGCCCAGATGCCATCTGCTTATAAACATCTTATTTGTATATACGCCCATTTTTTAAATCTGATCACCTGTGATGCACCCACTATTATCAGGGTTGCCAACTTTGGTCAGCAGGCTGGAGTGAGATTTTCAGTTCGAGTCTGCATGCACATGTACACGCATATACATGTACGTGATTGCTTTATTACATCGTGAATATTTTGTAGGGGTTTCAAACTACCCCGACGCTTTTTATGTAAATAATTTAGGTTTGTAGTTGGATAATATAGGTTTGGTAAGAGTTCATGCGTGAGCGTGAGAGTCTGAAAGCGTGAGTGACACGCCAGAAGCGTCAGAGCTGGCAGCCCTGCATTATTGAAGCAAAACCAACGTGTTGTTCTCCTGCATAATGGGAATCGTTCTGGTTGTACGATTGACTGCCAGCTGGACCAATGGGGTCGGAACGCAGCATCAGAGTTTTAAAGGGGGTCTCTGCATGTCTCACCGTGTTCAGCTTTTGGTGGTTAATCAGAACTGTACTAATTTCCTAAACAGATCTGGCTATAAATGAATCTGAATAATTTTCAACGAGATAATCGCATTAAATTGTCAGTCAGAAGAGGCTAAATAATTTCTCTTGTCGGGATTTCTTAAACAGCTTACAGCTCCACCGTGAGAAATCCTTGCCTTGCCACCGTGTCATAACCTGTAATTGCCAGCCCTTGAAGTAATAATTCGGTGTTTTGGTGTCTGATTATGCTTTCGAGTCGCGAATGCTTATCAGAAGGACATGCTGAAAGTAGGCATTTTCCTGCGTTATGTTTTGAATATTTAGTAGAGGCGCTAAAACGGGTGCTTTACAGTACGAGGCTGTTACGATGGTGTAGGGGCACATTGCCCGGTATTACAGTCTTGTCACAATAATTTCAGTCATTTGTCGCACATCTCTCACGTTTAGATCTGGGCACGCATGCAGGTGCTGGACGTATGCAGCCTAACAGACTGAAGGACCTGTATGATTTTGGAGCGGGTACTTGGCCGTCTGCTAAGGAAGTTCAGGCATAACTGAACGGAACAAACACAAAGAAATGTGGAATTTTCCAGAGATTATAAAATAACTTGGGTCATGGAAATGTGAAACTAGCTGTGCCTTTAAGGCAGCTACTCCAAAAGGTACTTGGGATGTATTATGCTGAGTTACATCCGCACCTATTTGACATCAGTTATTATCTCTGGTAAACTCATTATCATTTATCAAGCGGTAATTGAAACTCATCAACGCTAAGGAATAAAATGCATGTGCAGTTTAGCTGCTATACTGATCGCAAGGTTATTGTACATTGATATTACATATAAATTATGTAATTAATAAGTAGACGGGTTTATTGAAAGCTGGAGCTGATGGTTTCGATTTGAGTTTCAACCTCAGCACTCATTATCGTTTTCAGCGTGCCATGTTGCTGGCTAATGATTTCCAGTTTTCAGATGTAAAAGGGGGTTTTCTTAGTCAGCCGATGCCCCCTTATATAATGGCGCAGTGGCGCTCCCACGTGCCGTGCAGCGTCAGCTGTTTTCCCGCGCGCTAATGTCAAGGTCTTTTAGAATTTGGAATTAGCCCAGAACAAATCTGGGAAGAGCTTCCTATTGATCACATTCGTGGAGCCAACAGCATAATCAAACCTTGTAAATTGGGTAGAGGCTGATGTTTAGCCTCTGTTTTTTGTTTGTTTTAAACTGGTTTCTTTGGTGAAGCCATAGGCCACTTGAATGAATTGTGCTAAAGAACATGCTATATGAAAACGAATTGCTTTTCATATGTATACAGTATCTTGTATTTATTGTTTAATGTGAAGATGGATGGTGTGCTACAATGATTTCCAGTTGAGATTGTGCCCTGCTATGTGATTACCTGTTGATGGAGCTTCCCCCGAAGTAGGTTTGCATTAAAATAGTAACAAAGCGTGTATCTGCAAAAGCACAGAACTCAAAGCCGACGGTAAACTTAAACTGCAGCACTTTTGAGAAATGTCTTATTGTCCACGATTATGTTTAAGAGCTTGTGTAAGTGGATTCTTTCATCGCCTGTGCCGCATAGACATGGATACCATGCACAGCAGGCAGATTCCTGTGATGTAAAGGTGCCTGCACAGTGTGTTTTTTTTTTTTGAGTCTGTGAGAAGTTTTTCATTTCCCTAATGAATGCATTGTTCTGCAAAAAACAAATGCGGTTTCCTGGAAATTAAAACACTGTCGGTCATAAGCAGCCCGTGACGTTTAATGGGAAGTGAAAATAGGCACAAAATTTGCAAAGAGCAAGTTGACAAACTACACTGTAGCCATAGCTATTTAGGCGAGCTCACTAAGGAATGTTTGTTAATCTGATGACTTCCTCCACAGTAATACATCAGATCAAACAGACCTTCCACTGCATAACAATTACCCATTTTTGCACATGTGTGCTGAATGGGCACTATCATACCTTTCCACTTGACATCTGCAGAACAAGGCAACAGCATTTGTGTTTTTGTCCTGCTTTGAAATGTTTATTTTGCATTTAAAGTATCCTCCGTACGACGGTAATGCAGCCCTTCGAACCCTGACCAAGCAGACTTTAAGCAGGTGTCCCCTGATGTTCTGCTCTCCCAGCCATCTTGTGTTTTTTTTTCCCCCGTGGGAATTTTGTTGTCAGACGCTCTGGATCAGCAACAGTAATGTTGTTACGATGCCTGGACAGGACCAGGACCTATTCCTCTGCAGTCAGGCAGTCTGTGTCCCTCACTCCCTCCTCGTGATATCCTCTGTGTATTTGAGATGGAGAGTTCTGCCAGATGACAAATGACATATACTGTACGAGGGACAAATTTACATTCCTTTAAATTTTGTTTAAGCATTGAATCATAAATATTTAAAGGGAATTTTCGGTGTCCCTCTTCTGAGGTTTTAAATATTCTTTAGTTCAGTCAGTATATGAGATCCTGAGCAAATGTATTATAATAGTACATATTGTATACTAAGTCTGACACAAACTGGAGAATGGGTTGAAACGAACTGGCTCGCTTTTTTTTTGCACCAGAAACTGCATATGGTTTCTGTTTCACTTTTATTTGGAGGATCAATGTGGGACCAGCAGTAACCCTATGTCTGTTGAAATCTGTAGGTGGGGGCATGGCCTGGACGTGGTGAGCTGTGTCAGGTTCCAGAATCAGCAGGCATACCAAATTTCAGGGATAATTAGCGGCCTCTTTTGACCATTTCGGCCATGAATAAGCAAACAGCCTTTTCAGGTCTAGCAGTTTCCAGTCTGTTAGCCCACACAATGAGGCTCCTCTTCGGCATTCTCTTGGGTGACATCACGGCATGGTTGCAGATGGGCCCTGGGTGTGGAGACCTGACCAGAAACCTGAACTCAAAATTATGTCCCTCCTGTAGTGTATTAAACAGCAGAAAGGCCCTGCCTGTTCTGCTTTAGGTCCCTGTTCTTTTTGATTAATGGTATCAGAGTCAGGTAGAAAAGCCTTACCTCAAGGGTATGACACATGTTGCCCTTACTTGATACCACATGTGACACGACACTTTACCCACTGTCAACCTAATAGGCCAGAATAAGCCAAGTACCACGAATAAGAAGAGCGCAGCTTTGGCCATTGTGTCCCACGTTTTGTTTAGCAAGGTGTCCTCCAGATTAATGAGATGTCGCATGCTAATGAGCAAAGTGGTGAGGCCGAAGTTCAGTTTAATTAGCTTACCAGCTAGACTCTATGTTATCCTTGTTGGCTAATTCTTTTGCAGTCTTGGTGGTTTCCATAAGAACTGGGGTTTATTCAGTCACCAGGCCTGGGACTACGCGATGTTTGCACCGTGTTAATGCTGCTGGTGATCTCGTGGTTTACAGGATTTCAGTTGTTTGGCTAAGAAGGGCTTCTTGAAGCTATCATCTAGATTCTAGAACGTTTATTATAGATACCTTCATAATGCAGCATAATGGTCAGAATAACAATTAATAAAGCATCACATAACATAACATCTTCCACTGGCAGTCATAAGGCATTATAGTGTTGATTATAATACTTAATAGGCTCCGATGAAGCATTCATTTTTAATGCACCATAGACACCTTCGTATTGCATTATAATGGTTGGTATAAGAATGGATGGAATGATGCTTTGTAATGTGCTAAGAAAGTATCTATAGTGCAATATAGATGAGAGCTTCATAGAGCATTCATAATGCATTATAAACATGGCTATAATGGGTTATGGCTTTTTATAAATATTTGGTAACACTCTACATTAACTGCATACTGCATTAACCTTCATAATGCATTTATAATGCATTCATAGAACATTTATGCTTTAATTTCCTAACATACTTTTACACCTTTAATATATAATATTAACAAACATTTAATGATTATGTTTATTATCATATAATGTTTGTTATTAATAGTCTACAAATGCATTATAAAGGCATTATGAAGGTGCAGTTAATTTAAAGCATTACCCAATATTTATAGTCATGTTTGTAATGTTTTATGAATGCATTATAATGTCTTATGAATGTGTTCATAGACTCTTATAGACGTGGCCTTCACAGAAAGTGTTAGCACGCTTCCTTCATTGGCTTGCTGCTTACACGCAGTGGTGGTGTTTATTTCCCCTCAAACCTTTTCTGTGGGGCCTCAGAGGTTTGTGGCCCCATTATTGGCTGCAAACAGTCAGTACACTAAATATCAAGTAAACGCATTCCTTATTTAGGAGTCCATGAAGCAGCGTGTTCTGCCAATCAGCCAGCTAGCTACCATCTTCAGACTCTTCTCTCTAGCTAATTATTTAGTTTTTGAAACATCGAAGGGTGGGAACAATTAACCTGCCCAGGAAGAACAAAACCGCCCTACTTACCTGTGTATCATTTCAGGAACAACAAAACCCAAATGGGTTAGTATTATTTGTGTGCACTGTTGTTTAGCTGTAATGAGAAAAAAAAGCAAGTCAGGGATGTTGATTAACTCACTGGGAAATGGACTTGAGGAGCAGCCTGTCCTTGTGGTTCTGAAGGACTTCTGTGGGTTTATGTGAAGAAGGAGCCAACATGGACAGGATTTTGGACACCCAGACTTCGTTCTGGGGTGAAGTCAGCTGACGAGCCTGTTCAATCACCGGTGCCTAATTACCAGTAAAACACACCAGGCATCTGCTTTGCCTCTTGGCCAGTGGACTGCGTCGCCTGTTCCCAGATTCTGCTCTTCCCAAGTTTCCACTCGCGGTTTGTTTTCCTGCCTGCTTCCCAAATACCAATCTTTTGTTTTCATTTTGTGAAACCTGCACATAACAAAGAAAATCCCCACTCCCTTCTCCCATCCCTGTGGTTCTGTGAGCCGTCCCGGTGGGACTGAGTCTTACGGGGCATGAAGCATAAAATTTAGTAATAAATGATGGAGTCTTCCTTACTTCAGCAGTACTAGTGAAAGTATTATAGGGGAGAAATATGCTACTAAATATACTAAAATACTACCGTTGACCTGGAACTGCTATAGTGGGCTGCTGTAAGCTATCTGCAGCTAAAAGCTTTAGTCGGAGTGATTTCAGAATGATTTCTGGCCTATTAATCAGGTGGCATGTTCTCTTCAGGAAATTCTGCCAGTTCAGACTCGACAAGTGCCGAAAAGATACCTGAAAGGATTGCGCCGAGTCACAGGAGGGGGAGAAAAGGCAATCAATATGCAAACTGTCAAAAAGCAATTGTGAGCTGCCTCAGAGCAAGGAAGGAGCCAAAGACGACTTTTCCTGTTATTTATTCATGCTCCGCTGTGACTTTCCTGGGAAGTATTCAAAGGTTTTTAAGTGGAAAAAGGCATTAATATCACGCTGTGAACGCGAATGACTGTTCTGCTCATGTGAAATTTGTGAAGGGAACATATGCGTTTATAAGTAGGTGGTATGGAGTAGTTTGTTCAGGGTTTGTTTAGTTTAACGTATATGAACATACGTAATAACTCACTGTAGAACTTAATTAGAAAATATGATTTCATAACAAACACTATCTTAAGCCCAATGGTATTTGAAAGTCTGAAGAAATGTAAGTAGGTAGATGATATTTTTATACAGTACTGTATATGTACAAACAAATGCTTACTGTATCTTAGGGCATTACACTGTTGCCCTCCCCATTTGTGACTTTCCTGGCATTTAAGTGTAAAGATGAAAAATACCCCTTTAAAAACCAACAACGCATAAATCTGGGAAAAATAAAACTGATTTTGAGGGCCACATTCTCCCTCTGTGCAGTTAACAGAGATTCTCATAGGTTTTAAAATGCAAAGATGCACATTAATTTCACTGCGATCCTCGCTCACTGTCTGCAGTAAACACAGTGAGCCCCGACAGGTTTATTTCACGTCAGCCAGTGGGAGCAGAGGAAATAATGTTGCTGGTGGGCTGTTAAGTCAGTCGTACAGTGTATGCACAGTAAATGTGAGCTAGAAGGACCATAGTGTTCCCGGCAGCCATGAAAGCATCCTTCAGAAGATGTTCAAGAGCTGCAGAAGTTTAGGAGATGCCTGTGGGAATTAGTATGTGTGTAGGGAAGGTGCTACTCTTCATTAGCTGTGTTTGTGGGGACAGAGATGTAATATACTGCTTATTGTAAGAGTTTTTTCTTACTGCTTTACAGGAGGATGGTTTGGATTCAAAGTTAGCATTTTGAATGCATCAAACTCGCTGCCAGTTTTCTTTGATGCGTCTCTTAATAAATCTGTATCTAAAAAGACAGATATTGTTTCTTGAATTTCATTCAGTATTGCAGTGTTTCTCCGGTTATGATTGTTTTGTGAAAATTGAAAGCATTTCAGCCCCTGGTTGCTACAAGGATGGTTATCAGTACAGAAACTTTGCATTCTGGGTAGATGTGTCCCTGTCAAATTGAATGGATGCACACAGTACGCAAAAGGTAGCTATTTAATAATTAATTTAACTTTTAAATGAAGGATATCAGTACTATTTGCATAAATAGCTATAGTACCACCTAATGGATGTCTATTAGTAGTGGAGGGAGTCTCTTACGGTGATATTTCCAAAGCTGAATTCCAGAGTAACTGACTGCAAATGGGAAAACTTGGCCACTACGTGCCTTTGACATAACGGCCTAGTAAAGAGTTACGATGGGGGATAATGTGTCCAGACAGCATAATCTAGTTTTATTGTCTCTCTGCCGCCGCTGCTTGTTGCTCTGTGGGGCCTGCAGACTGTGCTGTAAGCTTCATTAGCAGAGGCTGAGCCCAGCTCCGGCTGAACCGTGAGTGAGATGTCAGTAATGAATGCATGACTCCTCAGCTGGGGACTTTAAAGCTTTGCAGATTCTGAGGAGATCTTGCTTTCAGCCCCTCGGGAAAACAATATGTGCATGCTCTGAAACAGGAAATGCGTAATTTTACTAAGAATTAGTTTTGATTAATGAATGCAGAATTCTGTGATATTTTGGGTATTTTTTCATTTTTCATTTTGGGAGACTCTGACTTGACAGAAAATGTTTTTTTTGTTTGTTTTTGTTATTCTGCCTGTTTTGTGGAGGCAGCGGCTGGCATCTCTGTTCCCCTGATGTTGCCACTCTGGTTCATGCTGCGGTAAATATCTACGCGTCGACGTTAGCGACACTGTAGGTGCCTTCACTTCTGAGTCAGGCTCTAGGAAATTAGTGGATTGCATTTGTGCCTGGGAGCTGAAACGTATAAATAAATTTTGTCTACTTCCTGTAGTAGAATCTTTTCTGCCGCTGTGATCCATTAATAAGCCAGATAGGGGACTCTTATTTAAGGAATTGTACTGGCTATTTAATGCTGACCTGCTGTGGTTTAGCAACCTGTTCATCAGCTTCTTGTTTTACGTAATTACAGTGTTTGCAGTTTCTCTTATTTCTTTCAGTCCCCTGATCCATGTGGGTTCGCGTAGCTTGCAGTTCTACCCATTTGTAAAGCTGAATGTTAAAGCAGCAAACTGGTATCTTTTTCGATCACGTGCGTAGACCCTTAACCAGTATGCCAGTTGGTGTCACGTTTGTAGTGCAGGTGCTGTTTACATATCACACTGGTAAGGCTGATCCAGTGACGTCACAATGGTGCACGCTTAGCTGACAGTAGTGTAAGGGTTAACTGCACCGTGCCGCAGGGCCATGCCGCAGGGCCGCGCCGCAGGGCTATAACGTGTGCTGCGTCCGGGGCCCTGTGCCGCTGCGCGACCCCGGCACCGATTCCACGCTCCATTTACGCCTTTGTCTCCGTCCTGAAAGTGGCTAAACGTGCTCATCTTCCTCAGACCGCTCTGGAAAATTGCAGCGGCCCGGTCACGCAGTGGCACGAATCGGCAGACGCGGCGAGACGCGGCAGCTAGTGGCACGGCTGCCACGCCGGGGCTGCCAGGAGGAGCAGCGGCCAGCGCCGTGTTCCTGCCTTTCTCACGCCCGTCCCTGTGTGGCCTCATATATTAAAATTCCAGGAAAATTCATCTCCACACTCTTGTGAGTGAGGGTTCACTGAAACGCCTTCTGGACTGAAAGTATCATTTCTCGGTGCAAAGAGGCCCCTGTAAATTGCATTTTAAACGCTTGGTTTTACCGGTGCACCTGACCCTTTGAGGGTCCAAGCAAAGGGAAGCTGGTAATTGTGTCGGGGGGAGGGGATGTTTCTGGGGGCGATAGGTGAGGAATCCCTCTGCTGTGCTCTGCCTTCAGTTTGCTTACACTCTTGCTTGCAGACAGAAGCTGTTTCTGTCTGTCTCTCTTATCACTATGCAGTGCCAGGTGTATATGCGCGTATGCTCTGCTCTTTTTTCTCTGTCAAGGAGGATCTCGACTTTCAGAGAGAAATTTGACTGTATAGCTAAATACCTGCCAGAATAGTGTTTGCCAGAACCGGGGCTCCATGAAACTGTCTGACTTGTAAGCCATATGGGTTTTTCCATCCATCCATCCATCCAACCATCCATCCGTCCATCCATCCTCTAACAGCCTACCCTGATCGGGGTCACTGCTGAGCTTGGAGCTAATCCCAGGCAACAGAGAGTGGGATGTACTATATTTCCATTAAAACAAATGAGATTCCTGTCTAGAAGAATGGGGAAAAACATTTATTATATGTAGAAGTTGTTTATACACGCAGCTGTGTTTTTAATTCTGCTTTAAAGGCTGTTTTTACAGCCTTTTTAATGGTGATTTAACCTAAAAAAAGTCTGGGAAAATGACAAAGGATGTTCAGCATTTTCTGATTTGTTGACTCGGTTTTTACGATTAGTTGCCTCGCCTTACCAATCAATTGTCGTTAATAAAAAAGAGAAATATAAGGCTAGAGTGAAGTAATATATTCTTTAATTTGCTCTATTAAATTAATGGTATGTCTATGGCTCCTAGCTGTTTGCTAAGGCTCAGCAGACCTGTTAATTATGTGCTGATCTTAATAGTTGTACTACTGTCCCAGCTGCAGTACTATTCCCTAAATTAGTTATAGCCGTCAGTGGTACCAGCATTTCTGTTCGATGTGGACCATTAGGCTGTGTAGAGACCTCCCAGCACCAGATAATCACGGTGTTAGTCTTCTAAGTCCAGGTTTGCTCTTTAAGCAGTGTTTCCCAGTCCGGTCCTCGGGGACCCATAGACGGTCCATGTTTTTGCTCCCTCCGAGCTCCCTGCCAGACATTCCACATTTCAGCTCTGACCAGGAGCTGGGATGGAGCAAAAACGTGGACTGCTGTGCGTCCCCAAGGACCGGATTAGGAAACACTGTGTTATAGCAATAGTTGACTATGTTGTTAAGGAATTTAGTGCAGTTGAAAAACAGACATCTCCCAGGACCTCTGCAATCTGCTTCAGGAGTTTCCTGTTTAAGATTACTGAGTGGTCTTTTTTGGCCAGTGTGTGTTTTATTGAAGATATGGTTTGCCTTTCATCGGAACGGAGTGTGTTTCCTGTGTGGCTGGAGCATGTTCATTTTAATGTAGTTCATGATGATTAGGTGCTCGTAAGCTGCTCTCCTACCCAAGAAACCTATGAAGGTAAAATCCTTGGGACCATTTTCAGCCAAACGAATCACCGAAAGGAATCTTAATTTATTAAGAACATGTTAATTTAATCATTTGTATGTGTCGCTTGCTGGAGATCCTTACATGAAAGGTCTGAAAGAAAACCGTCTCTTTCTGCAGACGACATACAGATCTCCATTTACTTGTGGTAACCCAGATTTCTTTTCCAATTCAACTGCATGAATTGGATATGGATGAATTATGACAGACGTGAAAAACAGCCTGTAATTATCCATCGCAGCCTTAATAGGAAACAGGAAGCATTTTTGCGTTTAAAATGAAAAATGAGATAAAAATTAGCTCCGTACTGGAATGGGTCTGTAGCATTGGCCTAAAATCCATTGATAATTATCCACTATTTAGAGCTTTTATCTTTTTTTGGTTAATATTGTGTTTTGATCCTGCTACTTCAGAGGTGGAAGCGAGATAATTTATCTGTATGGACTTTGCACTTAGTTTAATATCTGCCAGATGGTCTTGCTCTCCATGAAATCAAGCATTTCATTATTCATTAAACTTTCAGGGTTTTTATTAGGAGCTGAAAGGAGCCAGTGAATTATTTGGGAAGTCTATTGCCTATAACAAGTGAATACTGACTTTATAGGTGTATGAACTTAAAGGCTGTACTGAAATCGGACTATTGGTTTCACATTAAGGTGTTCTGTACACATCTTCAATAACCAGAGAAATTTCCGGGTGTTTTTTTGCCTAAAGTGTGTCTCTTTGCCTCTGCAGGTCTAAAGTATCATTTTTGGGTTTTGCACTTTTCAATTTTAAGTAAATTATTGGAATCAGTGAAGAATGTAAAAGTATGTGCTTCCCTATTGACTTGCTAATTTGACTTGTTCGTTTTTTTTGTTTTGGCTTGGAATGGTTTCCAGAAACGTAATTTCCGTTTTGCTTTTCAGCAGGAAGAAAATACTGATGTTTGTAATAATAGGAAAATTATTAACTGCACAAATAAAACTGACCTACAAATACTGTTTGCTTCTATATTTGCAATTTAAGAGCTCGGGAGTTTATTTCAATAAGAGAAAGGTTGTTTCTGCACCGTGAAATCATTGTCAACAGCTCTTCAACGGCAAAAGAGTTGGAATAATGGGTCAAAGTGTTGCGTTGTTGTTTTTCGTCGCATATTTCTGAATGCTTTTTCCCCCCCCGGGGTATGTTTGACAGAGAAGTCGTCATTCAGTGTGTATTTCGATGCTGACAGCTCTGTCACACCTTCCTGTGACTTCAGGACTTTCACATTGCCTTTGTTTTGTTTTGTTTTGGTTTTTGTTTGTTTTGGTGTTTGTTTGTTTGGCAGTTTTCCAGCCATGTGGTTAAATCTTTGATGCTGAGCATACTGAGGTTACAGTCCTTTGCTTCTGGAATCTCGTCACACTGCTGGCTCGCGCTCCACGGCTTTGGTAGGTTCACGCACTTCCTGGAATGGTCACGTTTGTCGTGAGACGTACAGGAAGTGAGACTCGGCGACTCCACCTCTTTGCTGTCGCCAACAAAATCCAAGGGAGCTATTTATGGCAGCTTATAGCTCAAGCTACAATATGTAGGCGACCTATTCTGGCAGATCCTGAACGTTTGCGCCATCATCTGTCACCGCACAAAGGGAATCGTCCGTCTCGCCCATCCAGTTGCCCAACCAGCTTTTTTTTTATCTGGCTCCTCTGCTGATGGCACTGTGCCTTTTGGATGTGAGGTCTGCATGTGGAAATGCGGCAAGCAGAAAGCGATAGGACATAGGCTCATTCCCTGCTTGGGAGGCTGCAAATGTACACGGCGATGGGCGGCTACAGAGTAAGAGGGATGAACCGGGGACTTGATTTTGGGTTTGTGAAAGGACAGTGAGATCTGGTAGTGAGGTTAGGCTTAGGAAACGAACAACACAAAGTCTATATCATTGGCAATCAGCATATGATGCTACACACAACTGATTCTCTCAGCAGATGAGATTCAGTTGTTATTCTAGGGGCCCCTTGGCTCCCTTTGACTAGACTAGCACATGGTAAGCGAGCGTGTTGAAACATGGCTGATAGAATCTCACAAGTCCCTCCATGCTCAGTGTGCAGCAGTGCGCAGCCACTGCATACCAACACAAATCATTCCTGCCACTCTGCCATTTCCATTATTCTGCCTTGTGTCACTTTTGTTCCCTTGATATTTTCTGTATTTTTTAGTGAATCTTGCCTGGTTTGTTTTGCTTACGTAAAAAAAAAAAAACACATTTGATAACACCTTAGGGGGACATAATCTTTAACATTTATCAATATTCAAACAGTACATTATTATTTTTTCTTCTTGCTTCTGTTATGGTGCTGTAATTTACACTTTGTCCACAATATAGAAGTTTAGTCTATCTAGTACATGCGTTGACAACAAGAAATTAATTTTATTTGCTTTATTATTATATACTTGCCAGAGTGTGGTGGGTTTTTAAAAATATTATATTTCTTATAGTTTTGAAAGCCTGCCATTCTTTAATTGCCCGATACCGGACATGGCGGACATGGATAAGGTGGACGGCCATCAGCATTCATGGGGATGTGCAGAATGCCCTGGGCTTTACTGCTGTAGGCTCCATCTTGGCATGGCATTAGGACACTGACATCTGGTGTCAGTGCCACCTGCCCACTTAACCGCATTACTGCCGTTGCCGTTTGCCGTGAGTAAACTCAGCTGACATCTAACCCTTTGCATACACGCTTATGGAGAACCCTAAAAGCATGTTATTGGTACTGTTATAGAACGCATGTGAATATGACTCAAAGCCTGCTGAGCCAGAGTTAGCTACGTGTGTGTGATGAAAACATGAGGCCTCGCGCGTGCAGGGTTGTGGGTTCGAATCCTGCTTCCTCTGTGTGCGTGTGGGCTTTGCATGTTCTCTCTGTGTTGTGTGAGTCTCCTCCCACAGTCAAAACATATGTACTTATGTGGATCCCCGTCTCTGAATTGCCAGTGATGTATGATTTTTGAGGTTGTGTGACTATGTGCCTTGCAATGGACAGGCATCCCATGCAGGGCGTGCCCCAGTCTTATGCCTTATACTGCCAGGGATAGGCTCTGGGCCCCCTAGTGACCTGGATAAGCAATTACAAGATGGACCTACAGTAATGCCTGGAGAGAATCCATCCATCCACTGTCGGTTTTTAGTGGTTTAGTTTCTATCCCCGGAAGCATTTACGTCCAACTCCTGTACATTGCAAGACACGTGTATTAATAATTACAGTGACAACTAACAGCAAAGAGCAACGCAGAGTTCCCAGGTTACTTAAAATGCATGTTACAGGCGACTGGCTGGCTGAAATACTAGCATGCTAGGTGGGTACTCTGCTAGCTCGAGTCAAACAGAAGCCAAATACTGTCACATGGCATTTGACAGTATTAATATTGTGGATTCAGTGCAGTTCTGTCTGAAATAGAAATTTGTGATTTAAGATAAGATCAGTAGCCGCTTGCAACTGTTTGATTGTTACTTCAGACACCTTGTTGTTGTTGTCCAGGAAAAAGAAATCATTTCTATGCAAAGTTCCACAGTGTCATAAATAATTTATATCCAGATGCCAACAGGTGAAAATCCAGAATGTATCAATGCTTCTTTCCTGCCTACTGTGTTTGGGCATCATACCATGTAGGCCTTCTCTTTGGTGTGAAATCGTGACCTTGTTTGAAAGAATAACCAGTGAGAAATCATGACCACTGAAATATGGTTTTGGTTTGCTGTGAAACACACACACACACACAGGTTTGTAAGCACATCTTTGTGGGGACTCTCAATTGAGTACCCATTGATTTCTATGGGGAAACCTCTAATCCCAACATGACAACCTTAACCCCTACCCAGCCCTAACCTTAACCATAAGTAACCAAACTAAACGTGAGACTTTTGGCATGTTTAGTTATTTGATTGCATTCACAGATCTTTGTGAGGACCTGAAAAATGATCCCCACAATGTCAAAATAAAAGGTTTTATCACACTGTGGGGAACATTTGGTACATACACACACACACACACACGCGCGCGCGCACATACGGAGACCTGTACTCATATCTTTGTGGGGACTGTGCATTCATTTCCGTAGGCAAAACCCTAATCCCAACAATGATTCATTTTAGTTTTTTGATTGCAGTTTTTTGATTTTGATTTAAAAAAAAAATTGAGTTTCCCTTAGAAGGGACCAAAAATGGTCCCCACAGTATCAAAATAATAGGTTTTTATCACATTGTGGGGACATTTCATCTAAAACTAAAAGTTTGATTCTGTTAGATTTGAAAACCGGTTGAACTGATTTACAGAAATGATCCAGTTCAAAAGAATGATTCATTCACAGATCAGACATCACTATTGTTCACTTGGATAGCTGCAAGTAGTGTTTCTCGCTAATAATATATCAATCGTGTTAGATTCATGGCGTGATGTCATGCGCTGTAGCAGGACTGATTGTTTATTGAAATTTGTTGCTCTGAATTGATTTTTAACCATTTTGTTCCAGATAGGTAGTCAAAAATCAAAGAACACAAAACTAGATTAAATGTTTTTAAATCTTTCAGCTTTACTACATGGAACCCACAATAAGCAATCAATTTGTACGTTAAGATTTTTGTTTAGTTTTGCTCAGCTACCCCAAAGGTAATATCTACAGTTATAACAATGAAGCTGTATATTTTTGTCTGTCTTCAGACTAATTACTGATATACTCTCCTTTGTGAAAATCTCACATTCATTTAGGAGTTTGTGTTTATATTTAATGTATTGTTCTTTTTTATCGATTCTTATCCCTGATCTGTATCTGTCTACTTTTGGTTGGCAAAATGCTTTCATTAGACCAGAAAAACGATTTGAAAAAGGGATTTTAAGAGTTTATGTTTGAGACTTAGTGATTTTTTTTTATGTTTAATACATTATGTTATGTTGACGAATACAACCATACTCTGAATTAAATGAGTTTAGTTTCCAATTGTTTTTTGAAGGTTTAAATGTCTAACACACCTATATTTGGGATAGTGCCATTAATGCAAGGATGGCGATTGATGCCAAGCAGACAACGTCACCCTGTTCTGTGTTTTCAAAGATAAGGGAAATCCAAAGAAATAGTTTAGCTGGAGTTCCTGTTGGATCACAGAAGAATAATCCAGTTGTTTAGGTTATCCACACTGCAACAAAAAACATATGACTCAAATGTAATGCTGTCTTTGTCCGAGGGAGGAGTCGAATGGGTTTCACTGTTGCTTTTCTTCAAATTGATTTACTTTTGGCAAAATGGCTGTAGAGGGTAGTTTATGGGTTATCTGATCTGTCAGCCACAGGTAGCGAATCTGGATGTTTTTCTAAGGAACGTCTGTGTTCCTCAACAGTGCTGAGCTTCCATCTGTAATGTTCACTGTGAGAGGTGTCCAGCTGATTACCTGACAGTACGTTCCACCTGTAATGTTCACTGTGAGAGGTGTCCAGCTGATTAC
>JAODKC010000095.1:23316351-23334590 GCA_026777985.1 Mormyrops attenuatus | reverse complement strand
CTCACCCCCTGTCCATCTGCTGTAACGTCCAGGGTGTCCCCTGCCTCACCCCCTGTCCATCTGCTGTAACGTCCAGGTGTCCCCTGCCTCACCCCCTGTCCATCTGCTGTAACGTCCAGGGTGTCCCCTGTCTCACCCCCTGTCCATCTGTTGTAATGTCCAGGGTGTCTCCTGCCTCACCCTCTGTCCATCTGCTGTAACATCCTGGGTGTCCCCTTCCTCACCCCCTGTGTATCTGCTGTAACGTCCAGGGTGTCCCCTGCCTCACTCCCTGTGTATTCTGGGACAGGCTATGTGCCCATCACGGCTCTGTAAATAGCTATGGAAGATGGATGGATGCCTGTCAGTTACTGCTTGTTCATCTGCTTTTTCCGTGTGTTTTAAGTGGTGTATTGGCTCATATATTTGCAGTGTTTTATTTTTTATTTGTTCATCAAAATGCTGTTCAGTAGATTTTGCGACTGCCCCCCCCCCCCCACCTACCAGCACCCTGCTGGTCAGCAAAATATATCAAGGAGAACCCCCCCGCTTCGGCCCAGTCAGTGAAATCTACAGTATAGGTACAGGAAAGCAGCAGGGGAATGTCTGGTTAAACATGCCACGTAATCCTTGTTTGGATAGAGCAAAAGTGTTTTTTATGTAAGTGTTGCTTTATAGGAATGAAAATTGGGCTTACTGGATTTTTGGGTTGTTTGTTGACAGTATGAAGTTACTGAAGGTATTAACAGTGCTTGCGTACCATAGGTGTCCAACTTTCAGAGGATCCAGGCGGCCGAGGGATTAAGCAAAGCCTGCCCTCCTGAAAAATAACAGTACACTATCAAATATATTACATTTATTTAAACTTTTAATAGGTTTTTTTGGTTCCATTTTAATGGAGGGTGGCTGAAAAGCATTCATGTTGAAAAATTGTTTTGTGAAAAAGTAGACAAAAGTCATGCTTAAAAGATTATGAGGATGCTAATTTAGTTATCAGGTAGCGGCCTGGTTAGCTGCTCAGGCTGACAGTTGAAATAAAATAGTATTAAAGTTTTCGGACGTGGATTTGAGTGGGCACTCGACGCATAGGGGGAGGTCAGAGCAGGACACTGGAATCCTTTATGTAACTGCGCTGCTGAAATTTAGCCTCTCTGAAATTAATTAAGCCTGCGCAATTGTAGCAAGCTGGTTCTGAAATATTAAAACAGAAAAGGAACTGAGAAAATAAAGTGTAGTGCTGGAACACTACTGTGCAGAGAAAAAATACTGTGTGAATGCTGCCTGGAGTAGTTCCAATCCCAGGGCTTATTGTAAGCATGAAATATGGGTTTAGAAGGTATAATCATGTTTGGATTGTGATAGGTGCTGCTGCTGGATTTCCTAAATGGCCCACTGTACATAATCCACAAAAATTGCTTATATTTGGCTCCTGGATTGTCCTTACAGAAAACTAACCAGTACGAGATAAGGAGCCCCCTACAGACTGGTGACTGGGATTTTTCTACTGGTAGCTTTGAAAGGAACAATATCTCAGGATCCATTTGGCAAAAGGCTAAAGAAGGAAGGGACTTTGCACAGTCGTTCCCTGGCTCGCTTTTTTGTTTAGAAAGGCTTTCCTTGTTTGACGGTGGTTTATTTTAAGCACCGTGTCTCCAGCATATACTCGGCAGATTTATTTGACAAAATCTATTTAGATCGAAAACATTTTTAGTAATCATGTGTTTATAATTAGCAACAGAATAAAAATCAGGTGATCTATTCAGAAAGCTTTTTAGAAAAGGACGTTTGGTCCTTGGGTGGAGGTGGGGGTGTTTTTACCGTATGGGCTCACATCCATCAGGCTGGATTAGTGAGTGGTCCTGCTATATTGCTCAGGGTTGGTTCCTCATATTTGCACCAGCAGACCCCCAATAGGGTGTGTGTTGGTACAGTCGCGGGTGGCGATTGGACATGGCTGCAGTATCCAGTGCTATACTGGATGCCCACAGTGGCCTTGAGCGGTTTTTCCAGTGCGTATTTTGCTGTGCAGCCTGTATTCCCCTCGACAGAGTTTTACCTTCACTGTGCTAGCATTCTTTCCTGTTCATTTCCCCAGGAATCATTTTTGGTGAATAAATGTATTTGAGTATTAGCTGTTGGTTAATAAGACAGATTTGATTGCCTGGATTTGTTTGTGTCTAGAATATGTTGAATATTTTTGCCCTTCGACTTGGTGCTGTTCGGTCATGAAAATGGAGCTCTGCTAAAATTCTCTAACGACTTACATACCTTTCTATTTACTTTTACTATTTTAATATGTGCTTCTCCACCAGTGCATATCGCCCTGACACATGAGTTTTAATGAAAGCTTCTGCAAATCATCTGTACGGATAGACACGTTAGAAGGTAAGTTACTAATTAGTATCAGCACAGCTGTTAATACGAGCTGTTTTTATTTAAGCGGCAGAAGTTTTGCTTTGCTTTGTAATAGTGGAAAATCTCTGGATAATCGGGACACCTAACAGATCCGACAAATAGCACCCTTATGTTATGAACCGTTGGGCATATTGAATAAGATACACAACCCATCCCCCCCGCCACCAGATTCATCCACAGCCTCCCTCGTTTTACTGTGATCTTTAGCTAGCAATAAAAGTTTTAACGTAAACTTTCTCTGTAGAACACAGTGCCAAAACTGTCTGGGCAAAGTAATGTCAGTCCTGACTGCTTGTAAGGGGCCTTAAATAATTGCATGGGTATGAGTTATGGACTTTCAATGTGAGAGTCGAATTCCAATAAATCAGCGACTGCCTGTAAACGTCAAGATCTGAGGTGATACTTTATTCATTCTGGCAACGCCCGAGAAGTAACATCATCCATAAAGAAATCTGCCACAAAATTAAAAATCGCTGAAATTCAAAGTTTTTTTTTGAAAATATGCACAATCGAAATTTGTTTAACGGATTATGTGAGAAAATAACGGAATAACTGTCGCATGATATTTAGTATTCTGAAAAACTTTGTTAAATGTGGAGTTTGTTTTATTATCAGCTGATTCGTTATTGGGAGTGTTCTGGTGGTCATGTTGAGTTTTATTTGGATATAAAATGAGCTACACCACAGATCTGGCACAGAAGTGAACACAAGCAGGACATCTGGGTATTTGTTTTATACCCAGATTGTTTATTATTATTATCATTACATGTAAATGTTTGCTGTAATACTTGATGTTCTATTTTGTCAGCTGTAATTTGCTGATCACTGTGGCACTGAGGGTTCATTTGAGACAAGAGGTGAAATATACCTTGGCCGGTTCTTATTCCAGACCCATTGACTATGTTATGGTAGATGGATAAAAATGGTATTTGAGAGGACATGTTGTAATTGAAAGGAACCTGGTAGGTGACAGTATGCAGTTTTTGGGTGTATGTTCAGCGGGAAACTTTCTATCTATACATGAATCTGTGCTTCACATCATTTATTAAAAACCGTAATGTTCTTGCTATGATATTGCTATGCACAGATTCCAAAAAATGGACGAAAAAATCCGCTCTTATTCAATTTCTGTGTCAATTTGAATGTCGCTGGCAAAAAAGAAAAACTCACGATTTGGATTAGAAAATATGGACCAATTATATAATTTAACTCTCTAAACCTGTTTACCTGTACCATTTTAATACGTATTCCTTTTAATTGCAGCATTTAATTTCTCATACTTAATTTTTTGATTCCTGAGAATTCACTAAACATTATCCGGACGAAAAATGGAAAACCGTACCCATTTTAAATAGATTGCTTTCATGTCCGTCTAAAGGCATGCATTTGCTAAATTTGTAACATTGCACAGTAGAGTGCATTATGTAACCTTTACGCAAAATGGTTTGGAATCGCTGCGCATGTACATGTAGTAACAGCACGGATAGAATGAACTGTCTTGCGGCTGCATCATTGAATCCTGCCCTATAGTCATGACCTATGCTGGGATACACAAGATATACAAGCACTACGGAGATGTAAGTGAGATATTTCTACTTTAATGATGCAGAGACTATGGCTTATGGGTAAATTATGACCACAGTACCGTGAAAAAGAGTTGAACTGTCCTTAAAACTTTTTTAAGTATTGTAGCGCCGGGGTCAAGATATCCTGGCATGCTTGCGGGCAATTGTAAATAGCTCTTGTTATATTGTTGGTGTGTATGGTTGTATCTCCCGGTTGTGGTGTGTATGTTGCCCCTGTCTTTTGTGAACATCGTCCAATCCTCGCGTGTCCTTAGCTTGTATAAATCTCCCACCGTGTGCGTACCTTACAGTTCATGCGTACCTTGTGTTTCCGCAGCTGTATTTGGCTCGGTGCCATTCAGCGCCTGCTGAAGTCCTGCTCAGAACTGCAATAAAAGAGATGATTCAGAATTTTAATTACTATATTTTTTTAACATAAACTCCAAAGCCCTGAAATATAATATGAATTAATTTGCAGATTGTCGGATTAATCTTGTTTTTCTCAGAATGGTTGGCATCTTATTAGATGTTACTCATATGGAAAGTGGTGATACAATACACTGCTGATTATAAAGTGCTGAAGAAGTTTAACTTTTGGTTCCTCGTTGTTGTCTAATGACCCGTTGTTTGTGTATTGATTTTAGAATAATTGGTAACACTTTACTTGAGGGGGCACAAATAACACAGTACTACTCTCTTATTTAAGGTATTAATTAATCAGAAACTAAGTGTTAGTTACTTACTAATCCGATGTTCGTCTTAACGGTTCATGTCTTTCATGCAGATACTAAATTTGTTCATGACTGGTACCTTGAGTAGTATCAGGGCTGCCAACTCTCATGCATCTGTTGTGCCACTTTCAGATCTCGATCTCTGAAGAAATCTTACAACAAATCTATAGTATTCCATAATAAACAAAAATTAGCTGCATCAAAAGCATTGGGGTAGTGTGCAAACCCTACAGACTATTTACAAGGTAATAAAACTGTTACATACATGTAAATGTGTGTGCAGACTTGTCTCAAATTGAAAATGTTACGTCAGCTGGCTGACCAAAGTTGAGAAACCCTGTAGTAACTGACTTACTAACTTACTTGTGACCCCTCAAATAAAGTGTTACCAAATAATTTCTACTAATACTGCTACGACCAGAAGGCAAATGGTTATAAAACACATATATACACACATACACAGAAATGCTTAATTGCATTTCTGTCGACACACTAAGCTTTTAATAGAATTCAACATTCAAAATATGGTGAATCTGAATATGAGTTGCTTTTGCTTACCAGTTTTACATATTTTTTTAGCCACCCCAAGCTAATACGTGGCCACCTCACATCAAAGCAATAAAGAGGAATTATTTAATTTTCTAAGTGGAGCCATAGATACAGTGCGGTGTGTACACCCCCAGAAAACATAACCGGCCCCTGATGGGCACCCCAATCAAAATTTTCTTGCGACACCACTGGTCATGTCATCACCATGCAGGCCAAGGGACTTTGTAGTTATGTACAGTATGTAGGTATGTTAACATAACAAACCGAAGTACATTTCTTAGTTAAAATAGACGCTAATTGACTGCCTGTGGTTTTTAAATGCTGATTTATGTTAGCTACCCTGTTAATACTTTGCTTAGTTTTTTCTTAAGATTGCAAAAAAAGTACAAAATGTCCACGACTTAAAAATTAACGACAAAAGCAAAGCAGACTGCAAACTGTGCTCTGCTAAACTATTGAGGACAAACAAGAAAAACTTTCTACAACACAAGTAATCTAAACATCTAAAAACTAAAGACAGTAAAGAGTATTAGCACCAGTAGCACTCTGCAACAACCCAGTCTGCAGCAAACACCAGCATGAAGAAAGATAATATTGAACGATATCCTGCTTGAAGTGAAAATAATAGAAGCATTTTTCCAGTGTATTATTCTACGCAAATTTTTCACCCATTGGCGCCAGCTCAGTTACACTTTGTTGAGATGGCAGCCCCTCTTGTGTCACAAGCTGCAGCGAGTTCGCAAAACAGTCCAAAATACTGAGGGGCAGCGTTAGTGTTTGACTTGAATGCCGCAAAAAACACATGTAAAATGGGAAAGAGCTGTTGTGCGATTGATCATGCAAATAGATTTAACACGAAATAGGAGCTATCTTTTTAGAGATTGCCAAAAACTAAATAAGTAAGTATACGACGTGAATCGGTCACGCACGGCCGATACCCGATCCGTCAAATATAGATCTGGATCGGTGCCGATACCGATCCGAATATCGGATCGGTGCATTTCTATACGGTTTGCGTTCCTAATTAAAAACTTAACATTACAACTTTGACTTGTGTCATTAGGTTTAGACTGAAAATTGAAAACCATAAAAAACACGTCGCCATTCCTATAACAAAATTCTCCTGTTTCTTTAGTGATGTGTATAATGATTACTATATTTAACTGGGGCACCCCAGCTTGATCCTTATGCTGCCTGTGTTAGCCCTCCACCCCGCGCCATGATGACCAGACCAAGTGGCTCGGAGATGGATGGTCGTATTTAAATGAGATTGATCTCCGGTATTATTAGAGGTTAGAGTTTCTCCTAAACTGCTGTATAACTAATTCATTTTTGCCTGGATATTTCCATGGCTTTATTTGTATGATGAAATGCAAATGTGCTCTTGAGGTACATTCCACTAGAATGAGGTACAATACACTAGTTACATAAGCAGCAGACTGGAGTGGCTGTAACTACAATCAATGTGTAAAACCAAGTCAAATAACTAAGCTTAACTTCTGCTTTGTATATTTCTGTGTAACTGCTGATCGCCACTAATTTCAAAATGTACAATGTCAATTAAATTTAACTGATCAACTGATTATTGCAAAACAGCATTTCGGCATGTTAAAACAATAGTAAACATTTCCTAAAAGTTTAATTAAAATCTTCTCAAGAGTAATTGTGTGATTCATAATAAATAGTTTGCTATTTCTTTTGATCTAAGTAATCCAGCTGAAGTTTTCTCTTCTAATAAAGCAAAACAACACACCATGGGACACTTCTACTATAAATACCAAAATTAATATATCACCCCCCAAATAGATGTTTTAATGTAATGTTTGATGTCTGTTTTTCAGATTAGATCGTAACTACATGCAATAGTTTTTTTGATTAACGTTAAGCATAGCTAGTGCAGTAGCTTTTTAATTAACTAATGAGCACAAATTTCAAGTGGAGAAATCCTTTTTATCCTATCACGAAATTGCATTTCGGGAATGATTCATTGCATTCAAACCACATTGTTTTTTAAGTTTGCTTTGAGTCTCCTGGTTTACTATGATAGGACTCATGACACCTATATAATTTGCCCTTCTCTGGTAGAACACTAGCCCTCCTGGTGATCGGAGTTGAATAGCCCTTTTGTTAGATTCTTATGCTGCTTTGTAACTTGTTGTGTAACTGCTACTCCAGTGATAACTTGCACTTGTTTCTGGGAATTCATTGCAAATTCAGCTTAGCTGCACTTATGCCCAGTTGGGTCCTTGATAGATGCACCTTTGTAATGAACTGTCTGCCTCACTTGTATGTCAGTTTGGACTAAAGTATCGGCTAAATAAATGCAAATGTTATTTTTGTTTATTTATTTTAAATATTTGATTTAGTGGCTGTTCTGTTGAGCCATAAGGTACCAGATATGCAATATTTTCAGAATGGTATGTTTAGCTTGTCAAACTGGAAAAAAAAACCGTACAAGTATTAATTTCTATTTTTAATTTTGGTAGTGCCTTTTTTGGTGGAGAAGAATTCTGTTATGATGTAAATAAAATTTAAAGTATGTTTTCGGCCTCACCATTTAAAATATTTATTTGTGTTAGTGTACAGCTCAGTGGGTCTGTTTGGAAGGTTGTGGGTTCAGATCCTTTGGCTGGCAGAGTACTCATCACTGGGCTTACTAAATAAATGTAAAATGATAAAGCACTGGAAAAATTGCCTCAAAGCAAAGACACACAACTTGAGTAATGAGCATCGACTATTCTGTACAGCAGCGCTGAGCTTTTGTTAACAAATAAAGAAATAAATGCCAAAAAGCGTTATTTTTCTTCAGGCTGAATAAGCTGTGCTCTGTGCAGAGCACAAACGCTCCAATACCTACAATTTGTCATTCACAGTTCTAAATGACCAGTAAATATTATTTCCTGGCTTGTACGTGAGCCTGCCTGTACCGGGTTTGTGAAAATGGCGCTGTGTCAAATGCAGACCCCCGGCCCCTCACTGATGTGTCCGTAGGCCCCGGTGCTGCGTGCCGCATGCTGTGGGCCGGCCTCTGCCTGTCCATCATGTCTGCCCGGAGCGCTGTACCCACCCCATATCCCCAGATGAATATTGGACGGAGCGCCAGGCGGCGTCACCCAGCCGTGAGCCCCGGCCTGTTGTCATGGCAGTGCCGATCCTTTCGGAGCTGCTCACGGCCAGTCCCAGGGCTCCTCTGGGCATTCGCTCACTGCCGGACCCTGCTTTTCCACATCGGCGCTAAATATTACCGGAGCATCATTTATTTTTTGATTAATTGGATCACATGTTTTTCTTTGCCAGATAATATGGGTCATCACCGCTCAGTTTGTATTCTTTAATTCCGGTTGATTGTCAGAACAACACCAGCACTGCAATATAAATTTGCTATTATTTGCTTTGGAACAAATTGGCAGTCTAATCGTCCTCCATACATACCGTACTTATTACTTCCTGCCATTACTGCTCATTTTAATATATATTGAAAATTGGACTCTACATGCTTATGTTTTATTGATATTATAAATGGGCCGAATGTCTTTTCTGGCATTTTGAACTAGTCAAAATTAAACCATCTTCAGTGCGACAGCTGATGAAGGATGTGTTATGGCAGCAAAGGAAATGTACCACTGAAACTGTCATGCCTGAGTAGGGTACAGATGACGCAACATGCTTTATCAATATGTTGACAATAAGGTGTGGGATATGCTGTAAGGCTCACTGGGAGTAAGGATGAGCCATTATGGGAAATGGATGGATGGACGGATATACTTGGGATATATTACATTACCATATTCTGATGGCATGATGCTATATTGGTGTTTCACCTGAAACTGTTATAAAAATATTACCAGAATAGAAAATTCGGCAGTACATTTCATATAACACAATTTCTAAGGAATTTTCATATTTGATCTCACACATCACTTTTGATTTTATTTAAGTAATTATGAACACAGTGTTCTCCTAATCTACTGATAAAAACCAGGAGCCAGGGAGAGAAGGGATAAGTCTGGGAGAATACGGTGAACCCCGGGGGACCAAGACCACCAACTGCCTAACCTCCAACCAAACAAACTACATTTCCAAGAAGAATATATAGTGGAGTTTAGTCCAAGCAGGTGCCAAGATTGGTTCGGCATCTGGTGTTTTCTGTCTGCAGGGTGCTGCACCTTCTGTTCATTATGAAGCAGCCACTTCAGATGATTGACTTAATAGTGGAGCCAAAGTCAGGAGACCAACAGGGTGCCAGGAGTAGCAGGGCTGGAAATAAACAGCGGGCCGGTTAGGCGGTGAGACGAGCCCCACTGCACGCGCCCGAAAGCAGCAGATGGTTCTGTCAGGAGAGCCGTCTTATCTGGGTGCCGAGACGCCGGAAACTCTCGCATCGCTCGGCAAACAAGTCGTCAGGCTCTCTCAACAAAAATGAGCGCATTAGCTTATTGCTATCTGGAAAGTGACGGGGAAGATCTTCGCTCTGAAGTAATTCTCCAGCGTCTCTGTGCGTTTTGTGTGAGATCGAATTGAAGGCAATGGGGATCATCGTTTCATCACGATACGTGTGTTATTCTTTCGCTGTCAGCTGCTACTGAGTCTTGCTCCTCTTATCGGTGCTGGTTCTCCTGCTAGTTCATGCGTAACGTGTAGCAGTGGGCGTCTCTGAGGGGACGGGGCGGCTCACGGGTGCATCCGGCATTCACGCCGACTCGCCACTATGACACGGCGGACACACACAGGCGCAAACAATCGGGTCGTGAAAATCCGGGCATGGGGCGGGGTTAGGGAGAGAGGAGCGAGCTCATAATGGGCCAGCCCGGCAGGCTGGAAGTGGGGTCGGCGGCCCCGGCTCAGCGAGGGTCCGGACTGGGGCCTGGTGTGCTCACGGAAGCCTTGCAGGAATGTTCCGGAAGGCTAATTCTGAATTGGTGTGGGTTTGCTCATGCTGAGCGGAGCCGCATTTGCTCTGAGAATAGCACCTGCGGAGTGACCTGCCCACAAGCCAGACTAGCTGTTCTCCAGGTGATTATTTTCTAAGTCAAGTAATGATTGTATATTAGCTCTCCGGCCAATTAGTGTGCAGACGAAAAAGAATGCCTGGGAGTGGTTCAGTTTTTTTGTTTACACCTTGTTTGTTAAGCTCACACTGCATTCAGCTCCTATTTAAATGCATACTCTTTTAGCAAACTGACACCCATGTGTTTGTTTTCATTTTCATTGTCATTTCAATGTTCCTGGGTTGTAAAGAAAGGAATTGTTTGTTCAGATCAACCTTAATGCTTTGAATAAGAGAGTGCAAAGCGAGAATAGTTCAATGTCATGAGTTTTTTTTTTTTTTTTTTTTGTCACCATCTCACTGCAAGTTTGATATATGACTGAATGGAACCGCTAATATACACATTAAATGCTTAATTACATCTTAAGAACCCTCCTCCAAGTTTTACTGATTGTCAAAGTAATTGATTTTTCACATTAATTGGTTTTGAGCATGGTGTGTTCCTGATGTAGTAATAACGTAAAACTGACAAACAGAAACGTTCAGCTACGACTAAGATAATCCTTTTTTTCTTGGTAAATTGGTCTAAGGTTGTAGCAATACCCACCACTGCATTTTTCATGCATAAAAATAAAAGATTGCTCCAGTTAAAAAACACATGTAACCTCATGTAACCTCTAACATGGTAAACTGAAATGCCAGCTAGTCTAGTAACAATACTAACCTATTGAGAAAGGCTCCGCATTACTATGGGGAATTACGGAAAGGATCCCAGCTGTATTTCAGGGTAGGTAAGAAAAAATGAAACTAATTTTTATGAGAAGTAATGGAAAAGGAATTAACTCATGTTTTAAAATATTCCTTAACTCATTAGTTGGAAAAATAAAAATAAAGACCTCTTGGAAAGATTAGCATACAAAAGTTGATATATTCAATTCTCACTGCGTAGAGGCCCAGTGATCGCTATCTGATTGCATATCAATCTGTTTGTACGTTTATGAAAGCAGTACTGAGGCCAGGGAAAGTCCACCGGTAAGTCTCACCAAAAGGTTGGCCAGCAGTCACCGAGGGAGGTGGGAGTCGGGAAAACAATGGGAGCTTTATTTCATAGATGGAGAAAAGCAGCCGATGAAATGGGACACCAAAACATGACACGCCCTCCCGTTTCTGCCTCACTAAATGGCCTCACTCTCCTCCCAGTGCCACAGGTGCTTCTTATTGTCTGCAGCCCCTGATTAAGGCGATGGGAGCCAGTCGAATCTAGCCGGGAGAAGCTTTCAGTGTGTTTTGGTCTGCCGACTTAACAATAAGCCCGTTGGCTCCGAGTGGCATTTATTTATTTCTGTTGAAGGTATGTTTATGAACAGGTGGCAAATCCATTAACAGAAAAAGTCAACGTGAGGACATTTCAGGAGCTGAAACCAAACAAGTTAAGGACGTCAGAGTGATTTCTCTTCTTTCATCACGCTGTACACACTCAGCATTTCAAAATCATTTCAAGAGCATTCTTCTCACAGACTTCAAATGAATCTAATTTGCTTTTTATTTACATTTGCTTTATTCTAATATTAGCTATATGCATTCAAGGCTAATTGAGTTGGTTTTCGAAAGTACAAATACAGTGGCTTGCAAAAGCGTTCGTCTCACATTTTACTGGATAAACAAAGTGAACTGAGGGCAGAAGGATGCTGGTAAGAGATGCCACTGAGGCCAGCAGTGCCCATGCTGGAGTTGCAGGGTGTAATGGCCACCACGGTCACTTCCCCTGAGGCTTGTGGCTCCATGGGTTAGGATGCTATGTTTCGTCAGAAGGTCACCAGTTCAAATCCCAGGGTTGGCAGCATTATGTCACCACTGAGCCTATTAGCTCCCGGTGGCTCCAGGGACTGGCTGCCCTTGCTTTCTCAAAAAAAAAAAAAAATATTGCTTAAAAATAGTGCATGTTTATTCTCGCTCATTATATATATAACCCTCCATGCACATTCCATGTCTTTTATCACCCCCACCCCCCATTAATGTTACATGCCTGTGTTCACTTTCCATCATATGCCTCTGTTTTCACTTTCCATCATCAGTCTTTGTTCCCTGACTCTTGTTGGGTGTATGGGCTTTTAAAGTTGCCTGGCTCCTTGACTCTTCCTTGCAAAGAGTTCTAATGTTGAGTTAGTACACGTGGAACAGGCATATCTCTCTCTCTCTCTCTCTCTCTCTCTCTCGCTCTCTCGCCTCTTGGGGTGCCCGGAGAGCTTTCTATACTGTGCTGGCAGACAGCTGCATACCTCTGGGAAAGCTGATGTTGCGTTGGTTTCGATCCACACTGGATGAGCACTGCATCTCTAGATACTCCACAGCTGACTGCTGCTAGTGCATGAACACAGGCAAACAAGTCCCTTAAAACCATTTGCGTTAGTCTTGCAGTGTGAGAACAATAATACATGTTGCTGAGCACCAAAGCCCCAGAGGCATGAATATGCCATGAACAAAGTCATAGCCAAATGAGGTACTTAGGCATGAGACGCCCCGGGCAGTATGAATGTTTTCCTGATACACTTCTGGATTGAGTGCATTAATGAAAGAAGTGCTAAGCATTTAAAATGATATTACAAGTATTATCCTTCCAAAGCAGGCGCATAGGCAACAAGAAACGGTTCAGTACTGGAAGCATCTGGCTGTACTTTCACAAATGAGTTTTAGCCATAGCGGTTCTCTTTGGCATTTGAAAAGGAAAGACAAAACGATCCATTCAGATTAAACACCCAGCAGAAGAATCGGCAGAGTTTCTGCAGCAATTAATGTGGAAAGCTTTCGGCTCTTCTGGAATCAGAATGTGGCTGAGATACAAAATTAGACCGATACCGTTTTTTTTACCTTCTCCTTCATGCTTGAGAAAATGAACATTTGTGTAAAGATTACATTGTTTTGGAGATCGTCTTCTCCAAAGGGACATACAAGTGAGGAGAGGTTGGATCAGATAACAAAGTCTACCCGCATCCAGCGTTCTTGAAGCAGATGGGGTTTAGGCCCTTGCTCAAGTGCCCAATGGTGATGTCATTATTCTGCCAGACACAGTATTCAAACCCATGACCTCCCAGACTTTCTGATGGCTAATCTACTAAGCTACACACCACCCCAATAGGTAAGTTAATGTCAATGACAAAAACAGAACAACCAAATAGAAATCTAGGATGATGAGTCTTGGGATAATTACACATTCTTTCCTAATATAGTAGCATCGGACACCCAGCTCACACTGAGAACTGTTCTACACATTACAAGAATAGTACAAAGAAGACCTTGGTGCTTGGGGACCTTCTAATGATGAGCCAGTCAAAACATTGTTTGTCAGAGAGATTTGAGTTTGAAACCCAGTATTCCACATTAGCTATGTGCTGTGAGGAGGCATAGAGAATGCAAATCGGGGGTGTGGGTGGGGGCGTTAGCATGGCTGGATCCCCTTCCCTCATTAATCTGCAACAAACCTTTTTGTTAGCTGGGGGCCTGCAGTTCTGCGGGTACAATTGTGCTCCGCTTTGTGGGTGTCTCAGCGTCTGATGAAGCCTCTGGCACATAGACTGAAAAGAAGCTGCTGCATGATGGTGTGTGTCAGAGGAATTTCGCGCTCGTCTTAACCCCCGCTGCGTTCATGTCGAGAGACCTGTTAGAATTGGGCCAAAAGACCAGCTGTATTCAGTGTTGTTCATCGTGTCCTCCTCATGCACACCTCGAAGGCTCTCTGTATACTGTCTCCCAAATCAAGGGGTAGTGTCTCTGAAACCAGTAAAGGCTGTCAGACATCTGACAGCTCTGTAGGGGGTGCTATGCAGCCGTCAGCCCAATAAAACTGGATGTCGTTAACTCTTTGCAACACTACAAGAGCATATTTTACGTTCTGCATTTTGGAATTTAATCAGTGATGACACTTGGTCTCTGCATAAATTAAATAAATTAGTTTCCTCCTATTTCGGCTGATTTAAAGTAATTTTATGAATTACATGTATTTATGTTGGTTTCATTGGCTTCACTCTCCCATCTCATTAAGTTTCCTAGTGTAGTCCTGGAAAAATAAAAGTCCCAGAAGATGGTTCATATTTCATCACTTTTCATTCATCTTCACTTCTAGGAATAGATGTATCTAGAATATCTCTGCTGGAAAACAAACAAACGATGCTTAGAATCTCTACGCTTCTCTCAGCTTCCCAGATGGATGCAGATGATTATTTTTCCATGATATTATGTTATAGTACATTGTCATCTCCAAGATTATAGTGACATTGGTTAAATCTATTGCAGATCAGCCAGTCTCTTATTGGTTTATAGGAATTGCAGTCGAAACTGGATTGTCGGCACCTGTCTTTTTGAGGTGAATCATGTAAACTAAAGATGCACATTTGCATTAATTTGGTCTGTTCATCCATTATTATCAATAGTCACCATCTCACAGTCTGGTTCATCCATGAATTGGTATGAGATCTATGCATCGTAACATACATGACCCAAGCCTAAATGCTCAGAGGCATTTTGGTGCTAAAGACATGTTGACTTTGTCATGAGTTTGATTCAGAGAGCTGCTATAGTCATCCCTGGGATGGCTACCAACTTACTTTTATCACAAATCTGAACCATAAGTACAACTGGATCAAATTAGTTTCAGAATGACAGTTTTGTCAGTTTTTTAAAGATGGTGTTCTGAGACACAAAATCCTTAACGCAGGAAGCTTATTGAGTGTGTTATCCTCAGCCTGTATTTGTAGAGACACCCTTTCAGGTCATTAGCTTTCTGTGCTTTTTACCCCTGTTCATGAGATCGATTACAGTGCAGAGATTCCCTCCGCAAACACATCCTGAGTGTGCTGGTCCTCACTGCTGGGCCACCTTGAGGCTTCATCCTGATTGCCAGGTTTGACGCTGGCTAAAGCAGTAACTTTGAGCCTATGTGCACCTCACTGTGCTGTCTTTCAGAATGCTGCCCTGTGTCACTAATTGCATTGAATTTTACAGACAGATTATCTGACCCCCTCCTGCAACAAACTTTTATGTTCAGGCGCTATATTGTTTTGATTCAGAATTTGTCTTGATGAACAGACTATACCTTGCTTTTAGGCCTGATGGTGATGCATTTTCGATCTAAAAAATTATAGCTCTCAGAGGCATTGAATTCCTGAGAGTTACCACTGACAGGCACAGTGTCACAAATTACCTTTAATGACTAGGCTATGGTAGCAAAATGGACTTAAATCCACATTCCTCCGTCGCTGTGGCCAGAGAGCGAGAGATGGGTTCCTGTGGTTCATTGCACGTAAAGATCACGTAGCGAGTAGAGCTGCATTACTGTGAGCCGCACGTGGTGTTATCAGCATTCCAGACTGTATTCTGACTCTCTATTCCACAGATAGCTAGCTACAGTTTACCATACACTGAAGAACATATTCATTTTATGTAAATAAGAAGCTTCTTAGAAGACTAATTGTGTTGCAATTATTTAGAATTGCTACAGAGACTTCATACATTTTCCTAATTGAGAGCATCGTGCATGTAAGTTGGCATGTCAACAAATAAAAAGCAGGTCAGTACAGATTGCAGCGCAGTAATATAGGGTAATTTTATTCATTGTTAAAGCTGTATTCTTTAGTGGAGGATTTATTTCATAAATCAAATAATTTTTCTAATACACTCATTCAGCAATATATATATATTTTTTGAGTATTTAGCGCTGATTTGTAAAGTCAGACGTTTGGGGCCTAGTGTAGCAGAGTCATTTTTTAGGGTATAATTATTAGGATGTTTATTAGGCTTGCATAAATGTATAAGCGAAGCTTTAAACAGACAATAGAAACTTCTATATATGTATATACCCTGCAGTTGCCCTAACAGGATTTTCGATGTTTTCCAGATTATGTCTGTGACTTAAAGGCTGTTCATAGACCTGATTTATGTAACCTCGGCCAGAATCTTTCAAACATTTGCATTTCGGAGGTTTATGAATGTTCTATTTATACAGGGAAAAGTACCTAACAGAGTAAGATACCAGCCTGTGGAGGAGTTTCCTTTGACTTGGGTAAGAGCCATTTGGGTAGAACAAACATCCTACTCAAAACTAAACAGACCAGTTTTAACAGCAAACAACCCAAGTTCTCTGATGCACAACCTTCACGGACAGCATGCTTTTGTGGAATATTACTGTAAATAATTATGAAATACTGTAGAAGTAGCTTGTGTATTTTTATGCAGTAATTGTTGGTTTTTGCATAAATATGTAACAGTATTTTGAGAGTTGACCTACTTTGGCCATTTCTGTGGCTTTGTGTAATGTTATGAGCAAATAATTCTGGATTAATTCACAGTGAAATTTTGCTTAAAACTCAATTGAACCAGAAATCCAATTTGAATGGTTTACTGTATTGAAAAAAGATAATAACATTCATTTCTAAAAAGAATATACTGAATTTTTAAACCCCTTGCATTCACCCATTCCACTCCTGGGACACCCCTCTGTGGGTGCTCTGGTTTCTTTGTCTCACCATGATCTTGTGAGCTTAACCATTTGGAAAATCGAGTGATGGCTGGTTGAATTTCATTCCGGAGATAGGATGCTAAAAAGTGGTTAAAATGGTTAAAACCGAGTACCATTGTTAAACAGAATGGTATTTTGTTCTTTGTTGATGTATAATAATATAAACTATAATTTTCCTCAAATATATGGCTAACACAGGCCTGAAAACAATACAAAAAGTTTTCGTTCACAAATGACTCTTTCAGCACCTGCTTTACAGTCCTTCTTCACTGCCCTTCACTAATAGTTGAAATTTCACTATTAAAAGGCCAAAAAGTTCCAGTTCCATTTTCATGCTTCTATGATTCCATAGAAAATAAAATCAGGAGAGCGGAGTGCAGAAGTGAAATCACTTTGGTTTGACTGACTAATTTGACTTCACAATGTAGGCATATGCTATTACATGGTCATTATTGGAGACTCCTGGTTCATGTTTGAGCGAGTAACGTTGGCAGCTTTATGAAAGAGTCTATGGGAAATGTCAGGGATGTCAGGCACTCTTGAGAGATAATCTGTGAAGAATTTTGCGTAAGATTTGGGGATGAAAAAGAGATTAATGATCAGGTCAGCTCTTGGTGTTGTGTGGGATTGTGGTCCTTATTGTCTTAGCTACAGCGTACTGCGGCAGATTCACATAACTAAGTGAACCCTATTGACCCTGTGAGAAACAGAGCACTCACTGAACAGTCCATTAAAAAGCCAATTTCTTTCGAGACTGTTGGCTGTTTGCGTCGAAACATGCCCAGGCAGTCTAATTTCATGTTCTGCCATTTTGAATCCCCTATCTCGTGTGTGCTGTTTCCATTTGATAAAAGCGACATACGATGTAAGTCTTGGTCTGTATTTTTACTAGTTACAAGGTTATGAGACTGATTGAATACATTAAACCTCTCATACCTTGTTACTAGCGAAATTTCCTTAAAATCCCAAATTTTGTTTGAGAAGCTTCATTTTTTTGTGTTGCAAATGGCAGGAAACGTGTCTGCAGTGTGTTACTCCGGCATTCTCGCTTATGAAAATGATTTACGAAAAACTGGGTATTTTCATGCTTTCACTGGGAAAATCACACCAATGCCTCGCACAAGATTTCAGTATACTGTACACCTCTGAATGAAATACCGGTTTTAACTACCTGTGAATCCACCGAGGAAAACAAATGACCATTTTGAAATGCCTGTTTTCAGTGAATAAATGAATGTGACACTCTGTAATTAAATCAGCTAATGAGAAAATCATATTGAATGCAAAACTCACCAAGTTTTTCTATTTTTTTTTTCCGGTGACTCCTGGGACAATCCTGCCATCTTTTGAGCAGGTAAGACAATTTCCCTGTGTATTTCATAGTGGGTACATGATTATAATGTAGGGCCCTATGAAATCCATTTAGTTTTTTCCTAAATTCCGTTTTTTCCATTTTTATTTTTCTGAATTCCATGTTAAGAAGAAAAAGAAGATGTTTTACG
>JAODKC010000095.1:23280402-23316251 GCA_026777985.1 Mormyrops attenuatus | reverse complement strand
AGAGTTGTTCTCCCGATTCATAACAATCGTTTGGGTATTGTTCTGCTCTAAACTTAGCACTAAGAGTGGAATTCCGTAGTTTTTTTGAGGACTCCGGTGTTTCAGCGAGCCGCTTCGCCATAGTTGACCGTCGATTCTTTTCCTCTGTCTGTGCGCTTGTGTGTGGAAAGCGGAGTCCCGCCTCAACAGGTAACACGCACAGGGGGCTGCAGCGGCCAGAATTTATTAGAAACCATTGTTTTGCTTTGCCCACACACCGATATCAGCGAATTGTACGACATTCCGCGTTTTACAACGGATTCCGTTTTATTTATTGAATTCCGCGATTCCGTCCGCGTTTTCCGCATCGCGGAAATCATAGGGCCCTAATAATGAACCTTTGTCCTTTAGAGAAGTATGACAACTTATTGCATTGCACTCCACTTCCTAGTCCTCCAAATCATTGTCTGGTAACCAGTTTCTAGTGTTGACCCAAGGGTGGTAAACTTCGGGGGCTTCTGGGGGATTGTTTTTCTTTTTTGTTGCATTCTGGGTAAGATTCAGAATTGGCCTCCAGTCGGTCTGGAATACTACACCACCTGACCTGATCTATGAGGTCACCGCCGTTCGATAGTGTCATACCGTATCATAGCTTCAGCTTGGCTCCAGTAATTATACTTGGGGAAACTGTCACTTGTGTCTGTATTGGTTTGATTATATCTGTATTCAGATAGAAGGGCAAGGTGTTACGATGAGTAAAAAGTACTTAGGTTTGCTAGTAGTTTTGTAAGAAAGGAAGACAAGGACAAATGTCCTTGTGGATTAAGTATGATAAAATTGAAAACTGTTTCTGCTGTTCAGTGGCTAACTAATGTGCTCTTGACTGGACAGATATAGTGCGCAGAGTGTTTTCAAGTACAAGCATAGTATTTGGACCACGATTGCCGAAAGTTTGCTGGCTGTGAAAGCTTTGTTTTGGCAACAGACTTAATGGTATTAGTAAATAGAAATGCATTTGTTTTCAAAAGCCTTCTCTCCAAAGTATATTTGAATTACTTTTTGGCCCAGAGAGTCGCTGCTATGAGGTGTTATCTAGCCTAGGATGCCTTTCAGTCAGCGTGGTTGAAAACGGTTCACGAAGCTTTAATGACAGAAATGTTCATGGCTGTTGATATGACTCAGGTATCACTAAATGTTACGTAAAGCCGGCATAAGACACTTTACAAAGGAGCTTGTGAAGATATCTCTGACAGGTTGCCAGACTGGCATGTGAGATCTGCTCGTCAGATATTTCCTCCTCTGTGCAGTTAAAATCCGCTACTCTTGAATTGTTATCTGAAAAGAAAAATTATTCTGGTTATTCCATCTCAGTTCTGATTGAGTCCTACTTGTTAACATAATTGTTTTTGTCCAGTGATCCTACAGTGAATTGCTGGAACAAGCTGGTTGCTTTTATTTTGAAAATGTACTGAAATCGGTCAGTGTTGCTAGAGGATATTAAATGGGTAAGGCCTTTTTAATTGTTAATTTCCTGATTAGCTGATTTACACATTTTTTCTAACAGGTTCCTATCAGAGGTTTTGTCTGGCAATTCACTATAGCCCCCTTCAAACGTGCACTGCCACCCTGAACTTTTCTAGACAATAACCAGATGGGCTGTATGCGTGAAAGCAATTGTCAGAATCAGTCGTACCGGACATTAAATGGATTTTACCCTGCTAGCTCCCTAGAACAAAGTCTGAGTAATTTGCGATTGACCCCCACGTGTGAATGGAGTAGGAAGAATTCTGGGAAATTCACCATGAGCTAATGCGCATAATGATGATGTTTCTGTCATTTGACTGGCATGTAAAAATACAGAAGAATACAAACATCTGTGGGTGAAAAAGAAGGGTTATTAACACGAGGAAGACCACAACAAACATGGCTAACTGGAGAGATTTGACAACTTCTGTCAGTAATGCTGTAAACAAAACACAGCAATTTCCAGCGTACTTTTATCGTCATGCCCTGGTACCTGCAGGCTCTACCCAAACGCCGCCCGTTGTCTCAACTAACCGGAGTATTTCTAATGGGTGCGAATGCGTCTTACACGGGGAGTCTTTGATTGTGTGCCATGTGTGAAATGTGACTCTGGACAATGTGTGCACCTGATTCTCTAGACAACGTCTGGAGTTCGTATATGAAAACAACTTATGACTTCTGTCAGAGTATCAGAACATTTCGGTCATGCGTTGACTTGACAGTTAAGCAAAAGTTGATTGACAGTTAAGCAAAAGTGAAAATGAGTGGCATGTTTACTCCACTTGGGCCGATTACAAAGAGAACATCACCGTTTTCTGACAAGGAGCGGGATGGCATTTCAAGGAACCAAGTCAACACGATGGGTCAAATAGTGAAGGATGCACAAAACAAATGTAGTACTACGTATAAACTGCAGCTGGTAAGTGATTGGGGGGAAGAGATCTTTTGGAACGTATTGATGGTTCTGCTTTGGGAATTGATTAACTGTGAGGAGGGTTACCAAGCTCGTTTATTTATCCCACTAGTGCGTGGTGACAATGCTGGTGTGCTCCGTGGTTGCCTGGTGACATAAATCGGCATATATATGGATGCCACCAGAAACCTGCCTGAAAGCCTGCCGTCACACGTTGGGTGACATCAAACATAAAAGCAATCAGCGTGTACTTAAAGGAGGAGATTGAATTACATTGTTGTTATTGTCAAGGCGACAGCATTCAAATGTATTCTTTTGTAAATGCATTATATAAAAACTTTATTGGCCCGGATTTGACTGGCAGGGCCCTTTTTCTGTTCCTGACATGTGAAAATTTCACTTGTTAAATCCCAGCGGAGTATCTGTGAAAGTTCAACTACGCGACGCACAGAAATGCTGATGGAAGGAAAGGGAACATTAAAGCCATTCCCACCCCACCCATAACATTACTGAATTTTGTTGTAGGTTGTATACATCAGCCATTAAGGTAATATATGTAAATGGATAAACCTACCAATCAGTATGAATAATTCACCAAAAAGAAAATGAAAGAGGAGCTCGCTCAGTGGCAACATTTCTCATTTCCTAACTAGCTAGAAGGCTGCCTTTTTTTCAAGCTGAAATGTTTCTTCACTTATAGCTGGCGAGTTAATACGATCTATTTTGTATTTTTTCCTGGTGTCACTGAGCCAACGTCAGCTTGGAATGGCTGAAATGAAATCGTCCAATGAAATGCAGTGTAAATCAAAAGATGCAACGAATGACAGTCAGCAGTTTGTGGCTGTGACCGTTATGAGCTGAGAGATGTTTAGCTTGTGACTAGGAACTTCACTGCAGTTACTGTGAGCTCACTGTAGCCTGGTGCCCTATTAAAACAAGGTTCCTTGGCATTGGCGTTTCTTTGCAGTCACCTGTATATAGGTTAGGTGGAAACTGGGTGGATGTTTATGCCACATTGCCCTCTTTCCCACACTGATGATCATTTTCCTGAACGACTAATAAAAATGTCTAGAAGGACTATCAGCAAATTATATGATAGATCTGATCAGCACATATCAGCCTTCTGAAGCCCAGAGTTTCCCCCTTCTGTCCAATGTGTGCCTCAGTGGGTTAGACTCATGATTGGATAGGTTTGGGTCCCATCCTCGGCAGAAAGAAAAATAGTTGGGTCAGGGAGATAACCAATCAGATAGTAGAGGAGGTGGGTCCAAGTAACTAGAGGAGGTGGAACCCACCAATCAGATGTCTTGAGCAAGGCCCCAGATATCTGTGCTTGGACCCCAAGCTTTGCTCTAACAATATGTATCAAAAGAGAACAGGATGGGATGTGTGAAAAGAAGCATTCCAATGAACTTGTGCAAATGGCTAATAAAGAATTTCCTTCCATCCATCTTGCAACTGATTCTCCTGGTCCGGGTGGTGGTGATGGGGACCCTAATTCTAGTTTTATGCTAGCATAAAGGAAGGTGTGTTGTCATTCTCCTTTTATTCAGCAACCAGACACACTTCAACAGAAAAGCAGGAGCGACAGAGCAGATTTCTCCCAAGATGCCCTGCTCGTGCCACTCCATCTTCCTAAGCTCTTTGTTCCCCGGCTCCCAGTGTTTGTTACTCAGCCCGTATTGTCTGCGGGCATTTATAAAAGGGGTGAGAGACACAGCTGGCTCCAGCCTTTCTGTTTGAAACGGATGTCTGACTTAACCTTTTGTGTTTTTCGACATGCACAGTCCCTGTTATGGTCTTTTTTTATTCGGTTGACTTTGCAAACCTTAAAAAAGGCAGTCGCTCCAATGGCGGGACACCTCTGATTCCTGCCACTCAGGGACTCGGGGCGTTTGCCAGAGAATATCGACGTGGCGTGGAAACGCTCAAGGTCTTGTAACAATGCAAAATACCCCGTGATACATTTGCTGCTTGGAGGTGCCAAGGATGCTGTTGGAATATCAGTGTGAGGTTAGGGGGTGTTTGTAACTTTGCAGAATATTGAAGAAAATCAGGACATGCAAACTGTAAAATATCCAAAGAACTGTAGAGGCAACATATGAATACATTACATTGTCTGATGTATACATTACATGTCTAGATATTTAAGAACAGCAGCTACTTGGTGTGTTCAGCAGGCCCTGAAAAGGCCTCAAATCTAAGAAACATCCTAGCTGAAATGGTGTAACTGGAACCACGTTGTCCGTTCATGTGCAATCATCCGATTACACAAAATTACTGTTCATTTACAGTTTGGCAGCCTGCTTTTGTGTACACAAGGAAAAGATGGTTATAGGTCTTCTTGTTCCACCCCTGGAAAGTGTGTTGACTGGGTTTATCTGGCATCAACATGGAAGCAGTGAGATCTTCATGATACGCTGTTGCTGGGAAGTTCTACGGCATATTTTGCGGTAGACAAAGTGATGGTGGTCTGAGAGATGCGGCTGAGTGGTTTGGTGCTTGGAGCGTATAGCTCAATCAGCATATGCTGTCTTTAACTCTGAGGAAACGCAGCAGTGATTAAACCTCTTTTGATGTAATATCCTGAGGCTTTTTTAAACATGCTGTCAGTCTCTGGGAGAGAATCATGGTGAGTTTCTCCTGCAGTTGGTCTGCTAATGGAGAATCCTGCACAAACTCCCCTCCCCAATTACAACTGTTCTGTTGCTGAGATGTGTCTTTTGAACTTTGCCTAATTCGTTGGTTAATAAGGGCTTAGGCATTCCTCGTGCGCTTTAAACTATGTGAGACATTTAACACGTGTGATATAGACACTGGCACCAATGGGTTAATATGCTCTGTGCTGATGCCCTGTAGAGGATTAATGATGTAAGATCACATGCAAAACTGTGTGGCAAGGGGGCATCGATGGCATTACGACTGTGCATGTTTTCAGACCATTATTTCCTTAAAACTTTTAATTAGTTGTTTTTTTTAAAGTGTTTTAGAGGAGCAATGAATACATTTTAGGTTTAGGTTTTTTTTTAGGCTTAAACATAATTAAAAAAGAAATTATCCCTTATTGCTTTTTAAAATGTGGCCTGTATTTATGAAACATAAAAACCAGGTAGTTACCTTGAATTGTTTTTAGAATGCGTCTCAGGAGACCAGAAAGCTTGGAGGAAGTAGGAAACATTCAGCTTTTACTTAAAATGAAAACATCCAGTGAATGTATTGATATCAAAAGCCACAAATGTTGTAGAAGCCAGCTGGCCCTACATGACTGCATGGACGTTTCCCCATCTTTTATCAAACACAAAGGACCTTTTGCTGCCATCCCCTTGCCCCTTACGTAATTTCTCCCCTTGGCCAATGATAATTTAATCAGTCAGAAGGCAGTCCTTTGTATGTCCTTAAATTACGACCTAAATGTATACAGCGGTCTAGCTGAAATCAATCAATTTGTTATTAGAATCAAGCTAAATCTAATCCTGTTAAATACTGTCTTTGAGAGTTCAATAATAATCTGAAATTGGAAAGGTGGGTGCGGATACAGGTGGTTCAGGTGAGAGACAAAACAGGCCATGACAGGTAGCTCGGTATTGTATATGGCATTCCTGTTATTCATTTAATCTCCTCAAATAAGACTTTATGATAATTATATGATAGCAGTTCACTGACAATAAATTAATCTCTTGGGTTGTGTTGCTATTTGCAAGCACACAGTAAGTGATTCTGACAGTATATTTTATCCATAATGAGCCTGGGATAGATTAACAAAATGGAAGCAGTAATCTTTCTGTGCCCTGAGACTCACTCCTTATTCACAACAATTTAAGATCCAGCAGACTGATTATGTTACCCTGATTACCTCCCCCACGCTTGACACTGGGCCTTGCAATAAGTACAGTATGTCTACCTCTCCATTTGTTGTCGAAAGCATTCCTCCGTCCATCTTTCAGTGGATTATTTTGGGCTGGGTTTAGGCAATATAGGGCACAAGGTTGAGGGACACCCTGGATGGGATGCCAATCCATTACAGGAGACACATACTCTAGGGACGATTTAGAGATTCGACTTTGCTGCATGTTTTTGAACTGTAAGGGTAATTCACATATGTGTAGAAGGAGAAGGATTCAAACCCTACAATCCATGAGAAGCGAGAATGCTAGCATCTGAACCACCTGGCCATACTTCTTGATGTCTTTAATGTTTTAGATATAAAATGAGCACTTTAAAACTTGTTCAGAAGGTCAATGATATGAACATGTACTAGATGTCCAGTTTAAATTCCTGTTGATGTCATTCTTTCAATTGGATTCTTATGAACAGGTTAGCTTTATTGTTGACTTTTTTCCCTTTTATACAGTTTTTAGAGTTGACTTATTTGCTCAGCATTACAGCTGTTTAAAGAGTTGAAGAGGGCTTTCTTTTGCCTGTCTTGTTGCATCATCAGGTGACAATTAATAGAGTCAGTTGGATGTTGAAATTAAATGAAGTTTTTTAATCTAATATTAATATTTTGATCAAATCTTCATCTGCTGCTTTCCATACAAATTGAATGGAAGACTTAAAAATATATGATTCAGTATGGGACTAGTGATAAAGAAATTGGCCAGGAGCTCTCGGATTGAAATGTGGCCGTGCTGAGCCGAACAGAACACTGGATGGTGAATCGTCCAGATCTGTAGGCAGAAAAGATCTGTAGGTAGAATAGGAATGTAGTCCAAAACTGCTCCCACTACCAAGCTTGACAGCTGGTATAGGAATATATTGCTGGCAGGTAGTAGTAGCTTTCAGCCAAAAGTAGAACATTCTTCCAGTAATCCACAGGATCAACCAGTATTGAGTATATTATTTTTGAGAGCAAAGGATTCCCCCTGCTAACCTTAGTTTAGCTTCGTATTGTACTGCTAAGGTTTCTGGGGATTCTTTTGTCGCCTGTATTTTTTTTTTTAAGTCTCTCAACCGTTTTGCAGGATGCCTATATGTAGGTAAAATCGCATTTTTAAATGCTGTCACAGTGACCACAGACAGGTGATTTCTAAAATATTTAACACTGGTTGTATCACACTTATCAGACCGATGATCATGTAAATATGCTTCCTGAGATCTCCTTAAATAGTGGCATGATTTCTTACACCAACCTATTTAAATCTGAGCAGGTTTCTTACATATATGTAACGATGGTACTAGCTGAATTGGCTCACTTCGTATCTGATTATTTAGCTACCTGATTACACCTGCCTATGTTGACTCAGCTAATGACCCTAGTGATTCACCTGTTTCTGCCCATGCATAGATTCATATTTTCATCTTGTTCTATTACATGAATCAGATGCTGTAGACCAGTGTTTCCCAACCTGGTCCTGGGGGACTCACAGGCGGTCCATGTTTTTGCTCCTCCCGAGCTCACTGCCAGACAGTCCACATTTTTGCTCCCTACCAGCTCCCAGCAAAAACGTGGACTGTTTGTGGGTCCCTGAGGACTGGATAATGGAAACACTGCTCAAGAGGTTAGGAGCATGCGCTGAAAGCGCATTGCTGCACCCGCCACGCAACGAACCACCTCAGGGATGAGACCCCGAGTGCAGCCGTGTGGCAGGTGATACCTCAGCACCACACTAGTCCGAATGGACCAGTGTCAGTTTTTTTCCGGTGGCTGGAGTGCTTTAGACAGCACATAAAATGTAATGTGAGTAAATCCTTTGAAACAAAATTTTTAGTGGCAGTTTTTGAGGACGCTGTTACTGAATTTCTAGGGTGTTGTTAATATAAATTATGTATGGATCTCTATTTGTATTTGTATCAGATTTTAGATGTTTCACTGTTTTTGTTAGCCCTCACATTTCTGTTGTTAGATATTTGGGCGACACTTTACATTTAACTGCACCTTCATAACTTTATGATGCATTCGTAGAACATTCAGTGCACCTTCATAATGCATTTGTAGAACATTTATAAGCAGCATACCAGTTTTTGTCCAAAGGGACTTACAGATGAGTGCATGCAAGTAAGATAAGATCAGGTTTACTGATCTCAGGGGGAAATTCTTGAATAACAGTAGTAACTCTATTAAACAGCAGGCCAAGGTTAAGCACAACCGGTAAATCCAGTCTGTGTTCGGCAGTCTTGCTCCATCCATCCTGGATTTCATGATACAGCATAACTGGGCATGAAAAATGCATCATATAGAATATAATTGGGATGGTTTGATGGATCCTGTCAGAGATACCTGGCTGTGTGCACCAGTTCAAGGTCATTACCATTGTTCCCTGTTACCTAGTTTGAATTCTGATGATCAAACACACTGATCAGTAGGACTGTACCAGTTTTAATATTGTATTGGTACCGTGGATCTTCATTCCCAGTACTTTATTGAACACACTTGTGTATTTGGTAAAAGCCTTACAGAAGCTACTAAGGCTAGACCAAGTACCAAACTCAAGAGGAACGGAGCCATGCTTTGCTGCTGTAAATCTGCAGGTATCCTCTGTCCTGTGTGGTCACATACATTGGTGTACGCTGTGAAGAGTATGGCATGTGTTTTGAGTATGGGGGCTTCGCTATGGCATCCAGTCACTAAGCCAATGTTCCACTTTCTGCTGCCTATCTGCCTGCTTGCCATCCTTCCTTTCAGGCACTTTCTTCATATATAATAAGTTCCTTCTCAAGAGAAGTTGCATAAATTGGTGCTGAAGAATTGCTAACAGTATTTGTGAAGTGCTCCTACATTAACGATATGCTTATCGGAAATGAACGACTTTACCTGTATCCCTGTGTCGGCTAGCGTCGCTAACTGAAGCGCTCTGGCAGTGATGCCGTTCCCCATGAGGTTCCAGTGGGAGCCGCTCTGGGATTTTAAAACTCCAGGCTAATAATCTGGCTTTCCTCCATTTTCCCGGGGCTGCCTGGTTTTGTTCATGTCATGCTTCGTAAACATGTCCAGGCCTCTGACAGTGTTAATGGGATACCTGCATCTCCCTCAACACAATTAACTGCGATGATGTGATGAAGGGAGCCTGCAAGTCTGCCTTCTTGCAAGACGTTTCCTGTAATGAGACTGATAAAAAGTAACCGTAAACATCGCAAGGGGGTTCAGTGAATATTCAACCCTTCATTTGCATTTTGTATTGTCCCCCCCCCACTCCCACATATACAGTTGGCATCCAGTGTCTGTTCAAGAATTAAATCAAACATTGTAAATTGGCTTATTGGACTCCGATTTGGCTAGGCTGCATTCATTTTCAGGAAGTAGCTTTTCATGACGGTTGTATTGCTGGAAATGTGTCTAAATATATCCTTTGAATGGTTTAAGCACTGTGAAAATGTGCATTTTCTGGTAAGTTTTAAAACTAATCTGTGCCTTTTCCCATAATTAATTTGGAAATTAAATTGCATTGTAAATAAATTCTGAGTATTAACAACACAATAGCCTTAAGCACGTAGTTTTCTGCACCTGGCTTTGAGACATTTTGCTATGGTTAGGATTAGGGTGGTTTAGCAAATTAATTGGTTGTCTGTTTTTTTGCAGTGTTTTTCTAAACCTCTGAAATCAAATTGAAATGTAAGAACAATGAGCTTAAAAATCTCTAAAATTAATGTGTTCAGTTTTCTTATGCAAAACTCATATAAAAACCATTCACGAAGTATATTGGGATATAAAAATGTTATTATTATAAATTTACTTTGAATGAAGACATTGTGACCTTTGCTTACAGTTTATTTTTGACATTTTAGTCTTTTCTGTCAGTTGCAAATTTAATGTATGACTTCATTTTTACAGGTGATTCCTGGGGGTATACTGTATGCACTCTGTTCTTTTTCAGCTAAAATGGACTGTCGAACAGACTGAAATCTAAGCTGGAGGTTGCCATCAGAATAATAAGGCTCAACATCGCTGCGTGACTATGAATACCTCTGGAATTATTAGCACCCTTGTTAAAACTGAGTAAAAAAAAAAAAAAAAAGATATGAAAAAATGTATTGACCCAAACCTTACTGAATACTTGTAGAGCGAACAGAAGTGGACCTATGGCTCTTCAGAACATAAGAGACTCTACTCTTGTGCTGCTGTTGCGAAGGTAGGTTGCACAAAGTACAAAATGTAGGGGTGCCAATAATTGAGGCATATAAAAATATTTTTTGATAAGGATGCTCTTTTGCTAGAATTAATGTACTTCAATTAAAGGCTGGATTTTTTCAGTTTCAGATTGAGCTAATTGATCATAAATACATATTTTTCAGTTTTTTTTATTCGTTTTTGCCTGGGGTGCCAATAATTCTGGAGGGCACCGTATTACTTACTGTTCTCTTTTTTATGTGTTTGGTTTTAACGGTGGTTGGCAGATAAAAGAATTAGCAGTGTTATTCTGCAATATTAAGGGTGCAGTTTTTATACTCTGTGAAGCGTCTAATTTTGCAAGCTGTTGTGCACCACTCGTGTAAATAATGCTTTGCCACAAGATTAGAGAAGCGACCCCGGAACATCATTTTTCATCATGTATTTCAATAATTAGTAAGGGAATTCTGGCTGAGAGTTTAGCTAGCGAGTTGGCTGCTGCCCCCTTCCGTGGTGAGTAGTACTGGACATTGAATCATAGTTTAGAGGCCAGGGTTTTAGAGATAAATTGGGGAGACACTAAAGTAGTACTGTACATCGAATACTGCTAGCTAAAGATTTCAGCGGAATCATTATCGATTGTTAAACATATATATTATTTGCTCTGCATGAAATCAAGCCTTGATTGGCTCAAAGGTGAGCTTATATATAAAAGTACACATTTTAAGGTACGCCCACTACTTGCTTTGCAAACAAAAACACAAAAGCAAACCAATCAGGCAAAAGATAAATCAGACCCCACTAAAATCCCCACCAGAATGGAGGAGAAACATTAAGTCACTATTTGGTTCCAAGGGTTTATGTTTTTTTTTGCTTTTATAAAAACTAAACTAATGTCTCTTGAAAACATATGGGCCATCTCTGTACCTCAGATAAGAAAACTGTATGTTCTTTTTTAGTTTTTATTTAAACCACTGTAAATAATTTCCTGCACTGGACAGAGCAGAGTGGGCTGCATTTATTTGTGAATGCATTAGCTGACTTGTCCATACTGACTAATGTGTGTACTGATCTTTAATCTCTACAGCATTGTTACTAGTGAAGGTACAGCTATTAGCTGAATTAGAGTATAATGCTATGATTTAAAATGATTTAGAGCATGTGCAATTTTATGTTGAAATTGTCTTGTGCTCCTCTCATTTTCCTGCTCATTGCCAAGCAATCCATGGGTGTGTCATCATTGGCAAGAAATCAAAGGAAATTAGCCGCGGATGGCCGATAAAACAATTACTTGCGGGAAAACTTTTGAGGGACTCATTTGTCCATAAAATCAAGTCCAGAGTCCCAGTTGCACCTCCTATTTCTGATCCGTTGCTTCCCAATAAAAAAAAAAACCTTGCTTTGTTCTGTTTTTTGAAATGTATTTTTCAAATGACAGGTTTGATTTATTGCTGTCTGGGCTTACAGTACATATAAAAATAAACATTTTAAGGTATGCCTACTTCTTGCTTTGATCAGTCTTTCTTGTCTAAATTAGGTGTGCACACTGGAATTTTTATAGATTACAATTATATTCATGTTTTTTTTTCCCAATGTACAACCTGTGCTTAGCAAGGCGGAACAATTTTCTGTGTGCATTCTTAATGTTCGCAGAGCCAATGTCATTACGTCAAGTATGTGACATTTTCATTTGTAGTACTCCTTATTATAAAGGATAAAATCCATAAATGCACATCCATTAAAGTATAATATTATGCAGCTGTTTAATAATAGATAACGATTCCTAAGGTTCTTGCCACCCATCTGTAAGTCACTGTAAAAATGATACCCACTGAAATCTCTTAAGGGACGTCAAAATCTTTGGTTTTCTGTTACAGGTCTTGGTTTTGGCTGTTGGAATTAAGCTTTTTTTCAGACTTCAGTTCCAAATTTTTGTTCATGTGGACTTGTTTTTTAATATATATCAGCTGACCTCCAATTAGGCTTGGTTCAGATCTTTGTTGGTGTTTTTTGAAATCTCAGGTAATGATTACTCACACATATGGGAGACGGTTATCATATTGATTATGTTGCTCTGGGAGCAGATGGTTACAGCAGTCTGGACTGCGAAGCCAAGCTGAACGAAGGGTGATCTGGTTTTATAAAGAACAGGTTTGCAAGAGGCGTGTTAAAATGGGTGTTCCGGGCCCTCTCAGACAGAATTAAGGAAGGTATGTGTGGCTAACATCGAACAACAGGACTGGTAGACACCTTCATTTCCAGCACTCCATGTTGCTTATTTGTGTGCCATTGTTCCAGCTTTGGCCCCTTACTTCAATACCTTTTAGCTACTAAGTAAGAATACTAAAACCTTTCTTGCTGAATCTGAAATCATACTGTATAGTTGAAACCACCACTGATGATGGATCGGTTTTATTTTGGCCTTTTTGGGCAGTTCAGTTCATATTTATGGGTAATTCTGCACCCAGAGACTTTATTAGCTTTGCACAGGTAGTGCGGTCTGCCGGTCAGGGTTTGAGGATGGTATGAGGATTTGTATTTGCATATGCATATTCCATCGGCTGTGAAATTTACTCAGACTGCTAGCAGAGTCGTCTTCAGTCTCGACCCTGGGAGACGGTTTTGTACCATAAACCAAGGGAAGCTTCTTTTGATTGCGTCAAGCTGCCTGTGAGCTCAGAGTTCTTGAGAATTGATGTAGATGCCGGAAGGCCCCACTTTGCGCTGTTCGGTTTCTGATGGGCCTTGGGACAAGGCTGCGCCTTCGCTTCGTGAGCAGAGGCGCTGGTTGAGGCGCAAGCTGAGCGGCCGTCCCAGAAGAGGCTATGGGGTCCGTGTTTTCGCGGCTAAATAGACTTTCTGATGCGAATGTTTGAGGAGGGCGTTGGGAGTGGCCCTTGGGAGAGGGAGCTTGTTTTTCACCTCGGCCTTCCTGCGCTGCGTTTTTTGATTCTGATATCCAGTAACCTCCTGTGAGATCAGGTTGGCTTTGGCAGATGCCGCTACCACGCAGCGCGAGGCGTCAGCCCGGCGCGTCGAGCAGCAGATGGAGGCGTGCAGACAGATCCTTGTGGTTTCACATAACTACAGCCTCCACGGTACGAGAGACGTGACATATGCGAGAGAGGAGTCGTCTCCCACTGCCGTCTGTTGCAGCCCAGAGTGTCTCCACTAATCAGTGCGCCCAGGATGAATCAGCTGCTTTTCAGGCTGCCTTTGTGTAGGAGGCGCTACTGCGCCAAACAGCATTTATTCTCTATCAGGGCAGTGTTTCCCAAACCGGTCCTTGGGGACCCACTGACAGTTTTTTAGGAGCTGGGAAGGAGCAGGAATGTGGACCGTCTGGCAGGGAGCTGGGAGGGAGCAAATCCTGGATCGACTGTGGGACACTAAGGACCGGATTGGGAAACAGTGCTCTACCTGTAATGCTTGCTTTGATTCCTGACTATGGCGTGAGCCTAAGCGTGGGACGGCGAGGCTTGTTTATAATGAGGGACCTGTGTATTGTGACAAGACATTGAGCCTTTTGTGGTGTTTGACAGTAATTTAATTGAGCATGGGAGTCCGTATGTCATGCTGTTATGTGTGATGGTTTCGCTGCCCCGTCCTTGAAAAAAAATGCAGCAGTCATTTTCCCGCCATTTTTTTAAGGAGAATTTCTGGAACTCAACAGAATCCTTACGTTTCCCTCAAACGATTTTAACACTTCCTGAAATTAAGAAAAGGGTTTTTTTTTTTGGGATTTATGGAAAGTGGGAATGTTCTGAAATTAGAATAACTTCTGTTGTGTTTCTCTGAATTTGGCTTCTTTACATTGCATTCTGTTTCTGTGAATATATATACACAATATATAGATTAGAATATGACCCAAGCTGTACTGTATACTTACTGAAGCAGTGTTAAATTTAATCTAAAAATTAAATTTAAATTTAATCTAAAATACTTTTACATTAATGGAAGCTTGTTTTGAAGATTCTCACTTTTTCCTGCCTCTTGTTCTGTAATATAATATATTACCTGTCTTACAGTTAATCATTGTAGGCTCTTAAACCTACAATTCTATTCCCATAAGTTGTACAGGATGGAAATTGTGTTATACTCACCGCGAACATAGAGGGTCAACGTCCTTTAGGTTCATGTTGTCCACTGACAGCTGCACATTCTGCTTTTCAGGCTGTATTTTGTCTCTCTGCAGGATTTTTTCGAACATCAGCCCCTTTATGTCATTGTTAGTTAACTGTCTCGCCTTCAGTATGTTTGTAGTACAGAGCAGAGAGACTTAAATGTTTCCCTTAAATGATTTTGTTTGACATTCTAAGTTTCTAGTGAATCCTTTGTGCTTTTGAAAAGCTAAAGTAAATACAAAATACTAATGGGGTTTCATTAAAGGCAGAAGGAAAGCAATCATTAAAATACGACTGGCCGTGTCCTTTGTGCGAACAGGTGTGTGGCTCAGTGCCCATGATCGGGAGGTCGCCGGTTCAAATCCCACAATCAGCAGAGTGATGCCACTGCTGGGTCCTTGAGGAAGGCCCTTAACCCCAAATTCTCCAAGGGTGCTGGCCATTGGCCAACCCTGCGCTGTCTGGGTGTGTCATGGAGAGTATGAGTGGATGGGATAAATAAAATGTCACTAGCGAGGTCCAGGATGGAACCGAAACTTGTCCACAGAATAGCCCCTCGATCCGGAAAGAGGACAGAATTCACTGCAGAATCGCAACATCACAACGGCAGTGGACCAGGGGCATTGGAACTCTTAGATGTCACCTTTATTTAATACATTTAATGAGCTACTTTGTCATCTCTAATGATTATTTCAACCTTTGAAAAACACAAAAATCTGTTGGCATGCATTATATCTAGGGTTATCTTCTAATCCACACCAGGGGGACACTATGGGTCACTTCAGGTTTTACAAACTTCTTTAAAACTGAGAAGCTCCCTTGCTTGGCTAAATAGTTCTTCTTGTGCTTTGACTGGTTTGTTTCCTTAGTGACATATGCATGATTATAGGAGACTGACCAATCAGCACACAGCAATTACTCGGTGCTTAAGTGAAATCCAGGTCCCTTTAATTGAAATGGTAGTTTACAAACCCTGTCTTAGCTCAAAGTGTCCTAAATGACATGGATTAGGTGGTCACCCCAATTACATCTGATAATTTTTTAAAGAATTTTTGTTAATTGTACTCATTTGTACTTATCATTTTCTCATTTTATTTTTATGTCTGCTTTTGGCACCTTGCTGAAGAATTTTAAAGTTTAAATCCACACTGATTGTAATGATGAGGTTATTGTTGAAAGGTCACGGGGTAAAAGAAAATGATTCATTGAAGAATCTCTCGCAGATCGATTGTCATTTTCCAGCTGTTTATAACTGCCGCATGGCGTGAATGCGGATGAAGCTCTCGTCACTTTCAAGGCCTGACTTATTCTTCTGCTGTTCTTCACTGTACTTTCCATCATACACAGAACCTTTCTCTCACTCTACCAGTAAGTTTATTGGTTTTTCGGCAACACTTGGAAAGTTCCAGCTCACTTCTGGGCACACCATCCAGTGACGGGCCTCTAACTGGGACCTCTGCCTCTTTTTCATGGATTTGGTGCAGGCCCACTGAAATCTATTAACATTTGTTGGCATATTAATTCACTGAATCACTGAATTCTTTAAAAAAATGAAATTATATGGCTGGCACTAGACGTCATTGAATATTCAAAGTACATCTTCTAGTGTGGAGCAAATAGATTGGAGTATTAGTATAGCCCTCCAGTTGGATTAGAGGTTTTTAGATATGAGGCGGTTTTGCCGCCTTATGATTCGTGGGTAGTGACTGAGGACTCGCACAAGGCTGCGTTGCCTCCCTGTGTGTGATCATCTTAGCCAATCGCCTTTCAGGAAGCACGGGCTGAGAAGCACGTCTGGTATGGAGTATTACACGGTCTGTTGTTACGTTAAATCTCAAGATCTGAGGAATTAGTGAATATCTTAATTACTTTTATCGTGAAGAAGACCTGATGTGGAGTCAAAGGGCTTGCCATTCCTGAAAATAATTCTCTCATTTGCTGTTTTTGTTTTCCATGAAAATAAATCATGTATTGCAGAAGAGTAAGAGAACAAGTACTAAATACAAGGACAAAAATGATAAATGTATATTTCAGCAAAGTTTAATTTGAGGAATGTTATAGTGACTTTTTGCAAGTAGCAAATTCAGAGAGTAAAGCTTTTTCTAATCTATGTCCAAAATTAATGGTTTAATTTTTTCACCGCAGGAACACTGCGCTGCATGTTCTTAGCTATCTAAATTAAAACTTTGTCGACATTTTTTAAAGGGATGATTATGTGGGAAAACATTTGTCGGCTAAAATCGTATGTTCTTTAATATGCGACATCACTGGAGTCCATATTCCTATAGCTGTTTTTCCAAAGATAGCTTTATCATGTCGGAACGACTCTTTGTGGAGCGGTAGATGCGTCATGTTCTCCACAGAACTCTTTGTGGAGCGGTAGATGCGTCATGTTCTCCACAGAACTCTTTGAGGATTAAAATCCAAAGCTTGTTCCATTTCATCTGCTGACTTGTCCTTTCAGCTCCATGTTGCTCCTCCTTGCCGCACTGATTCCTGAGAAACAACGACACAAAAGCGTCTGCACCATAATATCATTTGGTTGTGTCCGCTTGAGACAATGTATTGGTGAGAGTTCGTAAATTCAAACGGAGGTCTTTGTTGATTCCAGTCACTTGCTGTTGGGCCATGTTTAGTCAATGCTGATTAGTGGAACTTCTTAAACATATACAAATTCTTTTATTCCTGTTTCTCCAGGTGCTTGAAATGTGCATAAATCTTCCAGAACACAGCCCTTCCTTCTTTTGCATTCTCACTATTCAGGCCACAGGATTAGTGCAATGGACCAGAACCTTCAGTCCGTCAGCCCGGGGAATCCCTTCAGGTGGCTACACTTTTGCTAAGGGCATTTGTGCAGTGAGTTTTTCTACGAAAACACTAGTAATTTTTGTCCCACCTCTGCTTTCTCAGTTACCCTGTACCAATGCTTTGTTGTGACCCGTTTGTAATACATGCAGTAAGTATATCCCTGCTGTTAATAATAGCATAGGATCTGTGTGACGTTTCCAGTTACACTGAGCAGTCATGGGATTTAAAGAGAATTAGGAATTCGAACAGCAGCAGAATAATCATGTACTTCAACAATGAGCATTACTTAATGCCAGCGTGGGGATCTGCAATCCTTCACTGCCGTTACGAGTGCTGCTTCAGGGGGCCGTTTGAAGTCCTCTGACCCGGAAGACTTTGAACCTCACGAAAACTGTGTCTTACAGGTCAGCAGAGGAGTGGTTACGAAAGCTCGCCGGAAAGGGGTGCCACCCAAAGAGCGCTTGGGTCCCTTTATCTCTTTTGCCGTTACTCTCTCTTATTCTCACTTTAATGGTCGGTCTAGATTTGGTATGTTTTCCCGTTGCCGTCTCGAACAGTATATATCCGCGGGTGACGTGCCTTGTGGCCAGGTCTCTCTTTCAGGGAGTCGTTTCCATTTCAGTGGCCTGGTCCGGATTCGCCCGCTGTTCTGCTGTAGGTAAAGGGGTGAAGTGTAGCATAGCCCCCCCCCGTTACATTTTCCAGATCGCGCCGCAGAATTGGAGCGCAGTGAGCGTGGAGCTCAATGGTCGATGAAGGTCACAGAGTACTTTCCGTCTCATACTCGTGAGTGTTGAAGTTTGGCCAGGCTGTAGAAGGCCGTCTGTGACTGGCGGTCAGTGCCAAGGGGTAAAGTGACTGCCTCCTAGTGGCAGAACAAGTCGCTGCATGTGTATCTCCTGCTTTTGTGCATGAAGCGTATCCATGCGAGGCTTCCTGTGGCATCGCCCGGGTCTTTGCTCCGCATGGGTGGCATCAGGCACTTACTGGAGCCCGTCTGTGAATAGGGCTCCCTCTGGAATATCGCCTTCCTCCCTCCAAAGCGCATCAGGTGCCAGGGGAGGGGGGACATTGCTCTCGTTCTGAGCCTGGTCCGTTTTATGGTGGCGTTTAAGGGTCCTGGGCCTTGCTGTGTTATGAATGACTGCGCCATCTGTCACAGGTTGTCTATGAGAGATTGAAAGGCTGAAGGATCAGGGTAAACAGCTGTCAGCATCACAGGATGCAGCCATCCATTTGCAAATTACAAGCCTTCTTTCCATACTCTCGGTTTTGATGTGGATGCTAGTAAAGCCAAGCAGCACAGTAGGAATAGTGGGGGATCTTTATTTGATACTGAGGTTAGCATACGCGTGCACACACAGGCACACACAGGGACACACAGGCACACACAGGGACACACAGGGACACACATGCACACACAGGCACACACAGGCACACACAGGGACACACATGCACACACACACACATACACACACCAGAAAGGGGGCTACTGTCCTTATTCAGCATGGCACAGTTGATATTCTGCAGAGATCGATGACGTTGTTTATGATTTATGGCGACGCGCAAGGAGTAAACGTGCAAGGGAATGTCAGCGTTCATGAAAAACGCCTTCTGTAAATTTCTTTAGCACTGTGCTTTTCAGCAAACTACAGGCAATATTCGAGGAAATAATGTATGTGTGTGTTGTTTTTTTTCCTATCCTGAAAGCAGAAAAGCGTGCCAGTGACAGTGCCTGAGATCCCTCCGCATTAGCGGTGTGCACATACAGGCGCAGGCGAGGGGTGGCACAGGGAAAAAGTGACACCACTGGAGGAACACCATATGTGGAAAGAATGAGGCCAGCCTGGGCGCATGCTGAAGGGTTATATGGAAACTGAGGAACAGCATTACTTAAGAGGGCAGAGGAGGACACATGGAGGGCGGTGGAGGGATTGTTAGAAGCATGCATTTGTACCACGTGTTGCACCCATCTCAGTCCTGTCTAACAGAAGTAAACAAGAGAAAGGGAATTGGTGTCCAATGGGAAATGTCTCAGCAGTAGCTGTAGCTCGTTGTTGTGTGCTAATATTATTGGTAGATGGAGAAAGAGAGATACACAGACGGATAGAAGACAGACAGAGCAACAGATAGACAGACAAACAAAGTCAGACAGACAGATAGATAGCTAGGCAGACAGAGACGGCCTGACAAGCAGACAGACAGAAACAGACAGAGACAGACTAGAATAGATGGATTGATTGATTGACGGACAGATAGATTGATAGACAGAAAGGCATACACAGATCTGCATAGGAGGGCAGTGCATTATGGGAAGTGTCTCGCTCCTCCTGTTTAAGCATGGTAGTGGTTCTGCAGTGTCCGCTTTTGGCCGTTTCACCCCGGCCTGCTCCCTTCCTGAAGGTCTGTGTGTCGGCTGACACCAGCTTGCCACGTTCCTCATGTAAGCGCACACCCCATGGAGGATGACTCTTGTTCACCGTACATCTGTGCGGGAGGCGTGAGGCTTTTATATGCCGGAACTGTTTGGCACCTCGGGGCTGCCCACATTTGAAGCGTCTTCGTAAATAAACTTGACCTTGCGCTCGCCTCTTTGTCTGGCTTTGCTCTTTGAGAATCTCACTGGAGCCAGTGTGGGTACTGAGGTAATCCCAGCAAGAAGAGACTTTATATTGAGCTGTGAATGCCCATTTGTGTATTGATCTGTGTGTTCTGACCCTACAGTGCTAGTATAAACCTTAATATCAAATGAATTGCTAAAAGTGTAATTGTGTGTTTGAGTTTTCCCTACAGCACCTGTGGTATTGCTCCTATGATTGGAATGAATGAGCTAAATTTATTTACAACCTTAAATCACAATCCTGGTGTGACTGTTATTGTCTTAAGGTTATTAATTATCAAGAGTTATTTATTGATTCCCCCCTCTGCTCAGTATGTGTGAGGATTCTTCTCCCAGTATCTCTGTGGCTTTTCTCTTGGAACTCTGGTTTCCCCCCTCAGTTCAGAGATGCGCAGTCAGGCTAATTGGCGCATCAAAATTAAAGAGAAATCGACACGCTGTTCTGCAGCTAAACTGCTCCACGAATATTAGTATTTTACCATTTACAGGAATGTCAGCATTGAAGCTTGAATATGTTTGAGGGGCTGGATCGATCTGAGGCTGCTTTATTAATCTTGTGAATTCATCATGCTTTGGATGCTGGTTTTGGTAAACAGTGGTTTTGTGTAAGGGGCGGTTTACAGACTTGGCATTTAAATGAATGTACTTATACAGGGAGATGGTGGGGAGTCTCATTTATTGGGGTTAGCGAAGGTCACTCTGCTTTCTCTTTGTTACGCTGGACCTGTAGGAATCCCTTGATCTTCATGAACAACGTAATATTCTAAGTAAACTGTGGCGTTTCAAAAGACAACAGTTCGCTGTGAAATCTGTTTGAAACTGCATATTTTAAATGCCCCAGGGAAAACCAAAGAACTTTTTCCAAAGTTAATCAAATGCATAAGACTTTGCTTATTAAAAGGTTAAATCGGTGCCTCGTCAGTTGTCGCTAAGAAAAGCCAGAGGATCAGAGGTGCAGTACAAGGCTGATCTGAATCTCCTCCCCTTCTGCCCCGGGACTGAGGCTGATTTTGCCCCCCAGTCCCACCGCCCCCCTGTGACTTTCGGGATTTGTCGTCTGGAGGTCTCTGAGGCAGACAGGCGGGCGGGCTGTTTCGCTGTAATTGCGGCGAACCGTGGGCCAGGGAGAATGCCACGCCGTCGGCCAGCTGATGCTTGATTGGAGAACACGGGCATAAGCAAAGCCCTCGTCGCACGCGGCCGTCGCACGCGGCCGGCACACTGCTCCGCTCTGGAGGTCCTTCTTACATTAAGAGCCGAGTCTGTCAGATCAAACCTACGCGTGAGCTCATCAGGTGAGAGGGGGCGCCACTTTCTCTGGCACGCCTTACAGCCCACCACCCTCTGGACCGTCGTTAGGGACGTTGGGGATCAATCTCACGGGGCCGCTGCTTTCCGGGTAGCGGCAGAACCCGGGCCGTTTCAGATCCATTGAGATAAATGACCTCCCGCTATCTTTATTCTCGAGCCTGACACTATCAAATAGCTCACACTTTTTTTTCCTGCCTTTCGATCTCTACTGTTGTTTAGAGTGATAGCAGATGGAAGGGAGGGCATTTTATCTTCAGCGGCAGTTCCTTCTGTAGATTTCATCTGCTGACCAGAGACTAATGGAAATCAAGTGAAACCTCGTTAGATTTTCAGTCTGTTTTTTTATTTTAGGGTCAGCCTGTAAAGCGAAGGGGCAGTGAAGCTGTTTCTTTTAAATTTAAAAGCAGACTTTGGGAAATCTGTTATCGAGTCATGACGAGTGAGTGATTGTATCTTCCCTTTGTTTGGAATTTGTGACCAGCCAGACACAGCAAGTAGAAAAAACCTTACGAATCTTTTGAAACAGACGTGCCCTTTTGAGAAGTATCATTAATTAAGTGTCTTTAATTGTATAATTTTATTAACAAGATACAAAGCCAGGTCTAGAGACAGTTGCTAAAGGACAGACCCCGAACTGCGCACATGTGTTTGTGGTTGTCTGTCTGCCTGCCAATCCCTCCAAAAAGAAAAGCGACAGGAAACTGAGAAAGGATATGCATGCAAAGTCAGGCCAAGACTCAGTAGGAGTAAGCAAATTCAGGACTGAGCAGGCATTCGCCACAAGGACTGCAAATATGTTTATAGTGAATCTGTGCGTGGCTCTGTCTGGTGGTGGGTGTGGCCACGGTTGATAACTATGCCCTCAGTATGTAATTTGTGAAGCAGAACAAGGCCTAGATTTGAGAGCCATGTTATTAGGAAGACATGCATAGTTCTACTCAGATGTGTAACTTTATCTAATTAAAATTCTTAAGTAGTTAAGTAAGACATATCTGTCGCAAATATTATTGGAAGTGTGTTCTATGTATTACAGAGGCTTTACTTAAGCTTCATGAAAAGGGGGATAAGCCTTTACTAGGGAGTCTGATTTTAATGAAAATGAATGGTAACACACTGTATAAACTAACTAGGGTACATTTAAAACATCAATTGTGACGCCCATTATGTATGATAAAGGAGTTTCTCACATGGAACCATATATCGTGTAGTAAATACACCATCTTTATTTATACTTTATTTGTACCTGAAATATATATATGGGACCTTTCTAGTATGACCTAATAAGGTACAGCTATTAGTGTAATTAGGGTCAGTAATTGCCGCTCTCTTGCTGTGAGCTGGACCCGGGCGCCTGCAGCCCTGAAGCCGCACTCAGGCGCTCATCATTGGGCCGCGTTCCGCGTGCCGTTTCCTCTCTGTTGCATCATCTGCATGCGAACACGCCGTGTGCCGCGCGACCCGTTCCCTCCCCGCGCAACCTCGCAGCCTCGCAGGCCGTCTCCCCGCTGATGGTGACACGCACTTCTTTCCACGCCGCCCTGCTCTTCGTGCCACAATAAAATCCCGACATCTGCACGCCTGACGCTAGCTGGCAACGGTAATAGTCAGAGTACTGGTGACTTCACTAGACAGACACTCGGGGGGGGGGGGGGGTCGCCTTGTTGTTAGGTAAAGGTGCTTTTAATGTATTGGGGGTATAATGCTAAAATCATAAAGCAAACTGTCAGCCGCTAATAAGGACGCGGCCTTCCGGCGTGTGGCCGCACTCAGGGAGACAGTGCTGGGGCATTAAACAGGAGGAGGATAAATGACTGCAAATTGGATTTGAAGCTGTTCGAGTTCCTGCCAAGATCTATGTCTGCACCACCTAGACCTTCCAGAATACTGATGCACACGTCCAGCTGTTTCCATCTCCCATATTTCAGCGTGAACCGAGCGACTCCACTTTCTGCCCCCTAAAAAATGACGCAGGAGGGCAGAGTCCTCTGCTGATTACTGTTTTATAGAGACTCTTGGACTCTGCCTGGACTGTGGCTGTATTAGCCCTGTTTATATTCATTTATCTCACAGGAGAACGGAGGTTGCCCCTCCTGACGCGTCTGTATTCCCCTGCAATTAGAAGCAGGGTGAGTTTAGAATCTGCTGGGGGGAAAAAAAATCAACATGGTTTTGTCACCGAGAGATGGCAGCGACATAAATTAGCCGAGCGGGACGGAATGAATTGACCTGCCCTATTCTGCCCGGCCACCGAGAGATGTTATGTCGGCGTAGTGCAGAATTGCACTCTTGCAGATTTGCTTGCTCTCCAGTGCAAGGAAATGTTTGCAATATAATTTAAAGAAATATACTATACAGTAAACAGACTTTCTGTTTGTGAAATGGAGTGTGAGTTGGTGCATTCATTATTTCTGGGCTCAGGTGGAGTTTAAAGCAGCTTTGAAGGCAGTGGCATCTTCGAATGTGGGAAGAATCGCTGTGTTGGGCGTTTGGGCTGTGGAATCAGATTGCGATGGCGTACCTTCACACAGTGCACACTTAGCTGTCCCACTGTTAATGACCATAGTTGCTCTGTTTGGCTTGTAGACTTTGGAGTCCAGCGGGTTAGATGCATGTGTTTATTACGCTCATAGCAGACTTACATGTCAGATGTAGGTCTCAGTCCGTGGGAGCCTTTGGAGGGAGACCGCGACGGGAATGAAACATGCAAATGAGGAATCATGTATGCCATAGCCTTCTGTATGAGTTTATGGCACCCAAGTCTCTTGCTCGAATTCCCCACGGGATAGATTGGTCACAAAATGCTGATGGTGTAGTGAAACTTGTGTTGGTGAAGGAAACTTCACCTACGACACACCATGGTAATTATGAGACAGCTTGAGATTAACGGCATGAAAAAACAAGGTGTTAAAAACAGAAGAACTATTCAGTCAAACTTTGGAGCGTCTGTGCTTGGCAGGACCTGCTATGCAGATGCGGTTCACAGCGACAGGGTGACATTGTTGTCCCGAGCCGGGTGGCTCGTAACCTCCTGGCCATCGGTGAGGATCAGCTCCGTGTGTGAGATTGCGGAAACGCTCCCATTTCCGGGAGGTGCATGGGGAACTTTCTGATGGGTATGTCTTTCTGATGGGTATGTCTTTTTGTGGGTGATAGGGAGACCCTCTGTCCTCCCCCCCGACTGCTGGGGTGTAGCAAATGGACGCTGCCTCTGTGTCTACTGAAACACATCTCACTCTTGTTTATTCAATTAAATTGCCCATGAAATTAAGCTTAATTCTCCAAGCGCTGGACGGTTTCTGCAGTGCTAACTAGTGCGCCGCTGGCTCGGCCGGGCTCAAACCTGCATTTGCTGCATCGTGTCATTCGGACCTGTGTGACTTTATGGCAGCTGGCCGCCTCGCTATGGAGGACGCACTTGTGCAGTGCCGCCATCTTTATGGTGACCATTCGAGTCCGAGGGCCTCCGAGGCGGTAAGCACATGCTCCGAATGCCTCTCGGTTTATGGTCATTTTACATTTATTTCATTTAGCAGACACTTTTCTCCAAAGTCACGTACTAATGAAGCTTTAGAAACCTACGTGCTGTGAAGTAATCAACTAGATTTAAGTGCAGCTAGGCTGAGCCTCCTGTGAAAGTCCAGGTACAAGTGTAAGCTGTATTGGAGCAGGAGCGACACAGCACCTACCAAACATAGCAAGAACCTAATAAGACTATTATTCAATGTGAAAAAAGTACAAAGTTAAGAGTGTTGAGTGTCAGTTCCGCCCCCAGATATCAGATGCCCTGCTCTGTGCTTTAATTACCAGAACAATTATGTATCCATGTTGTAATCTGTGAGGCTATTGAAGAGCTCCTGCCCAATTCCCTCCTTTATTTCATTCTCGCTGCCCTGGATCAGCGGGAATCCTCATTGGTCGTGCATTTCCGGCATGCTCCTTCCCAAGTGGTGTGTTCCGGGTTTTCATTATCGCTGAGGCTCTCGCGTCCGTGGGGTCCTCCACGAATTAAGGCAGGCCGTAGTGGGGCGGGTGTTGCCACAGTGATATCGTCGAACCAGGTGAGCTGGAAGCTTCCTTCAGCTCTCTGTAATCCTTTGAAAGTAATTGCTTTATTTAGACAATATAATTCATTTTAAGTACTATTCAGGAGATGTATATAATATAAGAAGCTATTCATGACTTAAGCCAATAAAAACTCATTTAGTTGGGGGTGGGGTAAAATGCTTTTAAGGGGGGCTGAAGCCGATTGCAGTGTGCAATTATAGTGTAATATTAATAAAAGTAACATTTAGTTTACTGTGTTTCATGGTCGTGTGACAGTGATGATTACCACTTACTGGTTTCACTGGGAATGGCGTGTCTCATGACAATGGATTAACGGGTGGATTGGGATGAATCTCTCCGCATGCCCTCATGGATCGGTGCACTGATGCCGAGGAAGGGGATGATGGGAAGATGGCATAGACCCCTGCTTGAAGCGGGGCAGAGAGCCCAAGTCGCGTCTGCCCCCAGCTGACACTCAGACTCTGCTTTAAAGGCCGTGACGTTCCAACACAATATCCAGGCTTTACATATTTTCCTCTTGGCCCCATCTGCTCTCCAATCTGCATCTCAATTTTCTTCAGCTGAAAGTTAAGTGCTCGTGTCATCACCAGCGGAGTGCGGCTCAGCGGGTTATGGATCCGTGCCCGTATCCAGAAGGTTGTGGGTTCAAATCCTGTAGCTAGCTGAGTACTGATATCACCGCTGGGTTCTTAAGCGAGGCCCTTAACCCCAATTACTCCAGCTGACCCAGCTGTCTGACCCCAAGCTTTCCTCGCCTTGCATTGGACATACGCATCTACTAAATAAACAAATGTAAATTACTGCAGTTCGAGGTTGTAGCTTGCTGTAGGCTGCTATTAATATCATCGTTACCTGCTTTATGTATTTTATTTATCTTTTTATTCTGATATTCTGTATTCAGAAGATTATTTTCCAAAATAATAATAAAAAGGAATTCAGATTTCATAATTAATTTTACTTGTGACTTTCATTTCAATTTATTACATAGCATGTCATGATTTTATATTAACTCAAAATTAGCTTCTTGCTTAAATGCAAGACGTGCACTTCTGTTTCTGTGTAATGTCATTCAGTGGGCTGAAGTGCGATGCGGTTCTAGTCCCTGTGGCGGCGTTCAGCGTTTGTTCAGCATGTGCCCACAGACAGCACCTCCCGTCCGCTCCTGATTTATTGTGAGCATCATAACACCACTGGGACTCGGCACTACAAACCGATGCTTGAGCAGATACATACAGATCAGCTGATTTATGGGCTTACAAGTCACGTTGGTACATAGGGGGTGATTTAGGGGGGCTTAATCCCCTCCCCCCTTGATCTTGCTTGGGGGAGAAATGGCCTCTTTGACCCCGGGAGTCATTACTGCTCTCCTTGGCGGCAGTACTTCAATTCCCCATTCTGGACTGAAGGTCTACTTTCTGCAAGCAAGATCTAGCAATCAAGATAATGCATTTTTTTTGTCAAAATAATGTCTTCTCATGCTTCTCAAGTTATTGTTTTATTCTAAGTTTTTTATTTATTTTTTTTTGGTCTCATCCCCAGATTTCATACCAAAGCATTATTTTTCTGCTGTGGATCCTGTTCTTGTTGTACACCGTCGTTATTTGTTTTTTTTTACATAAATATATAACCGTCTGTTTTTCATCGAATCTGTTTGTTGTTTTTGGGAATAGCAGAAGTGGATGTACAGGTTCCAGAGTGGCACGGCTCAGTGACATTACATCATACATGCGTATGGAGCTCCGTGGAAACCTTAATGTGGAAGATTTCTCAGACACGTCCTCTGATATGGTCACGTGCAAAAGTAAGAAGAAAGAAAAACTGCACCAGAAAAACAATCAGCAGTTTGTGATTCTATGAGAGACTCCGTAGTGCGTGTAAGAGCAGTAGTTTTCCTTTCTGGCATGAATAAAGAATCTTTATATCTTCATTTTCTGGAGCAAAGCCAATTGCCTGCATAACTCTTTTAATGTTTATACCATTGATTCAATGCAAAAGGTGAAAAAAAAGTTCTTAATGTGTTTTTCTAAATGTCATATTTACACAATCTCTTTTTGGGGTTTGAAATTAGCTTTTGTATAAATTAGAACAATTACAGGATTATTTATGCAAAGTGGCGGGATTAACATGAATTGTTTTTTCTCGTGTTACTGGTGTGGGCTCAGAGAGCCAGGGATGCTGTGTGCAGTACCTCTTTCATTGTACAAGGTGTGACAGGATAATAAGTAACTTTGAACATATTGCCAGTCTTTGCTAGACTTGCCATAAGTATTTATTAAAGCAAGGATTTATTGGTTGTAATCCACATGGCAGAAGGTTCATAGTATTTTCTTGTTTTCCTTGATGTGTTTAGCATAAAGTTTCCCATCATTCATATATTTATGTTTAGACTGTGTATTTAAAGATAAATTTAAACTGTACAGATGGTCTCAGCATTTTAAAGCGTTGAACGTCTTTGGGTGACGATTTGAGCTTGCATTGAATGTATCCATGATTTCTTTGGCTGTCTAACCAGGGATTGGAAGTTCAGCAGTGATTCAGTCTTTGACGGCTCTGCAATCACACCGGGGGCTTTTATCGTTTCTGCAGTGGAAAGGTGGACACGACAGATTGTTTGCTAAATCATCTTGGGACAGATAGTTTGACAGTGAGGCAGTTGTCACCTTCTTAATTAATGTCTCGGTACAGTGTTGGCTTACAGTATGTCACACCATGCTGAAATACTCAGACACCGTATTTATGAAAATGTAAATCACTTCTGCTCCAATTCCAGAGTGTATTTTTGTGTATATGCATCAGAACAGTTTTGGATTAAGAAAAGACATGGATGATTCGGCACTGCCAGAGCAAATGGTTACTTTGGGATGCCAGTCCATCACAAACACCCACACACACACTGTGGGACAGTTATAGGTGCCAGTTCATCTGCACCATGGGACAAATATGCAAGGGTGGGATTCACACCCCCACCGTGGATGAGGGGGGCAACAAGCCCACCCAAGCGTGACGCCATGGCACTAGGCGTGGGCAGTATTGAGGTCACGCGCTATACCGCGGGATTTTGAAATCTTGACATTACAATTTGCTGAGCCTGTGTTAAGCCTAGTTCATACTTCAGTTTTCGGCATGGCATTATGATCTGTGCGTGGACACTTCTCAACATGCTACATTTGTCCGTGGATGCAGATGGTCTCGGTCGGCAGTCGCGTACAGCAATGATATTCCATGTCACTTTAAATAGAGATCTTCTACTTCTAAGTTGATGGTCTGATCACGTGATTAATTGATTATCAAAATGATCGTTTTCTTGAATGACGCGATTCTTCCGTCAGGTGCTGTAAATCAGGGTGCTGACGGACATGACATTCAGAGACTTCCTACCGGTTATATAGTGAGGTTTGATAAGGGGTACAAATGATGGTGTCGGTGTTTAGTGAGCGTTACCTGACAGATGGAGGCTCATTCTGAAAAAGCAGCGTCTGTTAAATTGAGGGGATGCTGTGTGTAATTCATAAAATCATTTGTTGCACGTTTTCTGGTCTAGACGGCATTTAGTCATTAATACACACTAACATCAACAAATTTTGCAGTATGATAATGAATTTTTGTTATGATAAAAAAATTCAATGTCTTAAATGTCTGATAATAAGCAGTTTGGTCCAGAAATCTTCTGCAAACGTTTGTCTTGATAGTTTTGCGATGGTTTGCGATGGATGACAATAATCCATTATAATATTCCTGGCATTTGCAACAACAAAAAATATTACTTTCCCGAGGTGTTGATGAGAAATGCTGAGATAAACAACTTTATTTTGTGTTTTTCTTATTTGTTTGGATGGTTTGTCAACAGACGTCTTGGCCAATTTATTCATTTTCTGTTAATATCCAAAGCTATTTAGTTTAGCTGATAAAGGACTCCATGCATGGTCTTTCTAACTATATTTAATATTAGTATCATGTTGTATTGCTGTAGACTTTTGAGTTTTCCGTACCTGTTTAATCTCCGATGGTTAGGCTTCAAATGTAAACTTCTCAGTATAAGATACAATGCATGATGTCCTTTTCATTTCACTGGTGTGTGTCTTTTAGTTTTAGTTAGAGCACATAAATCTGTTTTCTAAAATCTTGAGAAGGCGTCAGTTTTTTTCCAATGTTCCCAGAAATTACTGGATTCTCCAAACAAGGCTTTATTCTTATTTAATTCCCCATAATGTGAGCACTTTTTCGCCACTGTATTCCAGTCTCTGACCCAGTGAAGTCACTTAGAAACGTGACCTTCAAGTCAACCAAGCTTAATCTGTGAACATATTTCAGGGACATTCGCTATTCACACATTCTTGTCCACTTCCCTTTACTCTGACTGAAAGCTTTCCAATCTGGCTGTTAGTTTTTTTTTTAAAACCGTTGGAAGGGCTTCTCTTTAATTCTGTGTGATGGTTTGAAGGAAACAGCTGTCTATTGACTTGAAGTCTTACACTTTTCCAGCGTGATGTGTAGAGCATGGAGTGGTTCTTTACCAGAGATATAGCATTTAACTGCAGGTAAAGCAAATTTCAGTCTTGTTTCTCACAGAATTGTGATTGTGAAAACATCAAGACTTACAAAGTCTCTTAGGTCCAAGCTGTGAAGAGCCCTGCAGATATGAATTGTTTTAACTCGGTGGAGAGTTAAACCCTTGATTTTTGCTTTCTTCCTATGTGAGATGCAGTTGGCTTTACTGCTCATCCCTGGACAAGTTCTCATCGACTGTAAAAGTGAGAATATTCAGGATTTTCCTCTTCAGAAGAGCATGTAACACTTGTAAAGTATCCCTTGTTTATTAACATTTGATTTATGTGACATTCTATAAAAATGTTAGTTATATACCTATCACATAGGTCTGTTTATTAAAAGCATGAATGAGTCATTTATTTAGGAGACATTTTTATACAAAGCGACACAGAGTTGAGAAAGCAGGGGCAGCCAGTCCCTGGACCAAAGGGCCCCGCTCAGGGGCCCAACAGGATAAGGGATTTGAACCGCTGCCCTTCTGACCATCGCCAGAGAGTCCTATCCCCCAGAGCTACACTTTGCCTCCTTTGTTGGAAAACACCTGTATTTTAAAAGTGTTTCTTTGGATGTTTTTGTTGCGACGATATCATGCTCATTAGTCTGCGTGACTTAGTGGTGACACTGAAGCTCTTGTTTTGATGTGAATAACTGCATAATCTTTCATCTCTATCATCAATTCAATGGAAAATAAAAAAGGTCCAAGGGTCTCTTTTTATTTTATTTTGTTTATTTAGTCTTCATTTTCTACTACTCCTTATGCACTCATTATCTAAAATGTTACTGACAAACCAATTATAGATTTTAGTCATCTTTTTAAAAGTTACTTTGGGTTTTTAAAAGTCAAAAGGGACACCTTTAGAGATACACAAAGATGCCGGCTATGGCGTGTAATCAGGCACTTCGACGGAGATAATTCTAGGCTGCCTCGATGGAGCTTCTCATCTTTGCCAATTGACTGGGCCGCCTTGACAGAACCAGCAGCCCCGGCTGCTAATGAGAAGATAAATACAATGAATCTCGTCTGCAAGCGGTGGAGCTGCTGTTCTCCGTGGCCCTTGATGAGGGAGGATGCAAGACACTGACTCGGATCCGGGGCTAGCCTTTATTTACCTATCCCTGCGCTCTTTTAAGTTTCCCCACATATCTGTTGTTTATGCGAATGGCACAGAAACTTTCCGCCAATGGTAGGTAACGTGTCGCTTCGCAATGTGTGTCAGCTTTTAAAGGAAAAAAACAACAAAGCGGTGAGAGTCTGGAGGGGGGGCGGGTAGGGGGGCAAGTCTTCCTGGACATATTGTCAGGTGGAAATTGAATAAATTCTAATGAAGAAAATGCTTTCTAATGAGGCTCTCGGTGTAAACTCTGCTGAATGCCGAACGCGTTTCACTGTTTGCCTGTGTTTATACATCTATTTAGCGATTACGGCCCTGCGCCTTTCAGAATAAATTAAAGTGCTCTTCCCTAGCACACTGAAGCCATTTCAATTTATGCTCTGCATAGCCCCAGGCAGCCATTACAGGGGCCAGACTCAACTAGCGTGCCGCATGATGTACTGATAGCCAGGCGTTTAGATATCGTATTTGTTGCGCTGCAAACTATCATTGTCTGGCCGCCGTAGTTGTGTGTGCTGTTTCAGAATGATCCGGTTGGATTTCTGGCTTTTCTCAGTAAAGATTTTAAAGTGAGCTTGAATTACTTAGGTCATAATTATGTGAAAAAAATCTTTCTGTTTTGGTCCAGTATCTGTGGAAACTATACGGGCACGTTAAGTACCGGATGGCTGGATAAATTACGTAAGAAGTTTAACTGTGCCTTCACTGCAGCCGTGAAGGGAGGAGTCAATTATGAAATAAGTTGTTAGAGTGTTTAAAAGCTGATTTAATCCCCACTTTGTTTCGCTATCATTTCCAAAGACCACAGGGTTGGCGTGTCGACATTCCACAGGTGACACAGTAATTAGCTGAAATTGTTCCCATTAAAGTAGCCAGCTGTTTAAATTGATACAAATTTACGGCATCTGTCAAGAACAATAGTATTAGTACAAGAGGCATTTAAATGTAATTGGGGGAAAAAAGCATTTTCTTTACATGAATTGTTTCTTTAAAAGAAAAAGAACATCGAGGAATTAAGACAAGTACCACAGTGAAATTACAACATTTTTATCTAGGAAGTTTTCTGTTGCTGTTGAGTTGACACTGACTCCTGTACAGAAATTCCCCATAATGTCCTGTTATGGTGCTTCTGGCTTCCCAACGGCATGTTCTACAAAGTTTAACATTACAAAATTCAATAAGGCAAAGCATTATTTGTTAGTCTATATGAAAATTTAAGTTCCCATATAATTTCTAGCTTCATCTTATTGTGTCAAATTATCCCACTTAACATATAGATGAATTTATAGCACGTGACCCGCACATCTAGTCTATGTTCAGATTTTTGCTGCGTTTTTTTTTGGAGCTATGAACCAATGCATTATGCTGAACTGCGCTGTGGGGGGTCATGCTTCTGCAGTTTCACCCCGGCTCTCATCTGTGATCCTTTGGTTTATCTCCAGTGTTCCCTCAAGCAGCTTATTCTAATCCCAGTCTAACAGAAAATGTCCTGCTATTGCGTTATTAATCAATCCGGCAGTCACATAATTGATTCTCCCCTGTTCAGGGATGAGTACCAATCAGTCAGGGCTTCTCTCACTCTTATAGTAGTGAAAGGCTTGCATGGATTGATTTTGGTATCACCTATGTTCTGTTTACATTCTAAGTAGGAAGTCAGTTTAATGGAAGTACTTCCTGTGTAGTGTCAAAACCACTTAGCAGACTGCTAAGTGGTACTGCTAATTGCTAGGACATTGTCCTACCTCCTGCCTTCCTGCTCAAGGCGACCCCAACCTCACCTAAAACGCTGTTTCCGCTGTCCGTAAATGAGGATGTGGCTCCCTCAAAGCCGTCAGAAGGCTTCTGAAGGCTTGGCTAGCTGTCAGATACCCCCGATCTACTTTTTATCGGTGTCTTCAAGGGGAACTCATTGAAATAACATTCACTTAGCATTTTTCCACATGACTCCCCTTTGAGGGAAAAAACAGGTCTTTGAGCTTTATATGTGCCAGTTTGTTTTAATTTTGTTTTTTTTTTTACCCTTACTCTTAAGCTGTGTGACACTTTTTCTTCTGAGGTTAGTTTTTCCCTACATATCTATTTGCTTTCTCTATAGATTTCGATTCCTTCTGTAAGTGTTTCTGAAGGAGATTATTCAAGTGTAGCATTTATATGGAAAGTGCATCTAGGTTTCATCTGCACGTCTTTAACCCAAAATAATGCATGACCCTAAAGTCTCCATTGCTCCGTGTCAAATCCTCGCCGGCTATAGCTGTCGGGGATATCGGATGGGATACGGTTCTGCACGGATTCTGTCATCCGGTTATGGCTGGTGGACGTTAAAGGTGAAGATAATGGTGGTGATGGATGGTGGTTGCGGGGTCAGTCTTTTTTCCACAGATTATTTAGCTTCCATTTGGTCTGAAGCCGTGGGCAGGAGCCAGGCGTGTGTGTGTGTGTGTGTGTGTGGGGGGGGGGTCATTGAGGCTGCAGAACACACACACGGCCCTCGTTGTGGGTGGAAGCACCGCTCCATCACAAAACAGGTGTGTATCCGCGGCTGATCCCATCGTCATGCCGGAATTGATAGGGTTTCAGCCTGTGAATTTTCAGATAGTGAGTGTGAGGGACACCGCTGGCCGATGTCCCGCCACGGGGGCCGGCTGCTGGGGCATCGCCTCGCCTTTTCAGCCCCCGTCTGGGTCTCGACCTGCATTTACATGCGGCCTTCAGTCTCTGCGGTCCCGATTCCGAGGAGCCACTCTATAAATTATTCGGCAAATCTACCAGACGTGAATGCCGCCATTATATTAATCCTTTTGTTGAATAAGTGGACGGTTCTATGTGAGATGTTATCAAAGGCCAAGCTTCCATTATAGACAGGGCCCCGTTTTGAACTGCGCCAACACACAATAATGTTCTGTCCAGATGAAGGATTTCATTTAAGGCCCTGGGAAAAAGGCAGAGGATGATTACGATTATTCCACTGAATAATCCACGGCAAAGAAAAAACAGCGAGCGTGGCACACTCCCTGGCATGAGAGGGTAACCCGCGTTGTTTTCTTACCTAGGTGGGTAGTGACTGTCAGGAGCAGCCAGGCACAGATGGAGTGGGAAAAACGCATCATATGGTCCGTGCCTCATTGCCGATAGCTACCGGCACGCCGGCAGAAATTAAACGAGGAAATGGAAGCTGTGAGATCCATGAGAATCCATGAAGCGTTTCTGCAGCATTTTCTTGTGGTTCCTGGATGATCAAATGAAATTACCTCCACATTTCAGAAGAAAGGAACTTTCTCCTACATGGGTGGCATGATTGTGAGAAGGTATGGGGGGGGGGGAAATATGGACCTTCTGTTAAATTAACCTTGAATTGTATCAGCGCTGTGCCCCCCACCCCTACCCCCCACCAATTAATGCAGCCCAAGTGGAGCCTACATTGTAATTACACAGAGATTGGTGTGAATCAGGAAAGCCATCAATAACAGTTTTATTGCCTCGGTCGGGTTTCCAACCATATTCTAAGCAGAAGGTGTAAAGGCTCAGGGTGAGTGATGGGTTATCTAATCCTTTGTGCCATGTGAGAGGGTGTGCAAAGTTCATAGTGCTTATCCTGGGTCCCAATTAGCTGAAATATTTTACTCTGTGAGCTCACACAGTCCAGTTCTACTCTAAGTAATTGCAGCAGAATTTCCTTTTAATATCCTTTTGGTGCTGGAGAAGAGGAATTGAGTAAGCAGTGAAAAAACTAAAAGAACGTAAGATTGTATGTCTGTTCACAGCAGAAGGGTCTGTTTTTGTTTCTGTTTTAAGACAGCTTACTACAATCCACTCTATTATGGATACCTTTTCTTTCCTTAGTTTTTTAAATAATAAAAGTTCTTTTTTGACTCCTGGAGACCTGAGCATCCATTTATTCATCTTACAGCTTTATGCAGGGTTGTGGGAAGAACAAAGCATTTTACCTTGAAATTGTTTGGTAGGGTATGTGTAAAGATCATATCGTCACAACATGAACAAGAATCTCATGCATTGTGTGCAAATGCATTATTGTCTCGCATGTATTTTAGAGGCTTATGGGAAACTTTCGGCTGCCATTTTCCTTGTTTACCTTAACATCTCGGCATCTTTATATTTGTCTATATACTGCCTTACATAATAAAAAAGACATATTTGCATATAAATGTAGAATTTGATCTTATAAGCAAGAGATTGTGTACATTATCGCAAAGTGGCTGCATCTAGTTTTCCGGGAGGTTAATTATATGCAGAACATAGATTCTGAAGCGTATTTGAAATATTCTGTTTTTGTTTGCTTTATATTGTTACTGATGATTAAAAAGTTAAAACACAAACTTATTCGGAAATGCAACAGAACTTACAAAATAATATGAACTGTTCTATTGACGCAAATGCCTCAGTGGTTAAGTGGCCGCATTGGTAATACGGAGCTTAGCCTCTTACCGAATGCTGCCTGAGCTTCCAGGCCATACATTAAAGTTAGGGTGAAATGCCAGAAATGTGCTAGCAAATGTTTTGCATGCTGTACGTATGTGACCTATAAAAATGTCTTTCTGTCAAAACTGTGGTTCTGTACCTGGGTTTCCCGGCCCCCCAGGGGCCTGTAGGGCAGCTGCAAGGGGGTCACATAAGAAATGTTGGTATTTTCATTTATATTCAAGAGGGAGATGTACTCCCCAGTCTGAGAGAGAGCAAAAAATATTAAAGCGCGGCCCCCCCCCCCCCCCCGCGCGGGCGGGGGGGGGGGGGGGGCCGCCGGGGGGGGGGGGGGGGCGGGGGGGTGGGGGGTGTGGTGTGGGGG
>JAODKC010000095.1:23256916-23280392 GCA_026777985.1 Mormyrops attenuatus | reverse complement strand
ACATCTTCCATTCGTACCCCCCCATCTGCTGCCCTCCAAACAATAAATACCCCCCCCCCCCCCCCCCCGCCTTCTTACTCATTAGTTATGTGATCACCCATTAGGGGGTTCCAAGCTCTGCTCTGTTTTCATTTGCTCTTGTGGGGGGGTGGTTTAGTTGAAAATCCCTATTTTGAATGTCTGCGTTATCTCCCACTCAAAGGGCTCTGTTTGGAAACTAAAGCCTGATGAATAACAGAGGAGAGCATGTAAACAACACGGTAAACAGGAAAAGCTGTGTGACCATTAAAGTAACTACGTGTTCCCTTTTAAATAAATGGCCCGTCTGACTTTTCATACAGTGTATGTATCGCTTCAGTTGACCTGGGATCGTGGACTTTCTGCAATATAATTATCTGCAATTTACAGGAAATGGCAGAATTTAAAAGCAGGCCTAGCATTCTAATTCACTTACCTGACAGGGAGACATTTCAACAGAGCATTTAATTCCTTGTACCCCGGTGAAAGACAGCCTCTGGGCTTTTTCGGATTCCAGGCTTGCGCTCAAATTGGGCATTTTTAACGCGGCGCATGATACACTGGCATTTAATGCGACGGCCTCAATTACCGCGACGTCGGTGGTGGCGGCATGCGGCAGCTTCACACAGGAGACACTTTGGAATAGCGGGGTTTCTCGCCAGGATAAAACAGAAGTCACTCCTGTGAGATGAGTTCCTGTGAGACACCAGATGAGTTCTGGGTGCAATACAGGAAATAGCACTATACAAAGTTCAGATTTGCTCCATCACTAAATGTGATATATTAACAGTTTCAGCTGCTGTTATTAAACCACAGATGTTCCTGAATGACTTCTAGTCTGTGGCTAGTGTTTTTAATGATTGTAGAGTTAATAGACATTTTCGGCTGCCTCTGTTGAGTAGACTCATCATGTCCTTGGCTACGTGTGGCCTGTTCAGTGAACCGGAATAACGCACAAGGCCCCGAGGTCCACAGACGAGCCTGGTTTTCAAACCTGGAGCTCTGAAAGCATGAGGTGATCACGCTCCGAGATTGAGCCTCTGTGCCACTGCTCAAAAAAATCAGACCCTGCAGCTTAAATCCGACGCAAGCCAAATGAAAACAAACACAGGGAACTGCTGGCTTAAAGTTACAAACCAGCTCAGTTTCTAAGAGGCGTAACAAATTTCCTTTTGACTGCAGTAAAGAAGAGTTTCAAAGGGGGGAAATTGGACCATGATTCCAAAAAGATCAGTAGATGGTCAATTTAAAGTAAAGAAGTCACAAGCTGTGATAAGAGTATAGAAATTTCAACAGTGACAACTAGAGAGTCTCACTTTTTATTTTGTTTTTACTCAATGAATGAGTGTAAGATACTAATGAGTAGCTGGGTGGAACAATTCTGGCTTTGCTTCTCCTCTTCATCTACAGAGGGATGACATTGTGCTCTTGCAGTAGCTTCATTTCCTTCATTATCTCACGCCACGCTAATTATTTTCGTTATCATTTCTCTTACTAATTGTACTACGTCTGCAGCCCTTCCTCGCTTAGCTAGAATTCGGTTTCTTTAAGCAGAGGGCATCCAGATACTTCATACCATCTGCAGAAGTCAAATGAGGTGAGAATATATATATAAAAAAAGATTATTCTTTGTCATAACGGTCATCGTGGCAATAATTACGCTAATTAAGATAAGCAGAAACCTCAGGTTCACTGTGACTTTTTCCAGACTGTGTAATTCACATTTACTACGCATTGTAATGTGTAATAATGGCGTGACCTTTAGTAACGAAACCAACAGATTTTGATACCCTTCTTAATCCATTTTCATGTGATAAAAGGAGCGGAGCTGTTTGTATTAGGGTGAGAGAGCGCTGTGTAATGGCTACTCAGAGTATAATCCAGTCTGCCTTTTGAAGTATTCTCTATGTTTGTCCCAGTAATTTGCATCAATAGAGTGGCTTGGAAAAAAAGTGGATTTGCTATATTCATAACAGAGGTGAGAAAAAGAATGTCGTGGGGCGGGTAATTTACATTTCCCATAGGGTAGCAATCTGAACCTGTCGCGCCAGGCAGCATGGAGCTCCAGAAGAGTCGTTTCCGGAGAATAATGGATTATCGTCAGTCAGAATCTTAAACTGACCACCGAAGCAATCGACGCAGTACTTCTATTCCAGTAGGACGATCTGGCAAGGAAATCGGAGGCGTCTTCAGGGAGTTTTTAGAGACGCACTCTGTGAGTTGGGACCGCATCTCCGATCTTGGATCCGTCGGCGGTCGAGTTATATCCATGACATCATCTTCTAATCATTGGTGTGGCAGATGCTGTGACCTTATCGGGAGACTGCTTGATAAGACGTGACAGCCCCTCGCCATCTGCCTGCCATCGATCCCGATCAGTGCAAAGAAAGCGCTTTGGAACAGGAGGGCAGCTCACGATCCAAGACACCCCCTTCAGCTTATCACAAAGGGGTTCAGGGCAAGCGGGGGGAGCACAGACAGACGTGTGATGCTCTTAAAATGCTGGCATGCCTAAATGTAATTTCTGCATTATAGATTTCATATGATTCCAGTTACTTGTTTACCAAAATGTGTTTCGAAATTATGTGGTGTATTACAGAAAAATGCTATAATTATCATAACATTTACATAAGCAGTACTACTCCTGAATTTAGTACTTCAGGGTGGTCAAACATAGTAGTAGGAAGCCAAGTTCCTGTGAATCGTAGCTTGAAATTTCTGAAGTGTTTTTAATTTTTTTTTTTGTCCCTGCAAACAATAAAAAACGTTACAGGGAAGATAAGAGCACAAATAGCTCTTGAAATTAGTGCTTTGGGCAAAACATGGAATATAGTTAGAAAATGATAACTATTTTACATTAGCAAGTTTAGAAGGCCAAGGGTCCACTTATTCAGAAAGTTTAATCTCATTTGCTACCTTTATCTGCCGATTGTGTCTGAATAATGATTCAATGGAATCTGGGTCAAGGAGTGCAAAGTACTTGCATAGTACTTGCATTGAATTGACAAAACACGTTTCCATCTTTAGTCAGAGGACATTTTACTGTCTTCCTGCCTCTTAGAGACTCTCGCTGCAGTCCCTGGTGTGCGGCAGATCGGTGAGCTAAGATCACGTTACCAAATTTCCGCACTTTCAAAGCGCTCGTATGCTCAGGCGGCCTACTTACTTAGCTATCGATGTTTGATCGATACCATGCCCCACGGGATTCCTCCGCTATTTAATTCCACCCAGGATTTTCTGTTATTATGAGATAGCTGTTACATTTCCATCAAAGGGTTTAGTGGATGTGGTGCGAGAGTGTTGGAGCAGCGCCTTGGAGACGAGGCCTTGTGCGTCCCTCTTATCAGGCCTGGTGAGAAGAGTGGCAGTGTGAATGAGCTGTCACATGTGCCCTTCGTCCACAAGGCCTTTGACGTGATGGAGTGGAGGGCGTTAGTCCCTCTTTGCGTTGGAGCAGACTTGATCAGACTGAAAGTGCAACCACAGAGGGCGCCCAGGCACGACTTCCATAGCGATTGCCGGTAATCCGTGTAATTTCAGGTCTCTGCAGCTGCTGCAGACGCCGCTGGTGGTGACTCCCCATCACCTAACGATTGCAGACTGGCTACCATGGTCCCCTACTGGGTGGCCCCCACCTCAGCGCCAATATATGGGGGAGACTCTTCTCTCTAACAGGGAGCTGGTACAGCTGGAGGGGGTGGGGACGGCAGGCGAGAGTTAAACTAGTTGAACGTGTGGCTCCAAATTTCATTTTGCATGAATGGAACATGATTATTTTACAACGGAAAGCACATTAGAGAAAATTTATTGGCTAGCTGTGAATTTTGCCTTTGGCTTTTAATACCTCATTTATAATAAAATGGATTAAAGCTTTATTTGCTATCTAAAGTTGACCTGGTTCTGTGTTGTTTTTCGGCAGTGCAGTGTGTGTCTTTCTAATGAGTAGTATAAACCTAAATGCATGGTGTGGACAGTCCAAAACAACAGTAAAGGTAACAGTGCAAGGTGTTCTGTTATTTGCAGTGGTATTTTCTGTGAGCTCCTGCATACATTTAACATTTATTTACGTAGTGGACGCTTTTGTCAAAACATCCTTCAAGTGAGGATAGGAGAGCTGGGTCAGCCAGTGTCCCTGCAGTAGTTGGGGTTAACAGCCTTTTCCAAGAGCTATGGGGTTTGAACCCACAAACTTCTGGATACAGGCACAGATCCCAGCCCACAGAGCTATGCAGATGCACAGATGAGCCCTAAATGTGCATATTGCCGGTGCAGTGTGTTCTTCGATTCTAACTGTGATTTCCCGTAAAATGCTGTGCGGCAGTGCTCCAGTGTTCGCAGTAGCAGTACTGAGTGTGGGTGTCGCTAAATGATCCAGTATTCACAGTAGCAGTAATGAGTGTGTTGTGTTCAGGCTGGCGCCGAAGTGATGACTCAGATGATGTTTGTTGATAAGTGAGTGGGACACATACAAACAAATGTTAGTCTTGGAAAAGTGTCAGTTTTAGTCTGAAAGCAAGAAATGTCTCCACCCACTGTGATACAGATTAGAGGAAAATACCTTGGAACTGGGAATTTTCGTATAACCTGAATAAGTAACCTATAATAAGGTGTCCATCTGCGCCGTGTTAATATGAATAACACAGGTAATGATCATGTCAGGGCACGATTCCATCCATCCATCCTGCTATGTTTCAGTCCCTTCTTTTGTCGGGTCCTGTGTGTGTGTGTGTGTGGTCCAGGTATACCTTACGTAGTGGGGACCAAATGTCCCCACAACGTGATGAATACCCTTTTTTTTTACCTTGTGGGGACCAGTTTCCAGGTTTCTGGGAAAACTCTATTTTATAAAAATCCATGACTGCAATGAAAAACTAAAAATGCAAAAACTCTTGTATTTTGTTTAGTTACTTATGGTTATGGTTAGGGCTGGGTGGGGGTTAAGTTTGTCATAGTTAGCGTTAGCATTTTTCCCATAGAAATGAATGAGCGGTCCCCAAAAAGATATGATTACATGACTGTGTGTGGGTCGGGGGGGGGGGTTTCCCAAGCCAGTTACTTAATGCAAAAAAGTTCAATAAGCTTTACAGTTATAGCACAATAATTTTATACTTGTATTACACTCTATGACAATGTTTTGTGTTGCCTTTGTCAAACATGATCGTATATGCATTTATACACAGTCACAGACACACACACACACACACACACACACAGGGCCAGGTTGCATTTGCAGTCTTCCTGTACGTTCTGCCTGTGTGGGATTTGCACTCTCTTCCTGCTTCAGTGTGCACTCAGTCAGTGTCTTTAGGCGTCGGGCCACAGAGGTGGTCCACTGACGAAATGTCAGCTTGTCTGCCTCAAATCTCTCTCCAAAGAAGTAACTCTGCCACTGACCCAGAATGCGTCCGGGGAGGGCAGGAGAGGGAAAAAGGAAACCATTTTAGAAAACCTTGTCTGAAATAGGGATGTAAGACACGCTCGGGTGAGACACGTATCTGAGGTGAGCTGCGTTTTCATGTACTGTACATATTTATTATGCAGTTAAAAGGAAGTATTTTGATATTAATGTGAGCCATTTCTTGGGTGGAATAGTGGATGCGAAAAACTGCGCAAAAGCACAAAAGATGAGAATCTGGATGTATAGCTGTGATCTCGGCAAATGCCTTTCTTTGAGACTCCGTGTCTATAGTTAAGCTTGTGCTGCTTGTCAGTAAATTACCCTCCAGAGTCTGCATCATCACACAGTGCGGGTTGGGATGTATTTTTCAATAAACATTAGACACTGCAGACGACTCATTTGTACAGTTAAATTACTGGAACTGGGCTGCACATCCCGCATGACGAGAACACGAGCTCCACAGATCCATTCCTGTCCTACATGGCAGGCTTGCTTTTTTGATTAGAAATGTTTCGCTCTTCATCACTATGTAGTAGAACTTAATTCTGACAGAAATTAATGCAGCCCACTCGCCGCTCGGTACGATACCCCAGCAAATCCCTGAAATGGCTAGCTTTGTACCATTCCCAGGTATTTCTAAAGGGGATATGAAAAAGAACGGCAATATTCTGCACTGCACTTGTTTACTTTTATAACATACAGAGAGGAATCCAAAAAACATGTCCTTAGACCTTTTCTGAGCCACTTGTCAGCTGCAGCATGTTCAGCAGTAAATAAGAAAATGAGCTGCTGATATCTAGCCGTTCTTGGCTACGAAAGTCGTACCGTGGACAGAGGTATTGAATAGAGGTACTCTGTCTCAGTCAGGCTTTGCAGACTTACACATTCCCCCCCTCGTGTCAAGCAAGGGCAAATGTGAACGAGGACGAGGCAGGAAGAATTTATTTGTCCCTCTGTTACAGTTGGGAACCTGGATTTTGTAAAAGGTGTAAAAGCATCGATGTCCCAATGACCCATCGAGGGCCCAACTCTGTTAAAAAGTCTCCAGATATTGTAAGATAAAATCCACAATAAACATTACTCACAGAATGGAATTCAGATATATAAACTGATAGTTAAATTAAACTTAATCTGAGTCCCTTTTGTAAGACAACGCAGTTAAATATTCCTCACTGAGCAGCGTCTTTGCAGGCCGTCTTGCGCTGATCGATGGAATAGGGTAAAAGTCCTCACACTCAATCACATGGAAATTTGTAGTGAAAGAATATACCTGTGTGGTATGAATCACAGTGACTCAACAATGGAAACAAGTCATTAGACCGTTTGGAGTAAAGAGTAACTCTCAAGTGTACCTTGATTTACTTTTGTACGTTCTTTACTCTTCCCACAAGCTGTGTTTTATTGCAGCGCTCGTGTTATTATAAGTGGTCTCGGAACAGAGAGTCGAAGCGCTCTCCGTTTGCGTTCAGGAGCGGAGGCCCTGAACGTGAATTTGGCCAGGCCCGTGGAAAATGCTTGTCATGTGATGGCAGGCAGCTGTCAGAGAAGCCATGAGGGACCCAGCTTGTCCACCCAGAGGACAGAAACATCTGCCGTCTTGGTCTTCATTAAACCGATTGTGTTTATCGTAGGCAGGGGCACCGTAGGGCCGTGGATACCCTGGCAGATTCAAGAAGCCCAACACCTCACAGGGCCCCCTTCAATATATAAATTTCTACATAAAATTAGGCTGGGGGCTAAGGTAACAGTTTCTTTAGCTATACCTCTGACCATAGGCGATATCAGAGCTCGTAATCTGGCATCTATATGTGAGATCAGGGCCGGCTGGGTTCTCGCACATGAAGGTAACCTAGATACCGGGCACCCTGCTCTCTCAGCTTTGCAGGCCAGACTGTGTGACTGCTTCAGTGGTGCTTGTCCTTTAATCAGTCTGACAGTTTTCTAAAGTCATCCTTCCATGCTGGCAGCCTACCTGTTTTCCTCCTGTTTTATTAGAGTTATGATTTGCATATAGGCTGTTATTTTCTATTATGGTTTGTGATTCCTGACATCCTACTGAGTCACTTTACAGTTTAGTTGGGTCTCTCCTGTTGCATTTTATGCTGATTTGCATTTCACTCCAAATGCTGTCTTGTCATTCGCATTTCTTTTTAAATGCCATCTCGTCATTAACCATTTGGCTTATTGACACAAATACTGAATTTATTGAATCATTATTAATATAAACCGCGAAGAAATGGTTTTTAATAGTTTCTTGCTGCTCACAGCAGACTAAACTGCATGACTGGATTAATTAATGCAAACATCTACCTCCAGTAGTTTAGCAGTGTTGGCTGTGTCTCATACTGCTAAGTGTGAGCATACAATCTTGGTGGACAAGAACTGAAAGACCCGAGAAAGCAATAGTGTCCTTTGTTTACAGTAATGCAGTATCCCAGACCCTATTAAGAAGGTGGTTTTATTAGTTTTGCATCCTAAGGTGTTTAATTTCACCTATATTTAAGTGTCAGGGTTGTCCGTCCTCCTCGTTCTTTCCTGATGCTCATCTTCTCTGGATACCTGACTTGTAATTTCCATCAGTAAATGTAATTTATCACGTAAGCACAAGTTCTGCGGGCCGCGAGTAGCTCCCCATGTGAAGGCTTCTCACATGTGACCTTTCGCTCGTGTGTGTGTGGTTCAATGTTGTGGCCTCTTCACTGATTGACACCTACGCCAGCCACACAGCCTTGCCAACATTCTAACTCCCGCCTCCCTGCAGTCTTAACACTGCAACAATTTGTCCTCGGTGACAACAGGCCCCTCGGAGACCAGCCTGGGTATAACAGATGTATGATCGTTATGGGCCGAGCCTCCCCCTTGTTCGTACTTAATTATTACCCTTTGATTTAAATCCAATCTTAGCAGTAATGAACCAAGAGCTTGCATGAGTTAGATAGCAAGTGATCCCCCCCTAACTTATAATGACTTTGCTGAATGTTTTGCTTATTCAGCTGAAAATCCACCCCCCTCCCTCTTGCAGAACAAAGGATTAGGCAGTAGAAGATGGCACTTTCATTTTAAATTGAGTCCATTTGGAGCAGTTCCTACTAACTGTTCAATATTCATCTCCAGGCATGATATCCACTAAAGTAATTGAAGTTTAGCAGATGACATGCTGGAATATGTATAAATTGTTGTATTTTTCGCAATTATGCATTTGCACAGTGCTGAGGGAAATTCTTCACGCTTGGTGGGAGCGTGCCGGCACGCGCTGCGGATGGGCCGTGTCTCCCTTGTAAACACGCGGTGGATAAGCTGATCCGTGAATGCACACATCCCCCACGACCCGCATCCCAACTCCTGGCCTATCTGCCTCCTCCACCCTCTGTTCTTTTTAACTTCCATCCCGCATTTGCCCCGTCCTGTACGTCACCTTGAGTATGAGTGGGCACACTGTTTCAATGCACTTACTTGCCGGGCTCGTCTAAGCTCTGCAGCTAGCAGTTCATGAAGATGTTTGTTTCGAGGGGCATGCTGGTTAAAAAGTGTGCTGACTCTGTCTTCTGAGGCTTCATTTACTGTATGCCTCATTTCGATGACATGTTAAATTTTAACTCGCCAGGTACCATTTTATAACTGTGACTTTCCCTCAGAAAAAAAATGACACATGACAAATCCTGATGGCAATATGGTATAATGTATATATTGACCTTTTATTCATCTAATGATAGCTGACATCTTTCTGCTTCTTGGTGGCTTAATGGAGCTTTAAACATTTCAGAAAGGGGATCGCTTAATCCTGTCAAGTTTTAAAAAATGCTGCCACCAAAACTCTGTCTGGTCTTGGGGCTGAGTTATCGGAGCGTTGTTCTGGTGGTATACGTATGCATTTAAAGACCATTACATTAATGACTGCCCCCACAAATCGATCAAGTGTAAGGACAGTGTAGAATGGATATCAGATCTATCCTGTGCTTTATCTTCCTTAACCATCTGTGTGAGTGAAGGCAAAACGTGCAATTTTTAAAAGACTGAATCTTTGGTTTTCATTTCTTTGCATCAGAGGAAATTCTGCACCTTATGTGAGGACAGTTATTGGCAGCTGGGGAGGAGGACCATAATTTTCAGTCATTTTGCTATTTTGTTCATAATTTACAGTAACAGCTGCAGAGCATTGTATGAATGCAGTTTGGTTCTTATTACAAACAAACATAGATATCAGACCAATGGAAAGAAGCAGGATGTTACTCAGAGTGCTAATGAAAGACGTGTGTCTGTTTGTGGAAGTTCTGTGGGCTCATGTTTCATTCATTCAGCTGAAGGTCGCGGTTTGGTTGGTTGGAGCCACATGGTAGCATGAAAACAAAAACCACAGAGACTTCACTTGAAGCCCCTCGAAACCAGGATGCTCAGGCTGTAAATGTGTGCCTCGGAATGCCCAGCTCTCTTCCATCAGCATTCAGAAAACACATGAATATCACTCCGTAGATTGGTCAGGTCACTCATAATGCACTGTAAGTTTAATGACTATGACAGCCATGCGGGCTGTCCTCACTCTGAGGTGCTTTAATGAGACGGTAGCATACATCTCGTGTGTGCAGAGTCACACGTCAACACGCATGGTCAAATGGAGGATCGAGGGGCATGAAAACAGCACCCGTCTGGAGCGGGCCCCACAGTCAACTTACCCGACTCGCATTCAGTGTCTGGAGGGGTGTCTGAAGCAGCATCCACCTCAAACCAGAACCAGAACTGGAGCATTAGCTAATGGATGTGTGGCACCATGTTTCAGAAGAACAGCATAGACCCTCTCTGAGTTCAGGACACTCCGTTTCGTTGGTATTCTGGTTACTGCAATCATTTACTCTCTGCACAAAGTAGATGTCGCTGCCTCCCTTTGATCATTCTGGACTGGCAATCTGTCACCGAGGCCTTATTGAGCTGCCCTTAATGAGAACATCAGAGGATTAACATGGAGAGTTGAACATTGGTACTTTAAGAAAGGTGTAAAAAGCCTACTTTTGATAGATATGGAACTGTTTACTGGATGAAATGTATTTTGGATTTTTTGGGGAGATATCAAATGGCTCATATATGATATTTGTCAAGCCGAGTGCTTCATGAAAGCTACCGAAACCTATCATTATTTTAAACGAGGAGCTACAAATTCAAAAGGCATCGCAGGAAATTGACCTTTTTCTAGACGCTCTCACGCTATCAACTCGCAGCTCTTCGGCACGTCTACAGGTATTTTTTTTAAAACATGGCAACCGTCATGCTTGCCACAGTTGAACACACAGACAGTTTCCTAGGAGAGCCTGTAAGAACAGGCAAGCGATTGTGGCACTTTTTACACGACCTGTCTGTGTTTCGGAAGATGCCTCTGAAAGCCCATCTAAAGGACAAGATTACTTCAATTATCCTTGGACACAATGAATAAGGATAATTAAATTCCTCAAAGCTGCTTTGATTAGGGCTTCATGAGACGAAGAAAAGCTTTCGGTGGAAAAATCCGGAAATATGCTGTGTGGCTTACACTTCAGACCTGGGTGTTGAGAGATGTACCATGAGAGCGGAGCACCCATTGTCTGCGCATAATCAAAGCCATTATTAATGTAACGCTAAAACCCCTTTCACCGGGCTTTGAAATCCTATCAAGTGCTTGTCCGAGAGCTGTTGATTTACCATCCAGGCGTGCACCCAGAGGCGCGAGCTTCCGGTCTGGGGGGAGCTCGGTGTGTGCAGGGCTGCGTGGGTGGTCCCTGGAGATCTGTGGATGCAGACTCCAGACGCTCTTTCTGCTGCACACCTCCTGTGCCCAAACAGAAATCATTTATAGTTGCTCTACAGGCACCAGCACTCTTGCAGGTCTCAACTTGCCTCTCGTGCTCTACTCCGCTTGGTTGATCCCACCTGGGACCAACTTGTAGGCACTAACCCCGCCCCCCCCCCCGCCACCTGGATGCCGCTGGCAGAGCACGGCTTTTTGGAGAGAGCCAGCGGGAGGCCTGTTCCCAGCGGCCGGGGACGAGTGACACGCCAGCAGAAAGGGGCTGACTTGGCCCATCCATTATGCCCCTGAGTCTACACGGTACAGCGCACAATCCCATCAAAGTCCTACATCTGATGTGGCTCATCTGGGACTCCTGAGCTGGAGATCGAGCTACGGGAGGCAGGAGATATATACGATAAAGAGAGACACGATGCCGTGTAATGTGTTCTCGTTCCTGTGGATGTCGTGTCTTTCACTGTGACTGCGTTTCCGCCGGGTGCCGGGACCAGCGGAGTGCCAGCAACGCCGCCACGGGCAGAGCCGATGGGGGCCATTTATGGTGGATTTTTTTATTTTTTTGAGAAAAAAAGAATTTACTTTGACATGGTTTCTCTGCGAACCGCTGCCAGGGGAAAATGTTCAGCCCCATAGAGCGGTGAGGAAGTACAAAATGAAACACCAAATATAATGTCGCACCAGACTCACAGTCGTACTTATGTGTCAGAGCCAAGCAAGACAATCACAATGAGAGTTGCTTGTGGAATTAAGTGGATTGTATACAGTAAAATGAAAAAGACCCATAATGTTATAGATATCCAGATTCACTCACCGGTTGATTTTGTAGCTTTGGGTAGCCTGATGTGAATCGTTCGGAATGAAAGCGCCTGTTCGCGGAGTGTAGGAAAGTGAGGCATTGCTGTACTCAACCAGCTCCTAGAACATCTCCTCTCTGTGTGCTCATCTTCTCTCCATTAGCCTTGCCTTTTCAGATGCACTGGTGGATTCCAGTAGCAAACCTCTCTTAAATGGCATCAGTGTTGAAATGGTTTGACTTTTGGTGATTGATGTAAAGGCATTTAAAACCCAAGTGCCTATTCTTTTCAAGATTTTCAGGGTTGGCCCCTGTATATAAAACAGCATTCGGGATGACACTTTTTATTGCCCTCAGAACACAAGCCCTTATTTCCATTAACAGATAGGTGTCCATGCTTATCCATTTAATAACTGAAATGCAGACCTGTTAAGTTTTTAGCCAGGGGTGAAAGGCACTGCAGTCCTGATGAAGACAGCTTGTGCAATCAGAAGCGTCAGGTATGTCAACTCAGTGTAAAATCTACCAGCTTTTTAATCCCCCTTATGAATTATTAGACATTATTATGTATTTCAGACACTGACATCAGTGTTTCCCGAATGCCAGATTGCATGAATTTTCAACTGTAGTTTTTAGGGATGTAACGATAATCGTAATATCGCAATATTGCGATATTATATACCTCGCGCCTTTGTCGGACTGTTACAATATCAACCACAATATCACGTCCATCTCAGGAAATACATACTACATTAACGAATGCTTTGTGCTCTAATGGCCGTGTGTAACCCACATGACAATAGGTCAGTAAATCCATTACAAAACAACTGTTTCAACAATAATTTATAAATTGGTCGAATAGAAACAAAACACATATACAGTATATTAACAGTACTACGGAGCCCCTCTGGTGACATAGGAGAAAAATATATATATTGCGTGGCCACGAGATAATTAAGTGCTGGCCGCGTCTTTCTTAAAGCGTGGGAACGAGTTAGATTGTCGGGATGTTGTACGCTGGTCTAATGCACTTGTCGATGACGCCTTTAGGAAGTTAACATGTGTCTTCTCACAATTATGTTATCAATTTAAAAAATTAAAACTTCTTTATAAAATTATACTTACTTTTATCCACTCTCGAAGTTGTCCATGTGTTTCTAGGCATCCGGAAATCTCGTGGCCACGCGTTATTAATTCGTGGCCACGCGATATGTATTTTTTTTCTCCCATGCCACCAGAGGGGCTCCGTACTAAACGATAATTTATCTCTTCGAGAAAAAAGATGATTGTATGCAGATTGCGAGGGGATGTCACGAAGTAACGTGGAGAGTGAGGGTTGTTTTTTTGCAGAAGCGGTTGAGGCTGGCTGCAGCGAGTGCTGCCATAGGATTTAGAATACGGTAAAAAGAAAACTTGCTAAATTTGATTTTACAGCTTATGTGGTGTAAGAAGATTTTTTAATGAACTAAAGGAAAAGGTAAATTGTTTTTTTTTCTGCGCTTCATTGACACTTCTGAAGATTTGGAATGGATATTCCTGCATGTGCTTCGCCGAACAGGGACCCACCAGACAGAGTTCATATCAGGGTGGCGGGCTAGACCCATGGAGCAACAGTATAGAGTAGAGCGAACTTTGAATTTCTTACAACGTGTGCAGTTAGGATATGATGGACTGAATTGAACTGTATATTAACCCTTGGACATTGTTATGCCTGAATTGAACGGTATATCAACCCTTGGATATTGTTATGCCTGAATGGTATATGGTGTGATTTTGTTTCTTCCCTTTATACGTGTTGAATTTTGAGTTTGATATGTGGAGGGAGGTTACTGATTTAGAGGAAATATAAATAGGTGCTAAAGATACTGGATAGAGAATTTAAATAAGGACTTATTAGGCGATTATAAATAGATACAAAATAATTATTTTATACGATATGTGTGCAGTCAAAAATTAGCAAAACTGAACTAGGATATAACTAGACTTAGGATTAACGAGGAATAACTGATTTCACCACTGGACTCAGAACCCAAAACAAACAATATTTAAATCCATAATTTATAAGGAGGATGATTTACTTTTACATTTAAATGTAAATGTATGTAAATGTATTCACGATTCTCCATGTTCTACAATTAATATTTACTAAAGGTTGCTGTTCTAAATTTTGAGGTGTCATTATCTTTTCCCCCACCACTCCCATTGAACCTAGAACTGGCCAGTAGCACTACTAAGTGGACCCAAAATAGGTTCATAAGTGTTACACGTGCACTGTTTTCACGCATTATTTAGCATGTTAGTATGTATGGGCGTGGCCTATGTTTCATGCGGTGACAACAGACCCGGCGAAAAAATGGCAGAAAACACTACTTCGGAATTGCAGAATGTGTTTTGATTAGAAGGTTCAGCTGCTGCAATAATACTATTTTATAAAGGAGCTACTGACTGCTTGTTTTTGTTTTATAATTACATGCAATGTTCAGTCATTCAGGACAATTGCTGCTAAGTTCTGGCAAAGGCTAAAGGTAATAACTAGATATTTCACTAATAAAGAAAAGCAGAAGCACTTTATGTTAAAAGGAAGAACTAATTTGATATAAATAAACATGATGATCATAAATTAGTGAGTTTTTTTCTTTTTAAATATCGTGATAATTATCGTATCGTGGACCTTTTATCACAATATTATCATACCATGGGTTTTTGGTATCGTTACATCCCTAGTATTTATATATTATTTGTATATTTACATGCATTTACAATAATAAAAATATAGTGCCCTCCACAATTATTGGCGCCCCTTGTAAAGATTTGTAAAAAGGGTTAGAAAAAATCCACCTTTGGGGGATGTAGCTTCAATCACACACTGAAAAAATGAGAAAAATTCAACCTTTCATTGAAATAAATTTAATCAAAGAGAAAGAAATCCATCGTCAAGAAAGAATTCTTTTTAACAAAAACGTATGTGCCACGATTATTGGCACCCCTGGAAATTATAGTGAACACAATGTAACTGAAGCATGTTTCCCACATAAATTGAACATCTTTGAGCTAATTGGAGTGTGTAGGAACCTTCAAGCTGTAATCCATGACTTCCTGGTTAACAGGGATACAAACATGAGGTGACACAGAGCCCAAATTCCCTTAGTCATCCATCAACATGGGAAAGATAAGAGAACATACAAATCAAATGAGGGAGAAGTGTGTTGACCTTCATAAGTCAGGGAATGGGTATTAAAAAATAAATACTCTTCTGAAAATTCCCGTTTCAACTGTTTGGGCAATAATATAAAAGTGGACATCAACTGGAACTGTTACAAACCTGGCTGGAAGGGGACCCAGGTTTATTTTGTCCCCATGTACAGTGAGGAGGATTGTAAGAGAGGCAAAAAAAAATCCCCAAGAATCACTGTTGGAGAATTACAAGACAAAGTAAAATTTTGGGGTGACCACGTCTCAAAAACCACCATCAGACGCCACCTTCATGCTAGCAGATTATTTGGAAGGTATGCCAGAAAGAAGCCTTTTCTGTCACTTAACCACAAACGTAAGCACCTGGAGTTTGTGATACACTACTGCAACTTTATAACTGGAACCATGTTCTATGGGCTGATGAAACAAAAATTTTGCTTTTTGACAGTAAACATTCAGGGTTGGTTTGGTGTAAAAAGAAGGATGGCTATAATGACAAGAACCTTATCCCAACTGTAAATATGGTGGAGGTTCTGTGATGTTGTGGGGCTGTTTTTCCTCCAAAGGCCCTGGAAACCTCGTTAGGGTACATGGCATCATGGACTCCATGAAATACCAGGACATTTTAAATCAGAATTTGGCTAGATCACTGGATCTTCCAACAGGACAATGATCCTAAGCACATGTCCAAATCAACATAGAAATGGTTAGCTGACCATAGAATCAAGAGAAGGCCTTGGACCCTGGATGATCTGGAGAGATTCCGTAAAGAGGAATGGACTCAGATGCCCTGCTCTGTATTCTCCAGCCTTGCATAATGTTATAAGAGAAGACTCTGTGCTGTTATACTGGCAAACAGAGGTTGTACAAAGTAATAAATGCTGTATGCAGGGGTACATCTCAATTTGTGATTGGTGCATTGCAAAAATGATCAACGTGCTAATTGTTGTGGTTCCTCGAGGTCGAAATTCGGCCAGCCACACAAAGCCAAAGGTCTGCTTGGGGGTGTCATTGGGTGGGTTCCTCTGTAGATTACTGTGACAGGTTCGGGGGGGTGGGTGGTTTGCACAGTCTGAATGGGCGAACTGCGACCATAGTCCGCCATGTAAGCTCCCCTAGTTTAAACCAATGAGTGTTTTATATACCTGAAGCCTTTCTTAGACGTTGGGCGGAAATGTTGACTGCCCCAGATGACTCAGTTTCGTGTTTCCTTTTATAAAAGCTATTTGGATGCATGTTTTGATGTGGTTGAACATGGTTCTTAGACCTGCCTGGACTTGCTTGGCTTTTAAGATGCAAATGGGACCACTTTGATGGTGAATGAGGTAAATTAGACTCGTCTTGTGTATTTGATAGGATTTTCTTTGCTTCTTTTTTGTCGGACATGTTTAAATGTAGAGGAGTCTCACCCGTTCGTAAAAGCCTGCGGATTGTACAGTATAATGATTCTGTGAATGAGTCATCTGGCTGAGGATGCGCTCATGGTATTTAACACAATTATGGCCCAGAATTGTGGCCCGGAATCCTCCATCCTCCAGCACCGTCACCTGTCCCATGATTATTTGGGTCGTCGTGAGTCAGACGTGTCTCAGCCTCCTACCATGGTGGACCCAGCAAGTTGCTAGAACTGATTTCTGGAATTCTGCTACAAAAATCCATTTTCTTGTTAGGTTTTCCTTGAAATCAGTGGCAGTCTTGGCCATTTATTTGCCGTCACAGTCTGTTTATGGCTTCAGGAATACATCCTGCCTTCCTGGTAGGATGTAATTACTGGCTGATGCCCATGGCTATATGACGACGACCAGCATGCATCATTTCAGCAATTCTTTAAACTTCATATGTATAAAACCTCTGAAGAACTGACGGTGCAATATCAGAAAAAATGTGACCACTGTGGCTGTTTACGTGGTTTCCATCTCACGGATGGATATTGAGTCGGAATCTGAATGTGTGAATGCAAATCGCTGAATGTAATTGTCCCGACTGTGGAAGATTTTAAAATGATATTCTAATCCCCTCTTAACATAATGGAAAATCAGTAAAGGATCAAATTAAAATTTGTGTATGCAGAGTGCATGGGATAGAGTTAGAGAAGAGCTGTAGCTTAATTGGTTTCCGGTCATCTGTCAGATGGGCACTGATGGGTCAGGCCAGTAAATGGCAAGCATCTTGTGTAATGATATGAATGTCATATTAAAAGTTTCTAATCATACCATAGAAGGAAGAAAAAGATGCAAAATAAGATGTACTACCAACCCGAAGAATTTATGAGCACTTACCCAGTTTTGTTTTATGGGATTTTAATACACAGAGCGCGGTAGAATATAAACTTCATATCTTATCTGTAGACTGAGAAGTCATGACTTATGCTCCGATTTACTTTTAATAAAACTCTACCGTCTGTGATTTTATAAAGATAAAATGCCTCACTTATGGACAAAGCTGCAAGCAGAGTGTTATGGAAAAAAGGTTAACTGTGGTTTTGTTTCCTTTTCCGAATATTGGGGGGGGCTCTCACATGTGTGATTAAACTTGACAGGATTATGTGACGGCTGCGATCTGAGATGTTATAGTAAATCTTCTTATTTACCAAAGGAGGCATGAGAGCTGATCGAAAGGGAGGGGAATGCGATTGTACTGGAGGATTATTATAGACGGAGTATGAATTACATACCGGTGGAATTTGCAAAATGCCAACCTTTATGTTAGCGTTCAGTGGATGTTCAAGGTGCATCTTCTAGTGTAAATGTGTCATCGTTATTGAACAAGTCCTCTGTGGTAAGTGGTGTTTTTGTGCCGCTTTTGAAAACGCTTTTTTTAGTACTTAATCCAGGAGATGTTTTTCATCTGTGTGCTGTAAAGCGGTCATGATCTGTCTAAGGATTTTGTTAATCCTTTGAGAGTGATCACCTATATCCAAATGCGGCGTTATCGACTGAACCAGACGTGCTATAATTTCTGTGTGCAGGTGGACACTAACTTTTTTGTATATTGCATATTTAATTAACTTTTGTATTGAAGATTAATTACAACATGAGGTTACATATATTTATGTATTCATGCATGACAGAAGGTGTTGTAGCTGAAGTATTTGACCTGAATTATAGGGTGCTATGACATCTGTAAAAATGGAGTAAACGGGTTACTTCGGATAAGCCTTTCAGATAAACAAGCCAAATTAAAATAACGTTGTGTAAGACTGAGATGTTATTTTAAATCGAATCCATTTTTTATCGTTTTTAGCTCATCTTTTCAGTTCAGAGTGCATTTTCATAAGTGGCAGTTTCTTCACAATGATTGCGCTCGAACATGTTGTTTGCTAAAAAACTTTATGCTGAATGTGTTCATTTCATTCCCCGGTTAATGAGTTTTTCTTGGCTTTTGAACAAATTGACTGCTCTTGGAAAATATGCAGGATGCCCGCCATGACGCTGAAGTTTCCTCTAGCGTGAGATCCCGCCGTTCACCTTGAAAGCCGTTGTCATTCTCGGGTAGCACAAGTGGGTGAGTGAAGGGATGATTAAATATGCATCGGGCGAGCCTCATTAAAAGTTTCCTGGGTTTCCATCAGGCCGAAGCCTGCATCGCCATACGTTACGTTGCCTTGTTTTATTTCGTTTTTTTAGCTACACCGGCTGGGCGTGACTGGCATGCTGTACCCACAAATTCCTACGCCGTTCCGTCGCCCGACTTCTGTCGGCCATTTCCTTGCCTTGTAGGTTCAAGAGAGGCCGCAGGGCTGGGGGAATGAAGCTGGTCTGGGAAGCGAGGTGGTCATGTGCTTGCATCCAAGAAGTCCTATATTTCTCAAAATTGGACGAAATGAAGTACTGTTTGAGAGGCTCTACAGAAAAATACAGCAGAAGCTGGGCCCCTCTTTATGGTATATAAAGAAGATCATTGAGCTTGCCTGTCCCCATTGAATTCATTTACCACTAGCTATTGCACTGTTAGAGGACAGAGTATACTTTCTTCATATTGTTAAGAACATTTCATCACAGCTGTACTATAATCACACTTTCTGTACTTAATGTAATTTTTTGCATTCAGTTTTTGTGTGTGTGTGTGTGTGTGTGTGTGTACTGTCAATGTTTATGGCGTGTCAACTATCGTTTACCTATTACTGCAAATTGAATGAACAGAAGTTAAAGAAAGAAATGCTGGATCAGACTCCACATGAACCGCGTATCAGTGTAAGATGTCCTGATCACATATGATCTTTCTTAAATGCAGGCCGATCCACAGAAGTTACTCACATAATGTGCTATTTTGGGAAAGCATTCCATTGTTGTCCCTCCCTATTAATTTATCAAGAAAGCAGAAATGATGTTTTGCATCCTGAAGTGTTATCGTGATCTGTATGCTGAAGTGGTGTCAGATTTTTTTGTAGCCACTGTCCACATTCTAATTGTACCACCAGTCAGTATTGCTGTATTTTGATTTATGACTAAGAATGTACCAAAAAGTAACATGCCCATTATTTGTGGCCCCTGGCTATAGCTCAGTTGGTTAAATGAGCATGTTGGCGAAATTGGTTTGATCTGTATGGCTTTTATTTTTTTTTGTTTTGAGGATTCATTTGAAGGCTTTTGTTATGTGCTTCAGAGCTGTAGGTGATATGAATCTGAATGCTTGGCATCATCTTTCACCTCCTCTCGGAGCAGAGAACTGCTGTGGCTCCTGGGTGGCGTTTGGTGGCGCTGAGAGGTCTGGGATGGATTGGGGCTCATTTCTCTGAAGGGACTTTGAATCCGACACGCCAGGTTAGCCTAACATTGGTTATATCGATTAGTTCTTTTGGAGAATACTCAGATCTGTTTTAATTTTGAAAATAAAGCCTGTTTTGGCTAACATCATGCAACATGAAATATCGACAGATTAATCACTGTCCTTGCTTTTATAACTGTTTTTTTTTTTGGTGCTGTTGGATTTTTGAAAGCTGCCCTTGACTGTCAGAAAGTAGTTGTAGTTGTTTTTTTTATTTATTTTTTTTGATGACAGTGGTTAGCGTCTTCTGTGAAATAAAAGCAATTATAATTAATTAGGCTTGAATAAAGTCAGCCACACACAAACACCCCTGTGCTGGAGTGGCAGAGTGAGGGATCAGGGCTTGTTTCAAGTAGTGTGCGGCGTGGCGGTGAAACGGAACACTAAGAGCCCAGCCGCTTAAAAAGGGAACTCATTCAAATAAACGATATATAACTATGTCACTGCATGCTAACTGTGCCTGGTTATTATGGAATATACAGCACTGTGCAAAGGTTTCTGTTCGAAGCTTATCATCTGGGTAAGTGTATGTGCTCAGAACAAAACATACTAATTTATGACATATGCAAAATTAAAAGTATCACAATAAAACTATATCAAGAATTTCTTCTGTTCTCCGAAAGCTTACCGATATCTTGTTGGATGGCTAGATGAACACCGCTTCAGTTCCCAAACCTCTCCTCAGGGGCACCACCAGCCCTCCATGTATTTGTTAGATTTCACAACCAGCTCACTTAATTAATTAATTGAATTATTTTGAAATGTCATTAAAGTATTGATTAACCACACGGGGTGGTGTAGTGGTTGAGTTAAAAAATACATGGGTGTATTGGATTGGATTGTGGTGATTCTAGGAGAGGTTTTGAAACCTTTGGTTTAGCTAGCCCACATTGATAGACATAATGTGACAGTTTTACACCAACATGAAGATCATTTAAACATTATTTCCTTTGACTGCCTAAGAGATGTGTACGGTGCCGTATTTAATATGTAACTAGCAGAACAATTACGCATCTTTGTATCCTGATATTTATGATCGTTGGGCAACGTTTTCTTGAAATCTCAGCAAAAAACACTGTATCCCCTGGAACGGTGTTAATGTACTATGAATGTGCTAAGATATAATCATTTTCTGGATGGAAAAACCCAGCGGTAAGATGGTCCTTATTATTATGGTAGTTGCTCTCATATAATGATTATATGTATCGTTTTTTTTTTTCTTTAACTACTTACCTGCTTCTTTAACCTAGTTATCCTCATCAGTGACTGTCACCCATTTCATGTGTCACCTGGCTCTATTCAACCTGCCCTGATCCTACCCCCCACTCTAAAACAGCGATCCATTAGCAATCTTTTGCTGGTCTCGGAGAAGTCAACTCCTGTCTTCATCTTTCATGATGTTCCTTCCTGAAGGCAGCCTGGGTGCGCGAGAGAAGCCCCAGATGTTTGACCATCAAGCATCTGTCCTTCACGTCCCAGACAGCAGGATGACAGGATGAAGCTGGGAGTCTGCCGTGATTGCCTGTCACCCCGGCAGATTGTCCGGTGCCTCTCGCCTGGGGAAGCATCTCCGCCGTTATCTGACTGGCTGTCATCGCCAGGAAATAACTGTCAGGTCGCATTAAAAAGGGGCTCCTTGATAGGATGAGTCTCGAGCCGTATCCTACAAAGTTGTTTCGAGTGCTTCTGGTGCTTTCATGTTAGAAGGCAGATCAGGGGATACAAACAGGTCATTGACTGCAGCACCGTACTGTACAGGCGCAGGGTAATCGATTTCCGACACAGGAGACTGACATCCGAAAGCTGGGGGTCGTGCATGTAGCTCAGGTCTGCACTGATTGGCGTTATTGATGAGTGCCAGTGTAACGCAAATAAGTCTCCCTGTAAAAAGGTTAAGACCGTACCTTTACCGTATGAAATCGTACACACTCTAACGGGTGCTAGGCGAGGTCTTGTTAGCGTTGCATATTTCCTATACCGCAACATAGGTTACTACCCCTGGATAGACCCGTTAAGTCCTGCTCTGTAATCTCCCATTGTGCGGTTCGTCAGAACAAAGGACTTTAAGCCAATTACATATAGCATCAATAGCCATTAACAGGGGCTCACAGTTTCCGCACAGAATACACTGGGCGAAGTGACGAATCAATATGCTCAGGCGGAGTACAGAAACGTAACAACTAGAAGGTATGTGTAATTAGGCCTCTTTAGCGAACGCTGGGAGCAGGCCAGGGCGTATGCGCACATAGATGTGGTCCACAGATGGTTCTGGCTGCTGCCCATAAATTTATGGTGCCTGCGTTATCGCTCTGATCCATAACTCGCCCTGGTGATGTTCTGTTTGCTGCAGAATCGGAATTACAAAAATGAAGCCCATTTTACCTTCAGTTTCAGGCATTGCTTGCTAGCTGTTATTTTCATAGATGAGTTTAGACGTGTGTTATAGCCAACATTGCCAACCTTTATGTGACTGATATTTAAGCTTAGAAATCCTCTATATCCACTGTAAGCCCCTTCTCATTGCACCTTATTCATTAGTATAATGAAGATTATTTGGGATGATTTGGTTAATGTGTTCGGATACAGGGCTACTTCTAATGCTATTTATTTATTTTGGTAGTTGTTTTTGTAAGAGTTTTTTTTGGGTGGGTAACAACTTGAAGGGGCACAAATACTTAGTAGTAACTCAGTTCACAAAGGTTTGCAGAATAAGCAGACATATTAACGAATATAGTAACTGCTTGAGATAAAAGACGAGTCACGATTCATTAATGATGAACAAACAAAAGATCAATATGTAACTAAATTGTAGTTTTTGGTTAATTAATATATAAGTAAGACCATTATAGTATATTATTTGTGGCCCCTCAAGTAAAGTGTTACCTTTTTCTGTTTTGTGCAGTTTATATGACTTATAGTGCAGATTCGTTCTTGGCTCTGTGATGTGGTTGCTGTTCTGGCTAATTTCAGTCTCACCTTATTCCCATACACTGTATACTATTGTCTGGAGTTGAGTATAAATGTGTTTTCGTGGCCACATTGCTGCTTCTTATTGCCATAAGGAGAGATCCATTTCTGTCTGCCTACATTTACGTATTGGGGCATTAGTATCCATTAATCAGCCAGTCGGTCAGATATTACTCTGTCGCTGCTTTCGTGATTTTCTGAATCCGGCTGTGCGAGCCTCTTCTGGCCTGCATTTGTATTTATATAGTGTTTACTGTATTTGTTTAGAATGCATGCGCTGAGGGGCCGTGGCGTATGGGCTGTGAAATTACTTTTCTTCCTCCTTCCAATAACTTTATATAATTTCTTTAGCTCCTTCACCCTTTCTCCATACGAGATTAGGTGGCCCCTTTAATGCAATTTTGTTCCCAAAACAAACATTCCATCACATTCAGCATCTGTCTCGAGTCTTTTCGGAAAATGCCATATTCTCCAAATCAGCTTGTTTCTCTCTCTCTCTGTGTCTGGGGGGGGGGGGGGGGGGGGGGGGGGGGGGGGGGGGGGGGGGGGGGGGGGGGGGGGGGGGGGG
>JAODKC010000095.1:23242363-23256906 GCA_026777985.1 Mormyrops attenuatus | reverse complement strand
TCCAAAAAAAAAAATTCAATACAATTCAGCATCTTTTTGGTTTCTTTTCGTAAAATGCAATATTCTCAAAATACCCTTCTTTTTATAAGTCTATAACTCTGTCCCCCCCCCCCCCCCCCCCTTTGGGTTTTATTAGATATTCATGATAGCTACTTGCCCCTCACATTTCATAAATAAAAACAAAAAACAGAGTTTATAACATTGTTTCATGTGCAAAGGGGGCAGTTTTTTCGAAGATAAAGAATGCTGTCTCTGATTACAGGATAGATGCTGTGAAATGTTTGAGCCTGACCAGTTATGTGGTTCTAACCTGAATTTGTGAAATAAATTCAAAATCCTCAGCTGCTGTATGAACTTTGACCCCCTACTCCTGATAAATAATACAGAATGCAGGCAAAACAGAAAAAAAGAAAGCGAATACTGAAATGCCTCAATATGCATAATTACGGTGTAAAATCAGGCATTTTACATATTCTTTTGCTGTTGATGTAAGTGATGCGCTCATGTTTTACTGAGACCTTTGAAATGCATAACTGCAGTAATTACTGCTATGTACTTCCATTATGCATTCATTCGTTCCATATCCCTCTGTTGCTGTGTTGCCTGTATATGATGTTTTTTTTTAATTATTTGCTGGTAATATGTCTGTGCTGTTTGCAAAGCATCGAAGTGCTTTGGGGCAAATGCATGAAGATAGTTGAAAATATACCAAAAATAAACTGAAATGAATAAAGCGGGTTCTGTGGTACAGATTATCTGGGGCATCGACCCAACGGACATCAGCAGGTGATACCGCATCCAGCCATGCCCGCTCATACTTTTGTTGGCTCTCACACACCAGATACTCCTGCTGTCTCGTACTGCTGTACGCTTCAGTCTGTGTCAGAGTACACTCATACCCGGCTGACATCTTAATCTCTGGTCACAGTTGACAAACCTTAAATAATATCTGGGTTTATAAGTGACTTCTTGATAACACGTTGATAAACGTATTGTTATTGTTATAAGTTATTTTGTTATCCACAATCCCCCTCACCTGTGTTATTAACTACACTGATATCGCTTGTTTTTTACTTTTGTTCTGGATTTGCGGTTGATATGTTGATATCTCTTAGCTGTGTTGTGGCACATCCCTCAGATGAGGGCAGACGTTTGTACTTTAATATTAAACTTCAATATTGAACAGATATATGTAATATATAGATATGACTTTGCCATCATGGCACATGGCAGGTATTGGTCGACAGTGATGGGTTAACATGTTTAGAAAGTGTTTCGGCTTTTCCCCTTAGAGGGTTTTATGTTGTGCAGAGGATTGTGGGGAGTTAAAAAGCATGGTTACACCTAGCTGTACACGCGAAGAGACACCCAGCTGCTGCGAAACTGGCAGCTGCCAGCAGTGATCCGTTTGCATTCTGCTAAATTCACGGCCTGATTCATGGGGAATCTTTAATGACACTACATGGTGTTCGGGGTTACAGTAAATAGCTGCAGTGTCCATGCAACATAAATGAGAGCCGGCTCATTTTTTCATTATTTTCAGTCTTGAAGAACTGATTTTTGGTCTCTGGTTTTCTCTAAAAAAAGGATTTTTTCCCCAATGCTTTTATGTGCTTTATTTTAATGCGTGAAATGTATTTTTAATTGTATTTATTTTTTTTGTACATAAGCTTAGTAGTCTTGAGATACATGTATGTGTTTTCTTGCTTAGGTCTCTTGGCTGAGGAGTTTGTTTCTAGTTAAAAAGTACTATTTTTTGTTTTGCCACCATCGATTAAGCATGTTTGCTTCTCACATTGAAAACTTGCAAAAGGACATGAAGTCAGCCAAGTGTTGTTGGGCTTCTGGGAAATGCAGTCATTTTTCATTTAAATGATTAATTCCTGGGGGCAGAGTGGTGGCACAGAGGGGAGCTGTTATGGGCTGAGATCTCTGGGGGCTTTAGGTTTGAATCTGGTGAAGTGCTGTGTGTCAATGCCGTGCACCAGTGCTGTGTATCAGTGCTGTATGTCAGTGCTGTGCGTTAGTGCTGTGTGTCAGTGTTGTGCGATATCCTGATTCCAGTAAGATCTCTGTTGCATGGTTGTGACAGTCTGTGGACAAGCGGCTATGGATGACCATGAAGGAATTATGTCCGTCAGTATGACCACCAGCAGAAGGAAACCACAGGGGAAACTTCCAGCAGTAGATCTGAACGGTCAGGATACAGCCAGACTCCTAGATAGGCCGGCAGGTCTAGAGGGAAAGCAGGCAACCAGTCAGTTCATGTTACACCATCCTCAGCGGGAACAAGGATTTTAAATAATTTATAATGTGTTGAAAGTACTGTACTTATGCTTTCCACAGTTTGAGATGATTGACTAAAGATGGATGTTTTTGTCTGCATGAAGAATCAATTATATAATACTATTTCAAAATGTATGTTTCCTATACATGGGAAACAGGTCACTGAAACATTGTGTCGACAAGTTAGTTTTAATGATGTTATTGCTTTTTATATATTATTAATATTTGAGGAATTGAATAGCAGATTTCCAACAGAGTATTCTTGTGCATTATGCCTGCTTTTGTACTGAAACACATATATAACTTTTAGATTTTATATAATCACGTTCTCTAAAGTTCAACATTAATGATGTAAACATGACTGACATGGGTCATGACTGCCAATAGCCACCTGCCAAAAAAATATTATATCACCCTGCGTATGTCTCTTCAAGGTTCAGCATTTTTGGTAATGTAGTAACTGAACAATAGAGTGTATTTGGTTTGTATTCGACAGCCTTTTTTGTGATTTAATGCTGATATGTACACTTTCTATAAATACCTGTAAGACACAGGCAGACAATATTATTCTGCATATTTAAGATACGAGAAACTGGTCTTTATTAAAAATGTAATAAAAACATGACGGTGATGGTTATCTGTTTTAGCTGCATTTAGCTGTTTGAATCAGAACTCAGACTAAAATAAAGACATTTTTTACAAGCACTGTTATGTCTTTGTGTGTCTCTTTTCAGTGGCGGTGCTGCTTAGAGCAGTGGTCCGTTTTCATGTGAGATATTACGGACGCTGCTTTTTAAAGGTGCCAGAGTTTTGCATTAATAATGAAGTCAATCATCTTCTCAAAATGCCAGAGTTCCATTAGGCTCGCAGGAGCACATTTAGCGTTGGTTCGAATTCTGAGCATGAAATGAATGGAGAAGAGAGGCATAATTATCATTTAAGAAATGTAAGGAACAGATTATGTGAAGGGTTTTTGAGCATTATCTGCTTGGATGGTTTGAATGTGTTCAGTTAGTAAATAAAATCGCATTTTGGATTATGTAAAAGCCGTGGATTCAATAGCTGTACACTATACACGGCATCGTTTAGTATGGCCGCTAATTGAACAGTTTCTTCCAGCCTTCTGTGTTACCCTTTCTTTTGATTATTTTGATTATGTTAACAGTGTTACGGTAAATATTGCTGTCGGGAGCACGCAGAGCTGTGTGTTTGGCAGCAGAAAGTGTGGATTAAGAAAAAGACGCATATCATTCAAACATTTTGCGGCAAGTGATTAAGAATTTTTCCGCATTGCATTGTACATGTTGAAATGCCATATGGTTGGTGTTAACTGCCCTGGTTATAATATAATATTATATGATATTATAGTGTGTAAGTTTTAGTGTTTAATGGCCAATTTAGTTCTCTTGGTTTTCAGTTAATTGATGAGTTTGTTTAGTCGTGTGCCTGTCTGACTGTTGGTTGTAATCGTATTTAATCGCAGGGTGTATGAGTGGACGTTAGCCCACTCGATGTTTCTGCACGCAGTCCAGTCGGAGAACAAGCTGAAGACGTTAAGTGTTCTTCGATGTGCGTGTTTACGCCTCACTTGGCTGCTGGTGGGTGCTTCGGGAAGCCGGTGTGCCTGCCTGCCCCAGAATGGGCAGCTTTCACATCACATAGAATTCTGCATTCTGCTGTGCTTTTTTCCACCATGGCAAATCTTTGTCTGATACCCAGCAATAACCACAGAGTAACTGAAATTTGAAATTCATTACAGATGCTCCTCGGGTTACAAATGGTCTGTGTTTTGATATTTCGACTTGGGTGTGGATGGGTATGATTATTCAAGAAATTTCATGAGATATTCAACACTTTAGTAAAAAATAGGCTTTGCGTTAATGATTTTATGAACTGTAGGCTATCGTAAGTGTTCTGAGCATGTTTAATGTACGCTAGGCTAGGCTATAATGTTTGTTAGGTTAGGTGTACTGTAGTAAAATGCATTTTCACCTTACGATATTTTGGCCTTACGATAGATTTATCGAAACGTAACCCCATCGTAACCCTGGGAGAGGCTCTTTTGTAATAATTGCTGCGTGAGTGATATATATTATATATTTTCTTAATTTCCCGCCTACGTAAAAATGTCCCATATAATGCTGGCCAATTGGAGTCTGATTCTAAACTGATGTAGGATTAGAAGACTGCCATGTAGTTTTCTCAAAGAGAGTATAAGCTTGTGGAGAGTGAGCAGGTCACTGGGCGTACGCGACATGTATCACTCTTACTTCTTTGGTCAAGGTGCCGGCAGCTAAGCTAGCTAAATGCTTAACCAAAATATTTTCTTACTATAAATATATGACATCTTATTTGGACACTTGTATACTAAAGCGTGCTTAAGCGGACTTGCCAGAAAACCTTCCAGACTTCCACCTCTGTGGCATCTCAGCCGGGGGTGCCCCAATTCCCCAAACCGACTCAGCACATGTGGGAGTTTTACTTACACAAAAATGATTGGTTCAGAGAGATAACCAATCAGATTGTAGAGGAGGTGGATCCAAGCAACTCGACGAAGCTGGACCAAGACATCTAATTGCCTCCTTTAGTTGCTTAGACCCACCTTTTCTACAATCTGATTGGTTATCTCTCTGAACCAGTCATTTTTCGTTCTTTCCTCAAAACAATTTTACGTAAGTAAAACTCCCACGAGCTGACACAACCCCAAAGGAACTACCTTTTCACTTGATCTCTTAATCCACCTTTGAGTCCGTCGTCACTCTACCACTCGCCAGTTACTGCTGTTCTTTTTTCCAGCCATCAAAGTGCTGTGGAGCTGCTGCCACCTAATTCTGGGCTTTAGGTCTTGATGTTAGGTTTGAGATGCGAGGTCCGTGTGGCCCGAGAGCTTTCATCCACTCCCTATGTGCTGCAATTACAGCAGCCATGCAGCAGTGTCCTCAGAGACCTTTCCTCCTTTCAGGCTCCCGGCTAATCCTGTTGGTATTGGTGAACGAATTACTGCTCATTAAAGCAGAATGATTTGGAGTCAAGGTCAGGAAAAATTAAATCATTTCCATTGATTTGAGTTCAGAGTGTGATTAACTAGTCTAATATAGATCTATGCCATCCTCCCTTCTTCCATATTTAATTACACCCCTTGTTTCCAGCATTAAGCCTTATTTTTATGAGGGCGGCAGAGACAGAGATCGCTGAGTCTGGACCATGGAGAGGTGGCAGATGCTTGCATGGTGACTTTGGAACACAGTCGATACCGTTGAGTCAAACATAGACCACAAGTGTTCTTACACTCTTGTGTTTCGTGGAGTTCCTCTCTGAAATTTGATAGATTCTCTGATGCACTCATATGAAATGACACAGTGTCTTAGACACCATGTTCCGTGAGGTACTGATCATTATTAAGTCAAAAACTTTCTTTCCTACAAGTTTCCAAGACCACACTATTTTAAACTCGAAGGCATCATTTCATCTTGTAATCTGACACATTCATCATACAGTGGGAACAAATCAATTGCTTTGGCGTACATTTTTTAGTTAGAGAGAGGATCTTGAGTATAGTACAGTAACTGCAGTGCAGGATGATGGACTTTTCTGTATTAATGTAACCGCATTGTCCTGCTTTTTTGAATATGAACACAAAATGAGTGAGATGGAGACAGTACATATGAAACTAAGCCCTTTTTACCCAAATTTCAATGGAGAAGTAGTATTTGTAGCATGGAGAGCTGTAAGTACTTTGCATAACTATGAAGTGTTGTTGATATGGGGATAGGATCATATCTGTGCACAAGTAGGGGGTTTCTAAATTGGGAATAGAGTAAAAAGGAAACACAGGCCACAATGTAGGGAGCAGGCTGGATGGGATGTCAGTCAAGAAAGGGGCAGACTTGTGTTTGTTAGCTATCAAAGTGCCGGGGGATGTATGTTTACAGTTAACTGCGTGTATGTCATGTTTCATGATGGTCGTCCTTTCGGGTGTCACGTATCCTTGATTTTCGAGTGAAGCCTTGACGGTTTCGCAGCAGTAGTGTGAATTCCCATAAATAGCGGGGCTGCTATGCTAATGTGCTGAATGGAAGGCAAGGCGCTGTTGGGTTGGTATATAATCAAATCACAGGGAGACATGATGTTTGGCACAGGAAGTACTAATGCATGAGTAAAAAGGGATCTTACAGGCAGTCTATGGAGACTTATGCCTGTATAATAATAATTTAATATTCCAGATTAATAAGATTAAAAAAGATTAAAGCTTAGCTTTATTTACTTGCTCTATTCCTGTTGATCCTCTTTAAAATTCTTCTTTTAATGAACCCACAAAGACCATTACTTCTGTTACGGGCAGTATGACACGGCGCTTTGTCATTGGACATTAATCATAATTTCTCAGTGCATTTATCACTTGATTGTTTGGCCACGCAGCTGTTCCAGTGGCTTCAGATAAATCATTCCTTTTCACGCAATTTTTTTGTGTGCATAAACATGCCCGTCGCCCCTCTTGGGCTGCGGTCACAGTGCTCAGAGGTGCGGGAGGAGCCAACAGCTACTCAGGGGATGTGAGAGGAGGCTGGCAATGAGGGGACCTGCGCAGAAGGTGTGACCCCAGATAGTTAGGTAACGTGGTCATGCCGCTCAAAGTTTTTTTAATTCCCCCTCATTGATAGTGAGGTACTACTTAACAGCGGAGTATTACAATTACCAGCTGTAATTTAGAGTCAGGCTGCGGTGGAGTTCACTAATTAATTAGGGTAGTGTGAATGGATATGCCGCTCTCTTCCCTGGGCTCCCACTGGTTATTTGCTAAAACACAATCAGGAACATTGTTTGCCTGGTGCACCCAGGTGGGAGGTACCTCCTAAAGGACATGAATTACGACTCTGCGAAGCTTTCCACCACCGAGCGCAGCATGCCCGGGTTACTGGCGGGATGAAGCAGACTTTTATCGCCGTATTGGACTGGAAGGAGTCGAGTAGCTTCTCTTTTTTTCTTTGCTTTTTAGACAGCCGAGTCAACCGGCCAATCACAGCAGCTTTCATTTGTCACTCAAGCACTGCGTTACTGATAATGAATAAACACTTTATAGTATTGCACAGAATATATGCATGTTCATATCGAATATTACAAGAAAAACAATGCAACACTCAGAGGTTGTATTTTTCAAATTTTACAGGATGTAAAAATGTATTAATGTACATGATGGAAGAATTATTAATTTAATTAAAATTACAATGACCAATTTTATGACTTGTATATATAAATAATTGAATGTTGTAGACCAAATTTTCGTGGTCTTTAAATAAGTTATGTTGATGGTGTTGGAGTAAAAATAACAATATTTACATTAATCTACCTTAAGATTAAGGTATATGCTTTGCATCATTAAGACGGCCTGTCTAGTGTTACGCTTTTTATAAACTTTCTGATACATACAGCCGAGTAGCTTTCAAATTAGGTAGCTTAGTCAGGGCCAGGTGTATGTAATCTGTCCTGTCAGGGCAGCTTTAGTTAAATGTCTGTAATTAATTAACTGGTAAGTATTATGAAGTTCCACTGAAATATTTCTGCATCCATCAGTAAATATTATGCCTCTGAATTACTATAAGCATGCTAGTTATAGCATTCCTCAGCGAACAGTTGTTTCCAACCAGAAGATCGAAATCATGCCATAAATGTGATTTAAACACAACTCTTATAGATTTGTAGTGTTTTGTCTCTTGTGGTCAAGTTTAATCTCACACTTTACAAACAAACTGTGGCTGGAATAATTCATTCCTCACACTAGAAAAAATCTTTCTCTGGCTAGCCACTCTTGCAAATAGCTAGCAAGACCCTTATATTCATTAAAATGTTGTTTTCATAGAGAACAATCACATTTTTCGCGTGGAAATGGTTGCCATATGTAAATATGCTTTTGTTTCTTTGAAATACTTTATCTTTGTTTATCTTGTACAAGATGGAAGAAATATTTCTTGAGATATTTTGTCCTTCATCTGGCAGACAATGAATTTGGATGCTTCCATTTGGAGATATTATTATCAAAATATTATAATAAATATTCTGCATTTACGAACAGATCCAACTAAATATTAAAAAATACTGAAAAGACTATTACAGAAAGTTACACATAGACCACTGACTGTTATGTGTTGCATAGATATGAATGATTACGTCAAGCACGGGCTGGCAAACAGTCTTGCAGGAAAAAGACCATCTGTCCACCTGTACTTGGTGTGGATCTATCTTGTTTAGCAGAGCATTTCCACTAAGATCGTGTGTCTTCATGCAGTGAGCGCCAGAGAACACTGTGGGGTGATTGCATCCTTCCCGTGGTCAGAATTCTGCAGGACCAATTCACTGTCCTTTACCATGGTCCTGCTGCAATAGGGGTCAAGATGCACTGAGATCTCCTGCTCATTCAGACTCATTTGAGCTTCACATCTGGAGCTGAATGTCAGCAAGGGCTTTTAACTAACCACTTAAAAGACCTAGGAATAGGTGCTCAAGTGCCGTCAGTGACCTGAAATCGGTCTGTTATAAAATTTAAACTAATCATCTAATGAACCAAATGTTGTTCATGCTGGGAGGAACTCTCACAGTGATTCTAGGTATGGACAAGCAGCATCCATCCATCCATCGATCCATCCACCTTTCAGGTACTTTTTGCAGTGCTAGCCTTGAGTCTCTCCCAGGAAGCACAGGCCAAAAGCAGGGGAACACCCTGAATTTCAACAGTAAAATATCAAGCGGTATAAATGACTAAAGAAACACTGGGATCTGTTTGCCATAAGAAGCTTCTTTGTAGGCCTGTCTGACACTGGATCCCTCAATCTTCACAACCTTGCTGGAGACCTACAGCTGTGAAGCCCAAAATTTGTTGACGAAACATTACATTTACCTGTGCGATTTGTTGCTCTGCTGTCTCCCTAGACCATGAATAATTGAGGAAAACGATCCTGTTTTCTCTCAGAAGTCTTCGCCACCATCCCGCTCTTTGCGGTGGCGATCCAGCTGAGCATTTCCTTAAAAGAAAACCAGAAGGTCATGGAATGAGCAGACTGGAATTTCGCAGGATCCCTCTATATCTTAAGTTCATCATTGCATGATTCTCTACTACTGACTGTACTTTGCTACAACTATGTGCGTGTTGTGATAAGCGGTAGCTTTGAACCTTCATTGAGAGACAGCAGTGAACTGTTGGGTCAAAGAAGTGTCTCTTGAATTAACCCAGCTGGCATCCTCTTCTCTCATGTAGTCTGAAATATCAGCATCATCTCCAAGATAAAAATTGGCTTTAGGGGTTTTGATTGTCTGAAGTAAATAATGAATTAAAAGGAAATGAATTTGCCAATCACATCAAATACTTGGAAGTCCATGGTTATAGCAGTTCAGTTCAAAGAAGCTGTGGTGGTTTGATTATGTCCAGCCCTGAAATTTGGTGAACCCCATGGTTATGAAAAAATGAATCACACTAAGCCTGGAAAAGAATGATTTTAGGGTGTTTTTTTTAAAGGAACATGGTCAGTAATGAGTTAAGACAATTACAAGAGCAACATAGTTTTTTGTGCTTTCCTTCCTACAAAAGAAGGAGAGTGAAGACGTTATTATCAGTGTGATATTTAAGGATCACATAATCGCTGATTTCATTCTGCTTCCAATGTTTTCAGCAGAATCTATTTAGGCTCAAATCATCTTCTGAATGTTATTTTCATAATTACTGAAGAGGGTGCTTTTTGACTTTCTGCTGTAGCATATCCCCAGTCGTCACTTGCTATGGGAGGTGTTCTTGTGCACTGCAGACCCAAAGGGTGTGCTGCTTTTCTTCCTGACTGCCAGAGATCAGTTGGGTCGTGTTAAGTTGATGATTCCTCAACCCACACTGGTAACTAAGGCTCAGTGAGCAGAACATCATAAGGAAACCCATCCTTTAAACTTCCATTAAAGTTTTATGGCAACCTTCGGATCCTTTGGTCTAACAACCTGTAGGTCACCCGGATGCACTTCAGCCATCTCTAGATCTGGTTTAATTTGATCCATGCTTTGGTGCTGGGCCCAGACTTTCTGGAACGTTCCAGACTTTCCGATTGCAAGCACGCTTGCTCTGCCGAGAATTCCCATGCGCTGCCATAATGAACCTAAATACTGTCAAGGTTCTGAAGGTTGTGAGTAGCGCTCAGTTTCAGGCTGTATCCGAATCCGGAATGGTCCTGGCATTAAGCCCGCAGAGAAGCGATGCTGAGAAGCCGGAAGATCACAAGCTTCCAGCGGCTCAATTTAGCTTGGAAGCGTCAGATTTTTATCTGTCACAGACATGGGGGAGTTGTGTGGAGTTAAAGTGACCGTCTCGAGTTGGGCCTGCCACACAGAGATCGCTTATTACCCATCACGGAGCCTTCCTCTCCTGCTGACAGAGGCTCGTGTCTCTATTATTTTTTACCCTGCTTTCCCCAGTCATGCTTCTAAAGACACTGCCTTAAATCGTTCATAAAACTGAAATGTTGGCCCACTACCAATAGTAAAAGTGACAGAAATTCAAACTTTAAAAGTTAATGAAATGAATATGAGTCCAGCAGCGAGTAACACTGCCCTTGCTGAGTACTGAGCCTAATCCCCAAGTGACCTCATGCTGTATATACATTAGGAGAGAATAAATTATTACCTTCATTACCATTAATTAAATGCAAATCATAACGACTTAATGTTTGTTCTTTTTTATGATTTTGCAATCCTGTGTCCACCTAAAGCTGATAATTAACTACCTAAGAGGACAAGTACTCAAAGTAAAACAAGGTGCCAAAAATAATAACAACATTGCCAAAATAATTACACAGGTCACATTCAAATACTAATTAGACAAGAAGTATATGAGACTTCCAGCAAAAATATATTGTAGTGCAACGAGGGTTTCTCTTTGGAGCAGGGATATTTCTGTGTTTGACGTGCCGCCCCCTCATAGCTGTAGCACATAGCGTAACGTTTTCTAGCCATGGAATGTCACGGGAACTTAAATACTGTGCCCGATCTTTTCAGCTGTGTGAAAGTGCCAATGTATTCTAACCTGTGCGCCGCGCTCCCATGTGCTACCGGCGGAACCGTTCCAGATGCTACAGGAGCTGAATTTAGGCACCAGTGGCTTTAGTAGAATATATTTTGACTAAACAGACACGTGTGGCTCTGTAGTGGTTGGGAAAAGATGAAGAAAACTTCATGATGAATCATGTAATGTCCCTTTAATACTGTCAAAGGGATCTTTCTGGGGCATAATCTAACAGCAAATTTTGAAATGTGGCTTTAACCTTGAGTCCTTCCTCATTGCCAATATTAAAATAAAATACATTGTTTGTTGAGTTAACCTGAATATCAAAGCGTTTAAATTCTTTAAGATTAGAAGTCTGAACATTTTCCGTTCTCTTACAATTGATGTGCGCAATAGCTATAATATAAAATTAAAATTGAACGGCAAACAGAATGCTTGAGGGGTATCAGTGAATCCTTCATTTAGGGTATGCTTGAATGAATCTGCAACTCTGTTTTCTGCTTTTGATTTAGAGTATAAATAATCGAGCAGGCTAAGGCATAGGCATATTTACTGATAAGAAAACTTTAATTGTTCTGTTTTCAAGCTTAAGTTATGAACAGTGTGATGATGAGAAGGTGCAAACATCATAGAGTGAACTTACACAAACCTAGAGGGTACAGCCCGCTGTTTTACCTTTAACTAGTAGAAAGAGTACTAAAATAACGATAAAACATGCAGTATAGCAAATACATACACCAGTAACAGTTGTTTGTTATTATCAAGTATTATGGGCTGTACATAGTCCTATGTGCCATGCTGTTATACAACTACCAGTACAGGTCTTTTTACACCAGCATCACCACAAAGACGCGAGTGATGCGTTGCGCTGTGACGTCTTTGACCAAAACACCAACATGCATTCTATGTGTGACAGTAAGTTTGATTCTGTACAAAATGTAGATATATGTCTTACAATCACTACCATGCATTTCTCCACACTAAAGGCACTTGTTCTTCTGCATTACCACATGCAGCTTGGCCCAGCAGTGTATCTCACCTCCATAATGTATTAAAACCACCAAACCACTTCATACATGTCTGAAACACCAAACACTGGCTCACAGTCTCCACCCAACAAACACGCTTTGTCGCACATAACAAAATGACCATTTAGAACACTAACAGGAAGCATTAAAAGATGCATTATTGTGTCTTTGAAATATGTTTCAGTTTTCTTCTAAATCAATGTTCCACAGAAATTATTCTGCTTTTAGTCAGGCCTGTTTGGCCCCGGTCTTCACATCGCGTCTAATGTACTCTCTGGCCATACCTCTGTGAAAACATTAGCATGACTAATCCAGCCTTGGCACTCCTTAGGAGAAATATGTAGGCATGTTCCAGTAACATTTGGTCATGTGGGTCGTGGTAGGACCCCTTCCACCTCCATGCAGAGAGGAATTCCTCAATTTTGAGTGCAGGACAAGGGAGTATGTTAGCAGGAAAAGTGAGGACATCCCGGGAGGTGCTGCAAAGCGTTCTGTGACTGCAGCAGAGTGGTGAAACGCCACATCATCCCATACAACAACAAAGGCTCGCACAGTTCTTCTCACTTGCCGTTTTTCCTCTGCTAAAAAAGGAGAAATATCCCTATAGGTCATATAGGAACTATGTTGGTTGGGTCAACGACTGATTCACGCAGCATTAGGCCTTCATAGGATAATGCTGAGCACGTTGTGATGTTTGCCGCTCTATGGCCAGGGATATTCACTGTTGCTTTTTCCAGTTGCATTTCTTCCACCGTACCCACCCAGGAAGGGGCGCCAACCCATCGCAGGGTGCACTCACACATGCACACCTATGGAAACCCCATGACGACACAGGGAGAACATGCAAACTCCACACAGATGGAGCCATGGCAATGACTCGAACCCAGGTCCCAGGGGTGTGAGGCACAAGCCGCTGCACCACCACTCCACCCGTCATTATCCATTTTCTCATTTTGGTTTTGGAAACAAAGATTGAAAAAACAAGCGTTTATTTTTTTAATTTTTTATTTAGAAAAATGAATGAACGAGTGACATGCAGATTCATCCCCTTCTCTATGGAAATGTAGCAAATTGTCATGTAGTGAGGCTAGACGGAAAACACGGAGTTGTGTATCAGGGCAAACAAAAGAGGATTTAATAAAGGTATAAACAAAACCAGATCACAGGGGATCAAAAGGGACAGAATCTGGACAAGAACACAAAACGCAGCACAATATTAATGATGGACCTGGGACTCACAGGACAGGGAAGCACTTATATACAAGGATAATGATTAGATGATTATGTTAGAGCCACGCCTGGTGGGTGTGGCTTGCTAGAGCCACGCCTGGTGGGTGTGGCTTGCTAGAGCCACGCCTGGTGGGTGTGGCTTGTTAGAGCCCCGCCCGGCAGGAAGGAGACACCGGGATCTAGTGGGGCAGGACATGACACAAATTGCACTAATTCAGTTTGTGAGCATGTGCAAGATGGGCCCTAAATACTTAAAGATTTGCTGGTGGTGGAATCGGAGTGAGAAAAGAGTCCATGAATTTTGTGAGATGTGGTCATTGAATGTATTTTGTGCCACAGCAAAGACAAGCGATCTATAGTTTAGTCCGCTGTTGTGCTGACTGTGTGAAGAATTCTGAAAAGTGACTGCAGTATAGAAGAATGCTTCTAGCAATTGTCAAAATTGTAACATTGCACTTGCACTAAGTAAAAAAAAAAATCATAACTCATCAAAGCTTTGAACATCTTAAAAAATACTCTGAATTAATAGATGGGTTTAATCCCAGCGCACTGTTGAGCTGAATATGGATCGACAGTGCATCTGCTGTCTGTTCAATAGTTTGTAAGAGTTAATTAACAGGACAGGATAAGGGAATTTTCTTCCTTGCATTGTTCTAATTTACTGACAGTGGAAGATCATCTAATTATGGGGTGAAAATTAGTTTCAAGTGTATTTTATAGTAACTTGTAGCCAAGACTCATTTGTAATTATGAAATGTAAAAGCAAACTGCTTTCCTACAGTACATCATGATAGATTAATGGTCAGCTGCATAGCTTGTAAACTTTGACCTGAGGCGGGATCTTTTTTTTGGGGGGGGGGGGGGGGGGTAACACGAACCAGCCACGGGAAGCGGTTTATATTCCGTTGAATATTAAATAATTTCCACCTGGGAGAAATAACGCCCCAGTAAAACATTATTTTTTTGCC
>JAODKC010000095.1:23215017-23240086 GCA_026777985.1 Mormyrops attenuatus | reverse complement strand
TTATGGTTAAGGTTAGGGCTGGGTAGGGGTTAAGGTTATGGTTAAGGTTAGGGCTGGGTAGGGGTTAAGGTCATCATGTTGGGATTACAGTTTTCCCCTACAAATGAATGGACGGTCCCCACGAAAATATGAGTACGGGTCTATGTGTGTGTGTGTCTATGTATATGTGCAATAAATACAAATTGAAACTGTGAGATGCGAAACTTTAACTATGTCATATCTCAGTAGGTCTTTGACATACAGGCGGACCCCAGGTTACAAATAAGAGCCGTTCCCTCAGTTTATCTTTAAGCAGAATTTGTTGGCAAGTATGACCAATAATAATACAGCACATATTAAATCTAATAATAGTAAACCAAATATAGTAATATTATATGTAACTACGTATAGTACTGTACTCCACCTGGAGCTGACGAACCGTTGAAGCTGTACAATATTTTCATGCACGTTGCAAAGTAGTGTGTGTGTTCCTTGTTACCAACTGTTATATTTAATTCCAGTTTTTAATATAATAAGCTTGATAACTGTCCATTCATAAGTACGAGTTGTCTGTAAGTTGTTACCTGGGGACTGCCTGTATTTTGCACTGAAGTGATGGCATATTAGTGTGTTAAATGCCGTCCCCAATAGTGTGCTCTCCCTGCTTAGATTATCTTGTTTAGAGGTAGTTGCTTCTACCGCGTGACTAACACATGGATCCTGACATGCTGCCTGTACATCCATACGCATGAACATAGAACAGAGGCTGTGTCATTCGTGAATGTTACCCCTCCATCTGCTCTTCTGCATGGTCTGGCCTGCAATGGCTCATAAGAAACCCCTCCTTGCGTGGAAGTGCCTGAAGCTTAATACGGTTTTACTGTTTCCAATATTTCTTAAATAGGTTGAAATAGACCGGGACAGACCAGTGGGATGAATCACTTTGCTGCTCTTTTAATGTATTATTTAATAAAAGGAACCAGCTCATTGATTACATGAACTAATGCACATCATATGGGTATCAAATTCTTGGAACGGGAAATGTTCAACAGGTTTGGCATCAGTCACTCATCGGAAGTCAAGAGCAAAAGAGGTTTTGAAGGAGCATCGTCTTCTGCTATATTTTTCAGAAATTCTTAGTGAAAAATATAGCAAAAGATGGTGCTTCTGAAACGGTAGAGTTAAGAAACCTCTTTTGCTCTAGCAGTATCTACAACTACTATTTTAGGTTTTTGAAAATGTGTGGTATGGCTGTGTTCTTTGCGTACGGTTATGTGACCCTGTCAAGACATTCAGTCCAGTAACTGATGTGAACTGGTGACTCCCTCCTTAACATAATGGGGACTGTGGGAATTCCCCTGACTATTTCCACCTTGGCACTGGTCACCTGTTAAAATGTCTCCTGTAGGGTGAATTATTGATGGGAGAATCAAGGTTTCAAAGTCTGCTGGACGTGGGATTATCGATCCCCACTAATTACTGCCTTCTTAAAAATATCTCATAGTAATAAAACATCTCGTACTCAGCTATGAAAACAAACTGGACATACTTTACAGATGCACATCGACTGTGGCAATTAAAAACATTTAATAGATCATTTATCATGTTCATAATTTTCTGCAGAATGGTCTGGAGTAAGGTCAGCAGATGAATGTATGATGGGAAATGAGGGATACTGTTTCCATAGCGCTGGTAAAGCTTTCCTGTATAAGGTGTAACTATTTGGACCCTCCAATAGGGTCACCATTTTTTGTGCCCTTAACAGCTGCAGAGTGAAGTAGCTGAGAGGTGCCTGTATTTTGAGAGGTGGTGCTGAGGATCCGTCAAGTGTGACGGAGTGAGTTCTTTAGCTGCTAACAGCTAATAGTTTTATTTGCTAAGGCTTACTGACACAGCGACACCTCCTGTCAGTTAAATACTCCTAAACGTCGCTTGCATTTTATGTTTATAGTGTTCACCTCACTTTGATATTTTTTTCCATTAATCCCTAACATAAAAGTATCATTTTTAATAGTGCAGGACAAGGATATTAAAGGTCATACCACTAAAGAGTGATCACCTAAGTAAGTAGAACACGGGGCGGGGCGACGGACAGACATATTTTTCACATATGATAACAGAAGATAGCAAATACAGCGTATCATGCATTTAGCCAATTTAAAATTCAGATTTACGTGTGAAAACACTTGGTATCAGAGATTACTATTATCCAGTGGTTGCCTGGACTGTGGATGGTTTATCATAGAAAGACGGCCTTATGACAAGGATTGTGACAATATTAAGTTCATAGAATTTTCTGTTTAGTCTGTTTGAATTTTTGAAGGCTAAAAATAAGTTTGTTCATTCAGTATTTCCAGAATAAAAGTAATGAGCATGCAGTGAATCAAGAATTTCCCTCTGGGATCAATAAACTTTATCTTATATTGTAACTGGTGACGCAAAATATATACAGCCCAAACAAAGTGTTACTTGTGTCACACTGGTGATTGGGAGCCAGTCTGTGAGGGCTTGTTTTGCAAGTATTTATTTATTTATTTATTTTTTGCCTAGCTCTGGATACGAGCACACATTATGACACTTGACCAGTTTCCTGGAAGTGAAGCTGTGGTTTGACAGGCAGTTGGTGCTGCTTCCTTGACTTACACCTTCCACCAACTGCTCCTGCCGAGGCCTACAGCAGTGTTTGTCTCCAGTCCGTGTCGGCCAGCTTCGGCCAGCCTTTTCATGTACATTTAAGGTCCCTCGTGAGGGCTGCTATGGCGTGTAAACCAGGGGCAAATGGTTCTGTGGAATCCATTATAAATTTCCTTTGAGACCGGATCAGTTATGGGTGACAGATAGCTTGCTTATTATTTTAAGAGCCAGGGCAACTCAATGTACTTTTAGTTTATTTACATTTTGTTTATTTATTTACCAGACACTTTTAAAGTGAGGGAACAGAGAACAGGGTCAACCCGAGTTTCTGGAGTATTTGGGGTTAAGGGTCTTGCTCAAGGGATCAGCGGTAACATCACCGGCACAGAGTCCTAACCCACAGAACCAAATCATGTTTATGTCATGGCCTGCTCGTCCGATCCTCCCGTGTGTCACGCCCCCTTGTTACCTCATGTGGAATCCCGGTGTTCTCGGCTGTGTCTAGTTGTTGTTAATCAATTCACTGTATTTAGTGCTTCCGAGTCTGTCTTAGCCCCTGTCCGGTCACTGATGTTGTGTTGTCATTTGGTCCTGCTGGTTTGCCTGTTTGATTAAACCCCAAGTTCACCTGATTCCGAGAGTCTCGCTCCTGTTTCCTCGGTCCTTGTTCCCTTCGATCCATATCAGTTTAAAAAGAAGGTGATTCAATTACTCTAAGGACAAACTCCAACTGATGTCACAGCGAGTGGTAAAAAATAAATCTGATTAAATACACAATACAGGATGGACAAGAAAAAAGTATGGTTTGGTCAGTGATGTATAAAAAGTTCATTTTTAAAACTAAATAAAACTTCTTCCTCTGCGTGTTTGATATCAACAGTAAAAACACATTGTCATCTAATTTCATACAAATCCACCAGGAGCGAGATGCCTGGAGATCCCTTGTTGGCGGCCTATGCCCCAGGAGGGGTAGGAGGTGGAGCCGCCATGGAGTACAGAATGCTTTGTCCCAAAACCAGTGCTGGCAAACTCTTCCTTATCTATCTACTCACCTCATTTCTGGTATCTTTTTTGAAACTTTCTGGTGGGTCGTGGAACTCCTGCGGAATGCAAACACCTTGGATACACTCTGACTGGACCTCTCCGCTTTCCTCTGAACCCGGCTTCCTCAGGCCGGTGAAGCCTCACGGAAAACAGGGTCAATCGTTCGCCCGTGCTTCACGTCAGAAAATGTCGGGGAGCAGAGTGACTGCCGTGAGCCATGAGGCTGCGGAGCACACCTCCACCTCCTTAACATGCTAAGCAGTCTGTTAGCACTCGTTGATGGTTGGGTTAAGTATCCTAACATTTCTCACCGTTTCTGCTCCATTTGAGAATGCTAACGATCTTGAAACAGCGTTCCTTTTGTGATTAATGGAATGTGCGCTCTTGGAGTAATGGAGCCTTCCATTTATTTCAGACTCATCTTGAGCAAATAAAAATTGTCTCTGTATTTTACTTACTGAATTTTCACAGATAAGGCATTTACTCCAGGGATTAATGACATCTGTCTGTCTGTCTTTCTATCATGAGGAAGACAAAAATTCTGCAGTGTATCCGTTGTTAATTGTTGTTCATACGATTCAAGGCTGATCTTTGTGTTCACAGCACCCTGAGTTAACAGTACCTCTTGCTAAAAACATGTCACATCTTCTGATACACAAGGTATTACCTTTGTGAATTTAGCTCTGCTATTACACTATACTGAGGTTTGCTTATTTGATGTCCACGCAGGATCTTTGAAGGAACTGGTTTTTGTTTTTTATGTCAGCCACAGCAGGCTGAGTGGCGTATCAGCGTGTGACACTTTCACTTTGTTTAAACTGTGATGAATATTACATGAGTGAGCTCTGCAGTTGAGGGGAGTAGGCGTGCTCCTGGCTCACGCAGATCGTGTGGTACTAGGCTTGGGAATTTTTACTTACTACTTTCTCAGCTCTCTGGAATGTCTCCTGGCACAGATATTCCCATGTGAAAGAGATTACTGTCTCGATGCAGATACGATCCTGCTTTGACCATTTGTGACTGGAAGCCATCCGCATACTTCTGTGTGGGCATTTTGATTCCGAAAGCCTTCAAGAGTCTGGTTATGTTGTCTGGCAGAATTTTGTCATTGTTCACTTAAGCTCTTAATCAGATGTTACTATAACCACTGTTATAGTCAATGTATGGCATTGACTAGCCAGAGACTCTCATGGGCTTATGAAAGACGTCTGTAAAGGTCACGTTGTCATGCCCGGAGCAATCTTGACTTTGAGTGCGACAGAGACAGTGTCATTATTGCTCGTCATTTCAGTGCTTGGTGGCCTGAATTATGGATGAGTATCCTCAGTGTTTTTCTGCTTATTTCTTATTTTCCTCTTGACATCAGACACCAAGCAGGTAAGTGGAGGCTTTATAGTCTAGAAGGGGACTGGAGATCATGGACGTGAGTTTAAGTAATTGACCAAGCTTCTTTGAAAACCCCCAGAAGCAGCATAAATTGTGCATCATTGCCAGGATTTATTATAGGAAACAATAATTTAGATTTATGGCACTCTTCCCATTACCAGTATTACTATTTTGTGCTGTAGGCAAGGAGTAGATGTGTACGCTTTTTGGTTCCTGCTATATTTTATCATCATTTTCGGTGGTTAGATCCATAGTTGTTAGAAAGGTGAATGATAAGGTTTTCAGCAACTGAAAAATGTCAGGTTGCACAACCAAAAAATATATTTTACAGTTAGTTTTTCTAAATGAAAGCCTTCGAAAAATAGCCATTTCATTGGCTACAATGCATCAGACATTGCTTAGACACCTGCTCAAACTTGATATCAAGTTAATACATAAAACTTTAAATATAAATTAATAAATTGATCATATTACAGTATTTTCATGATTTTCCATGATTCCACCTGTACAAGCCTAACCATGAGTTGAAAAGTAGCCATGTTTGTCAGCATTTGAGTTAGATCTATTAACCTTTTCACTGTGTGATGAAAATTACTTGTGCTCCCCTTTATGAGGCAGCATCCTGTTTTCTAAACCCTTTTCCCAGTTGTTCTGCCTGGTAATGAACACAAATAATTTTCAGATGTCTTACTGGTTTAAAAACCATAGGGATTTCAACCACCTGGCATTTTTGGATGTATTGAAAACTGTGTTATTTAACTGTATTGAAAATGTATTCACATTAAAGAGGTTTCCTACAATGTTAGGTATACTGTGTATTTAAAATAATGGACTCGATCCATTTCCCGGATGTCTGAGCACCTTCCCTTTTCTTCGCTGTTATAGGCTGTCCTGCCTGCCAAAGGTCCTGCACCCTATCATAACATGAACATTTAAATTATTAGGTAAAAATCAATACTTTTTAATCAGTTTTCAAAATAAAACCATTTAAATTGAGGGATTTGATATTTGAGTATCAATCTGCACAACCCTACCAAAGAATGGAGGAAGGTGGTACAGATAAAGCAAGGATGAAGTGAAAAAATGAGATGGAGGAGGATGCACTGAAATGCACAAAAAAGTCTTTATTTAGAACAGGTTTGAAAATTTGTAGTCTGTTAGCTTTACAACACTGCCTTGGGCCACAACTTCCATAGCAGTAGGTGAGAGCAAAATAGCCAGCCAGCTAGCTTATGTGATTGGCCCACAGTATGTCATGTAGTCTAAAACACACTGGGTTTTTAGCGTCATTACCATGTTATCCCTAATTGAAAAAATAAAAACAAAACTAGGATTAACATTACGCGCGCGTCTGACTTCAAAGCTGACATTGATAGATAATCATATCTACAGAGAAAGACATTATGCCGTGGCTGAGGAGATAGTTTGATATTGGAAGGACACAACTTTTTTTTTGGCAAGTCAAATTAAATATTGGGTGGATGCAGTCCCCCCTGCCCCATCCTGCCTGGTTCCTACACCTTCAGACTGATTGGGTCTTTAATAACGTAGTTGAGAACGGTGACTTGCTAAAGAGGCTAATTTTGTTTTAAGTAGGTTTAGTCTTTGTCTGATATTCTTAAGCTTTCAGACAGCACAGTACCAAGGCTGATTATCATTTTAGTAAGTAGAGTAAATTTTCAGTTGATTTAGAAATTGTGTAATTGCACATGGTTGGAAACTGCTGCTGAAAGTGTCCATTAACTGTCACCAATAGGAATCTTTGGTCTGATGTGTTTTGCCATTTTCTGAAACTAGGGTGAATGTTCAGCTTATTCAGGAGTATCGTTTCCTGTCTTTTCTTTTCTTGGAGGACACCCCCATCCCCCCCAGGCTGAAAGTCTCGCTCTCCCCTTGCGGAGGATCAGTATCACTGATTAACAATTTTGGATTAAGTGAACAGAATATCTTTTTTGTAACCACCATCCCATTCAATGCTAAACTAAAATAGAATATTGGTACTTTTTTACATCCCCGAGGGTTTTTCTGTAGTTTTCTCAAACCTCATCTTGCTAGACAAATGTATACTCACTGGCTACTTACACTTCTCGGTGAAGCAAATATATAATCAGCTAGTCATATGTCAGCGGCATAATGTATAAAATCATGCAGATACAGGTTAGGAGTTTCAGTTAATGTTCACATCAAACACCAAAATGGGGATGAAAGGTGATTTAGTGACTTTGTACATGGTGTGGTTATTGGTGCCACATGGCTGGTATGAGTATTTCAGAAACCTCTGATGTACTGGGACTTTTATGCACAACCATCTCTAGGGTTTACAGAGAATGGGTCAGAAAAGAAAAAACATCCAGTGAGTGACAGTCCTCTGGGCGAAAATGCGTTATTGGTGACAGAGGTCAGAGAAGAATGGCCAGACTGGTTCAAGCTGATAGAAAGGCAACAGTAACTCAACTAACCACTTACTGTATTACAAACAATGTATGCAGAAGAGCAACTCTGGAAGCACAACATGTCAAACCTTAAAACAGATGGACCACAGCAGCAGACGACCACACCAGGTGCCACTCCTATCAGCTAAGAAGCAGAAACTGAGGCTACAGTAGGCATGGGTGCACCAAAATTGGATCCATCCTGCCTTGTACCAACAATTCTGGCTGGTTGTGGTGTAATGGTCTGGGGGATGATTTCTTGGCATATTCTGAGCCCCTTAGTACCAGTTGAGCATTTAAATACCACACCCTACCTGAGTATTGTTGCAAACCAATGGCTACTTGCAGCAGGATAACTCGCCATAGCTCACAAAGCTCACATCATCTCAGACAGGTTTCTTCAACATGTCAGTACAGTTCACTGTACTTAAATAGCCTACACAGTCACCAGATCTCAACCCAATAGAGCACCTATGGGATGTGGTGGAATGGGAGATTCGCATGAAGGTGGACCTGACAAATCTGCAGCAGCTGCAGGATGCCGTCATGCCAACATGGAGCAGAGTCTCTAAGGAATGTTTCAAGCACCATGTTGGATCTACACCACAAAGAATTAAGGCTGTTCTGAAGGCAAAGGGGGGGTCCAACCTGGTCCTAGTTTGGTGTACCTAATAAAGTGGCCAGTGAACGTAAGTACATGTGAGAACAAGTTTTGGAGTCGGAGAGCACAGGGTCGGCCCGTATCCAGAGCCCCTGGAGCTGTTAGGCCTTGCTGAAGGCCCCTGGCTTGATATAATTACTCTGCCAGCTACAGGATTTGAACCCATGATCTTCTGGCTCTGACCTCTAACCTGCTGAGCTGCACACTGCCCTCCTTTTCAGATTTGAGACTTACTCTTGAGTAACCACTGATTGAATGGAGTGAATGGACTGATTGTAACTCCTTCTACTAGGGGACATAGGAATGACATGCTTGTGCTGTGCTTTAATGTGTTTTAAATAGATATTGGCATATAGCCTCATTTCCCAGCCCGGTCCTCGGGGACCCACAGACAGTCCGTGTTTTTGCTCCCTCCCTGATCCCAGTAATGTGGACTGTCTGTGGGTCCCAGAGGAGCGGGTTAGGACACACTGGTGTATACTGTAGATATAATTCTGTTGTTGGGGGCTGTTGGTTGCCCTCCAAGTCGCTTTAATTAATGTTTATTTGTGCTTTTGCGCTGGATGGCAGATCTTCGTATTCACTGCACATAATTACCACCGTCATAATTTGTCTTTCTACTGTGAGTTGCCTTGATTCAGTTGTGTGGAAGATGGGAATTAGAGACGGATGCTGGCTGAATCAAATGGGTCTATCGAACATGCCGGGGACCTCTTCTCTGTTCTTCAATGACGCCACTTCAGTCGATAATTTACAAAGTCAGTACGGAAATCTTGTAATGTGCAACAGCTTATAATTTTCTGTTAGGATTTCAGCCATTTCCCCACGTAATGTTTCCAGATCCGCAATTATAAAGACTGCAGTAGATAATCATATAAGGGCTGCAGCTTAGTGATGTAAATTGTTTTGAGAAACATAATTATTGCAGTTCTGCTAGCTTGGTGATTTTTATTACGCCAAGTGCAATGAAGTAGCTCCTGTTAAGCAATTACAAATGACACAGAGGATAAGGGCTGGCTCAAGTATTCACCAAAATATAGTTTGTCAGTATAGTTTGACGTGGTTTGTTGAATGCCAAAGCCAGTGGTATCTTAATAGATGCAAGGCAGAATGGATGAGGACCGTGGAGGCGAACTGTTACGACAAATGAAGTGAAGGAGCAAGCAGTAAAATACGTTTACGTACCATGTGAATGATCCATACAAGACACGCTTGAAATGCATGGCTTCTGACGAGAGAGATACTGTGTACTTTCTGTCGGGCATTGCAGTTTGATTAAGCTACGACATTGTGTTGAAGGCCTTACTGGTACTGCAGCTTTAATGCTCTTACAGGAGGGCCGTCCTCCGGGTTTGCGGTCCGTTTCATGAACCTTGTTCACATAGGAATTTAGACACCGCTGTTGCTGCCGTAAGTGGTGAAAGTCGGTACTGCACCCTACTGATTATGTTTATTTTTCTTGTTGGACAGAGAGTTTTGCATGATGCGTTGTTATGAACGTTGTTGAAGTGGAAAAGGCTTATGGTAATGGCTCACCAGAGCTGAGATTTCTGCTTCCTTGATCAAAACTAAGGGGAGCAGAGCTGTTATGGCGCACAATTAAGCTCAGAATGATGGTAGACTGTATTGCCCCCCTCAGTTATTGAGCGGCTGGCTTCTCCCACACCCCCGTCTGCCACCGCTAACCGCAGCGGATGGCGCCTTATGACTCTGTACGTCAACGTCTCCTTGAGGTTGCTGTGTTTTGATCGCGGCGTGAATAAGAGCCTTAAATGGCGATGCTCTTTTCCACCTTGGCTGGCGTCTCCCTTGAGCTGGTGAGCTGTCGTCCGGCTTTTATCTGGCACGTCTCCTCCAGAAGAATGAGCGAAGAGCGGCCTTGGAGCGCCACAGCGGAGTCAGCTCTCATGTGACGTGGATGAGGATACGGCGCAGACTGCTGAGCGTTTGATTAAATCTCGGCTGTGTTTTTCCATCCAAGATTTAGTCAATAAACATGAAACGTTTTGCTAAGGCTACAGTCAAAACGACTGTACATTATTATTTCTTGGTTGTTAAATGACCCGAAACCTTTACAGGAAACTCAATACAGATCTTGATACAGATTTTGCATTTTGGCAAAGAGACGAGATTTCTTCAGCTCCTATGCAGATCATATTATTAATTGTAACATGTCTGATGCCGGAGTGATGACCTGGTGGTGTAGCTGAGCCCATTAAGTACACTACAGTACAACCTTAAGAGTCCATCACTTGTTGCTTTGTTAGTTATGTTGTCTTATTTGAATGTACCGTGCAAAAGTCTTAGGCAGTCACAGAAAAAGTTGAAAGGTGTTGATCTGGGTAGTAAGTGTACTTTTGGTAAAAAACAAAACAAAACAAAAAAAAAACACAATTTAACAGCAGAACAGAAAATCAACAGTAACACAATAAAAACTAACAAGATTTTTTTCTGTACTCCAAAACGTTACTGATATCTTCTTGAATTACTAGATGAGCATCGCTTCAGTTCCCAAACCTCTCCTCAGGGGCACCTCAACCATTACATGTGTTCATTGAATTTTACCTCCAGCTCAATTCATTAATTTAATTAGTTAAATAACTTAATTTTGTGGCGATTAGCCAAACATGATGATTAAATTTGAGTTAAAAAGTACATGGGTATCCTCAATAACTGCAAATACTGTTTTAATGGCTCAGCTTACACAGTTTGGCAGACATAGACCTAATATCATTGTTTTTCCAACTTGAAGATCATTTCAACATCATTTTCTTTGACAATACTGTACATGTGTATATACATACACTCACTGGTCACCATTCATTCATTCATTCATTCATTCATTCATTCGGTACACCCAGCTAGTACTAGGCAGGACCAACTTGTACCTCCAGATCTGCTTTCTTCACATACATATAAATGGATGTATGATATATGTTCTTTATATGCATATTCCTGTAATGTCTCTGGAAGAAGCAGAGTCTGCATTTTGTTAAAACGTAATATTTAACAAGTGATGGTTTTCCCGAGAGCGGTACGGCAGCTACATTGTGTCTCTGGTGGCTTACAGTCAGGATGTTCAGGCAACAGATTCATACCACCTCAGATGATCAGCTCCACATCTAGCCCAACGTTTAAATGATCGCTATGACTGATGCGCGACATGTTTACCTGAGAAGCGCGCGGTTCTTCTGAAAGCATGTGCGTCTTCCCTGCGTCTGCTGATGGAGCTTTCACCCTCCTCCTGCAGGGACTTACCATGATTTGTGTGACGGCAGAGGACCGTTTGCTAGCAGAGCTACGCGAATCTCCATATTAGGTCCTGCCTTTCTTATAGGTGTCTGTGGAAAAGCCTGAGGGATGTCTGACCCCTTGGATAAAGGAGCCAAGGAATCGGACTAATCTCTCAGCTGTGCTTATACCTTCAGGCTGGGGGCCTGGGGCTCTGGAGTTTGATTAAGTTGAAAGCCATACATTTTTTTGGCCTTTCTGTGCCTATGTATGGAGTCCATCAGGAGCTGACTGTGCTCAGCAGTTGACTGGCCATTTCGTCTTTAGTACAGATGTACGCCTGAGACTGTTTGCACTATATCCTTTAATTGGGAGCTGGCAGCAACACTCAATCTGTCCTGACGAGGCTCTTCTAACCCAACTTTCCTTCAGGTAGAACTGCATAAATATCCGCGTCTCCGTGCCAAATTAATTTGATTTATCGGCCTGCTTTCAGATTGCTTTCCTGGAGTCTGGCTTTGCTCTAACCGCAATATTCTGGATTGCCAGTAGATAAAGTAAATTTGTGATGAGGGACGCTCCGCTCAGTCAGAACGGAAAGCCATCCATCCTGGAGGCGGCGGTCGGTGCGGGATGCGGGAAGGCTGCACACACAACTGCTCTTTCTCACTTTTACGGACTGGAGATTCCCAAATCTCAGATGGAGTGTTGTGACCCTGAATGCTGGGGCCGAAGAACTTGGGGGCACATGGGAAGGTGGGGGAGGGGGGCATTAGCATCTGTAGCAGGAAAGGTTATCACCGCAGAGCTGGAAATGAACTGCCCCCCCCAGGCTTCCATGTTAGTGCTGAGATTAGGAGCAACGCCCCCCCCCCAAGTGTGCTGATTGATGCCTTTGATTATGATGGCTTAATACAGTGTTTCTCAAACTGGTACTCCGGCACACTCAGACAGGCCACAGTTTTTGCTTACCGGGAGCTGGGAGGGAGCAAAAATGTGGAGCGTCTTTGGGTCCCCGAGGACCGGGTTGAGAAACACTGGCTTAATAATTCCAACTGTCAGTCTTTTTATTTTTGCGTTGCCCCGGTGAATCCCTTCTCCTGCTTTGCTTTATGGTAGCCACGGTCGGGGGAGGCTTGGGTCCTCAGCTCTGATTGGCCAATTAATGGTGGGTGTGGCCCAGGCTCAGAGACTGTGATTGGAGGCTGGCTATTAGCTGCCTCCTGTATGAAGGTACTTTCATTTCCATGGTGCCTATTCTGAGAGCACTTTACCCGTTTAGAACAAATATGTGTGATAAACAAGAAGCAGGGGAGCACATTATTATGGTCCTATTAGCACTATATTATGTGCTTAGTATTTATTATGCTGGGGGGACATCCACTAAACATCAATAATGTCATGTTTGTTGTAGCAAGAAAAAAAATATGAGCGGATTTATGTTTGTTTCCTGCTGTACGGTTTGCTCCGGCAGTTTTGTACAGTTCCCAGGGAGCGCGATGTCATTAGCCAGACCATTTCACACTTTTTCACCATGGGGACAAATCCCGGGAATCTGAGCGGGCAGGAGGGATTGTCTCAAAATATGTTTGTTTTAAAAAAGTTTATAACACCTCAGTCAAAAACATAGTTGGCCTGGCATGCGGCAAGTGTGGAACAGACCCTTGGAAAGTATTCATTGGCGGAGAGCTGTACTGTAAAGAAATCCTTTATTTTGGCCAGGTTGAAACAGAAAACCTCTTAATATTGTTTAATTACTCTGTAATTTTTTTCACAGTGAGAGATATTTATGGAATCAGATATTCTGCTGCTGGATAGCATAACTAAAGTTTCTCCCAGGCTGAGTTGCTCCGATGTAATACCCCGGAGACATTAACTGCAGTTCACGTCTAGGTGGCTGAAGTTAATTCGTACCAGTAGCTCTGCCCGTTGACATATGCCGGCAGTCAGACTAATCTTTCTTCTGCACACTTGTCCTTCTTCTGTTACATTGGCCCGAGTTAATGACAAGGCCGGCATAGATTGAGGAAGCCTGCCGGGAGGGCAGCACTCCGTCATAACGAAATCTCTCGCGTGGGCTATGCAATTCTCTGCTCCGTCCTCAAAGGGCTGCTTTTAGCTTTTAATTTTTTTCTTGCACATATTTAATAGGACATTTCTCGTTTTGGTCTAGATTAGCGAGAGCCCGCTGAATTCTGTCTGCTCAAGTGCAAGGGGAATATTAAATCACCCGCCATAACTCCAGGATTACCTGTTTGTGTTAGACTGTGGTACCCTTCTCATGAAAGTGGCACACAACCCCCATTCCTCCTCCCCGCCCCCGCCCCCAGCCCGCGCATTTTATTTGTTACTCAATGCCAAAGCAAGTCCTGGCGGATTGTCAGCCTGCCACTGCTTTGCTGGCAGTAATTATGGGATGGTAGAAGTTGGAGAGCTGAATTTCATCATCAAAGGTAGAAACGCTTCTCAGGGAAATTAAGCTTAAGAGCAGATCCCTCCCCTCCCCCCACCCCGCCATGTCTGAGTGAGCTCATTTCCAGAGAGCCAGCCTGTAATACCAACCGAATCGTGTGCTCCAATTTCCCCTCTGCTTAGCAACAGAATAAAAAGAATCACAATGGTGAAAATCGCCCACATTTGTTTGGTGAGGGGTCACTTCAGAAGCTACCTTGAAGGCCACTGAGTAGATGGCATCCAGGCATCCAGCACAATACTCCCCAATTTTACCTGGGGGGGGAAATCAGAATAAATTCTTGTTCGGGGTGCTTTATATTGACGATACCATGTTTATTCATCCGTCTAAATAATGAAAAATCTCGGAGTGGCTGGTAGCTGAGAGCGCTGCTACTGGATCGATGGGGCTAACCCGTGATTTCCCCTGTGTCTTCCAGGTGACGTGGCCCCATATTTCAAGACGGATCCAGGCCCCGCTCAGATCCACCTGGAGGGCAACCGCTTGGTCCTGACCTGCCTAGCTGAGGGCAGCTGGCCCTTGGAGTTCAAGTGGATGCTCAACGGCACGGACATCACCCCCTATTCCCCCGAGTACAAGTGAGCGCACACCCCTTTCTTAACTTTAAGAATGTTCCTGCTGTGACTCGTCAGCACAAAACCATCACAGAGCTACATTTAGTTTGTTTAGCAGACGCTTTTCTTCAAAGTGACTTTTGAGAGATCAGGGTCAGACAGTCCGTGGAGCATTTAAGGGCCTTGCTCAGGGGCCCAATGGCAAAATTACTCTGTCAACCATAGGATTTGAACCAGTGCCCTTCCAAACTCTGGCGTGGCAGCTTAACCCACTGAGCCACACAATCACCACCCATATAGTTTTCCAAGAAATGATATTGAAGGCTCTCCGCGAGGCATGGACTGCAAGGGGGGCGCCTGGAGTCTGGTCACGGCATTCCTGTTGTTTCAATTCAAATAAAATTACCGTGCTACATTATACACAGTAAGTAGCTTAATAACGGCATGCACTGCTGCGTACCAGACTAACTGATTTAATTAATAAAATTTCACAGTGTGCATGGACGATGCCCTGAACAGAATCTGAAAGTCGACCGCACCTTGAGCGTGCCGTGTGTGTGTGTGTGTGTGTGTGTGTGTGTGTGCGTGTGGGGAGGGGGCAGGGAGGGTTGGCCCAGGGACACAAAGTCACTGGAGGTGCCGGCCAGCAGAGTCCAGGAGAAATTAGGATCACAGGCCCCGCAGCAAAGTCAGAGCTGGCTAGTCAATATTAGAAATGTTTGTTTCTGTATTAAAAATAGGGCTGGCCTGACATTGTTTGGCCCAGCTGTCTCCACGGTGCACATCTGTGTGTGAAGGTCACACGTGCACCGGGGGGACACACTAACGACATGGAGGTGGACATCACGGCCTCTTCAAACACTCCCCCCACAGGAGTGAATTTCAAGAAGACGGTTAATCAAGGGCTTCAATTTGTTATTATTAGTTTTACTAACTTTAGCCCCTGCCTAGGCAATTGTGTGCTGTGTTTATCTCAGGAAGGTGTTACTCGCTCTGTGCCTTGTGCCACCCGGCCTCTTCTGTTGGCCTTTTCAAGACTGAGCCGATCTACCGTCATTTGGGCTGGCACTGAATTGCTGGAAAAGAGCTGAAAAAAAACATTTTCCCATCTGAAAGGTTTGGATCTGCCTGTTGATGCGACATATCAGCCGAGTTAGCGAGTGCGCTTAATGGGCTGAGCGCTGATGCTTGCCAGCGCCACTTCACAAGTACCCCTCGGTGAGCAGCGGATGTAAATGCCGACAGAAATGCCAAGGTCATTGGTAAAGGACAGTAACTATGCTGTATTTACACCCAGGCGCTATTGTCTTTGAAAGTATTATTGGCAAGTTATCTGTGGTAAATATGCCTTAAGCAGCATGTGCGTTAATGCTTTCTTCAAATGTCACTGTGGAGTAAAGTTTTTTGCTTCGCATTTTTGTCTCATTTTATGCTTTGCCTTTTATAGTCTTGTAATTGTGTTAAAGTTATTTGCACTTGCAAAGGAAATAAGTTTTTTTTCAGCTTCCTTTAAGGGACAGCGTCATTCTGTATATTGAAACCCTGGGAAATGAAATACATGCCTTCTACTGAGTATTTAAAGTCAGTGACTTTATATGAAATTGAGCTGTTGTTCTGTAGTCTGATTTGCTGTGTTGGCGTTATAGTGATTAAAGGAATACATTATTCTCTGGGAAGAGTGTAGCTCTGAGGTATCACTGTATTTGCGTTTGGAAGGAGAGCCGTTCTTAGAGCGTGAAGGGTTTCGTGCGCTTTAAGTCCTGGTCCGTGGGCTGGTGCGGAGCCCGTCTGGCCAAATGATGCGTAATGGGAGTGATTAGAATGAATGGGCCAGATAAGCAGAGCCCTCTCCTGTCATACGTGTGGTAATAAGCAGAATGGGGCTATTGAGCCTTAGTCCAGACCCTCTCGGGAGCCGGGAATCTTCATGAAAACAAGCTGTGGCAGTCTAATCTGTCCCAGTCTCAGAAGGGTATGATTTGATTAGCAATATCATGGAAAGATTAGTAATTAGATAAGAAAAAAGTTCTTTACGGAGAGGATGTAGAAGTAAAGGACTCTTGATGTTAAATTCTGTTACACGAAGCACGTGTATAATGAAGAGCATCCTCTGAACATCTGGTTGGTGATACTTATACCGCATCTCCAGCATGCTGTGTACAAATGAGCCCATATTCATGGTCCTTTGGGTCACTAGGCCTGCAAGCCTCCCGTTAAAACTATGAATCAGTATACTTTCTTTCAGCTATTTTACATGCTGGATGCACCTGGCACTTAACTGAAATTTATTTTAATTTCAAAATAGGTAACAGAAACCTCTCCTCTTTGGTTTGGGCATCCAGTCTCAGTCCACACTGAATCGTTTAAGATTGTTTGTACTAATTGCGTTCAGAATGGCTGGCATCCACTTTCGTTGTGTGGAGGTGTGATGCAAGAGGGGAATGATGGTTTGTCAAGGATAAAGCTCCCAGATGAATGCTTGGCCGCCCAGGATGCTTTTAAAGATAAACGGGGCCTTGTGCTTGGCATTGTTATGCTGTAGAAAGGCAGACGAGAAGGTAGGTGAAAACCTGAGGGTGTACAGGGTGTCATAACATGAATGGCCAATCATGTGATGTTTTACTGACAGTTTAAGGAATTCTATAAATGTAATAAAACAGTGCTTGTAATGGGTGTGTATAATGATAATGTTGATGTTACAGCAGGGCGTGGCAAAGGGAAGGACGATCCATGGGGCAGCTCCAACAAAAAAGGGGTTTATTTACAGATAGAACAGAACACAAAGGGGAAACCAGAAAATAAAGGGAATCAAAACCAAAAACAGGTAATACAAGAACTTAACTAAATGAATTACAAAGAAAACGAACACAAAACTACAACCAGACAGGGAGCAATACCTGGAACAACAAAACCACAGATCACTAGGAACACAGGAAAGGAAAAAGCACAGCTACTGACACACAGAAACAACTGCGACGACCGACTGAAGAAATGAACAAAGGCAGGCACTGCCATACACAGATAATAAGGACTAACAAGTGACAGATGTTGGCTATAAGGAACTAAGGGCAAAAGGAGCAGGTGAGGTCAATTAACAGATCCAATAGTTAAAACACCAAGGGAATCTAAAAGTAAGGACAACTGAACATAATACAACCAGAGCGCAAACACAAAATTTATAACAGAAATACATCAAACATACGTTAAACCAAGAGAACACAAAACAACAAACATTAACTAACAATTAGTTGAGGCTGGTCTCTGGATATCCTCTAACCCACAACCAAAAAGGAAGTTTGTATGATGACCAACCGCTCAGCCCATTAAGCCACACAGCGGCCCGGGGAGTAGGGAAACATACGGGGCTGAGGGGCTACAAGACAGAGGAGGGAACAGGGTGGTCAGCGACACCTGCTGGCCAAATATGGACATGATACATGGGACAGGGCCGATCCTGACAGTAGACACAAGCATGCTTCTGTCTGACGGAGTGACTGAGTGTTTTGGGCTGCTTTTGGAAGCGCTGCTTTTGACATGAGAGGGTCTCCTATTGGCTGTGTTTCCTGTTGCCTGACGTATGCCCTCGCTTCCCCAGGTACACCATTCAATCCCTGCAGCGGGCCGATGCTGGGTCCTACCAATGCGTCGTCAGGAACAGGATGGGGGCGCTGCTGCAAAGGAGGGCAGAAGTGCAAGTGGCCTGTAAGTGCGAGTCTACTTTTGGCCTCAGCACTTTGTCCGGCTTGTATCTTATCATATATTGCTTGTATTTTGAATATATTATACTGTATGTATACTGTATGTTATACTTCACTATTCTGTTACTGCTATTTATCTTTCTGCATTGTTATATGCTAAGTCCGCATGGGATCACACAAGCAAATATTTCATCCTACTTGTACAAATGACAGTAAAACTTTTGAATCCTTTGAGTCCTCGGCATATCTGAGACAGCTCCCCCCCCGCCCCCACCCCGCAGCCCCATGCAAACACGCCAGGCGGGCAGCCACATGTCAGGTCTCCTGAATGCTGCTGCACTATTAGCAGTGAGTAGTGCATTTAGGTGACGTTTGGTTGGCCATTTGCTCATCCACTTTGTACAGGATGGTCTTTGGCAAAGCAAACATTTTTCTTCACATTGTAGGACTGCCTGTCACTCTTAATCCTCTCATTTCCATTATTGTGCCATTTCAGACATGCTAAAAATACAAACATTTAATATATGCTTTATTATATTGCCGTTGGAGCATGAAATATTAAAACGCAACATTATTTAAAGCTTCAAATCTAGACAGAAATGCCCCTTTTAAGATATATGGGTTACATAAAGCAATATCATTATGGAATGGCTTTGTTTAATTTATCGTTCTTATATGTACTCTCTACCTGTCAAAAAATGTTTTATTTGTCTCCCACCAAAATAATAACCCTTTTAACACCATGCACTTTGCTGGAAAAGCCTGGCATCACATGATCCCAGTGTAATTGATGACTCCCCTGCTGAAAAAAACAGTTAAAAATCAGCTTATGCTGGTAGCTGGTTTTAGCTGATCTTGGATGGTCTGAGATAGTCTTAGTCTTAGACAGTCCTGTCCCAGCTCTTGATGCTCTTTCATGGTTTAGCTGGGTGGGTCACCCGTTGGTCATGCTGGTGTGGCTAGCCAATCAAGTTGGTCATGCTGGTATGGCCAACTAAACCAGTTAGAATGACCATCATAAGGTGGCAACACCAGCTAAACCATCAAACTATGAATCAACAACATACCTTAAGCTGGACAAATATTGTAAGCTGGGTATCCAGCTTAAGCTGGGAAGCTATTTTTTTCGGAGGGGCTGTAGCGCTGTTCTCCTCTCTCCACAGACATGGGAAACTTCGTGGAGCAGGAGCAGAGGAAGTCGGTGGTACAGGGCAAGGCCGCCGTGCTCAGCCTCCCCGCCGTGCGCAGCTTCCCCCGGCCTCAGGTCACCTGGTTCCGGGATGGCTATAAGATCATCCCCAGTGAGAGAGTGTGAGTCAGGTTCACCGTGACCGCTTAACGGGGTGTGGCCCTCTGTGGTCATCCCCCTCTCTGCGCCACTATCTGGTGGGTGTGGCTTGAGTCCATCAGCATTTGCGATTATGCATTCCACCCTGCCCGATTGTGAACATTCAACTGATTGCCAGAATGGCAATCCCCTACAATGCTATCAGAAAGGGCCAATTAATGGGCGGCCCCCAGCCATCCTTTGATGTGGAATGCTGCAGCCGGCCGCCACTTTGGTGTAATTAGCAGCTCTGCCACACAGAGGCGCCGAGGCAGGCCCGACTCCTCCTCACTGCTGACTGCTGATGTACTCTGAGATGCCCAGAATTGGTCCCTGTTCCTACGTAGGCTACATCACAGCCTGGCTCTCCTCACTGCCCCCAGGACGGTTTTCTGTTGGTCTGGAAAACAAAAATGTGTGTGTGTGTGTGTGTGTGTGTATATATATATATATATATACACACACACACACACACACTTCTGAGAATTTGTTGGGAAGAGGAAGATGAAATTACGCCATATTACAAGGGGCCAATGTAAAAATCGAATGGGTGAGAAGGTCACTAAAAAGCTGGGGGTGCAGGAGGGGCAGGGGGTGTAAGGGGCCTTGGTGGCGAATTTGCCAGCTCCACGTAAGCCGAGAGGTGACTGAAACGGAGCAGCGGATTCCTCGATGTAAAGGGGCATGTCCATGGAAAGCAGATGGCCAGTGCACTGGGAATACACGAACACGCACAAACTGCCTTGCGGATCAATCAGAAGGGTGTCCTCCGTTTTCCTTTGGTAGAGACAAGTCTCCACAAGAGGCCGATTAGATCGCCTCCACTCTGCCAAGAATAGTATTGCACTGGAATAGTGCAGGGCAATGTGTCTGTCAGAAAAACGCACTCAGATTATCTGTCTTTTAAGAAAAATAATTGCAGATCATAATCATGCAGCTCTTGTTTAGTGAAGTCAAGGTCAAGTTGGAACTAGATAAGCATAATGGTAAGGCTTGTTTAAACGTGGCAGACAGTAGGCCTAGATAATGTAGTCCGATTCTGTAGGAAATTTCAGTTTGCCTCAAAGTATCTGACTCGAATAGAGATATCCCTTATGAGCAGACATTACTCTTTACACACCGATAAAAGACAGGGAGCCTTAGCCATATTGGGTGAAGTGAGCACTATTTAGACAGAAGACCTCATTTCTCTACTGTGGGAAGACTGTCTGCTTCAAGTGCATTTAAGTCTGACTCCCAAGTGTGAATTGAAGTAGCACCTGAGTCTCGATTTGGCTACTTCAGTTACTCCTCTTTTGAAAATTAAAGCCCTGATGAAAAGGCAGCGACTTCACCTAGGTGGCGAGTTTATTTCTCAAACTCCAGTTACTTTGTGCCCCCCCCAGATGTTTCAAAATAAATTGCTAGAGAGTCAAAAGATGGTAGGTAGCTAGCTAACTGGTTAGTGGAACATCCAACTTCAGCATTTCCTAAATAAACGTGTTTATTTAATGTTTAGTGACTGTTTGTGGCCAACAGGGGGCCCCATGGAAAAGCATGATTTGAGTGGCGGTAAACTCACTCAAGGCCACTGTCTTCACTCAACATTCCTACCAGGATGGAGTGGCTCGTTTGCCAGAGGTCACTCGTAAGGCAGCCTAAATCCAGCGGTCATCTTACCTCAGGTTTGATGCAAGCCTCAAGTGCTTTTCACGGAACCTTAGCACGAGTATTGGGTCCCTATTAAAAGGAACCGTGGAAGATACGCAGGGTGGTGATCCAGGCACACGGTGCTCAGCCTAGCAGTGAAGCCACTGAAGGGGCTGCCGGAGATGAGGGGAAGCGATTCCATCATTTTTGGTTGGCAGCGCATTACCGCACGCCTGGACGTGATGTCACATCCTTAATTGGGTTTGCCGCAAAAGAGAAACAGTGCAATGAGCTCAGCCAGATAAACGTGAGGGGCCAGGGACGGCTTGGCTGCAGGACTTCAGGGGAATGTGCTGTACTTTATGAGTTATACAGGGTGATGAAACGAGCGGCCCCTGCAGACGCCTAGATTAAAAGTGAGCGATTGTGCTGCATGGGATCAATAGGCATTTCAGAGTAAGGTGAATGAGCACCGATCAGTCTCAGCCTTCCACATGACGGCTCCCGCACTTAATTGTTTTGTGAGCCCGATAAACGCGGCAGAATTGACTTTGAATTAATTTCACTGGCCATGGGTCTGTGCTTAGCCACTGCTTCAGCCGTGTGATGGAAGCTGGAGCCCGTCGCTCCTTTCCACACATCGGGGGGGGGGGGGGTTGGGGGGGGGTTGTTGGTGTGTAGGTCACATGACCTCCCCCAACAGTACACGACCCTGTAGATGTGAGCTCCACCCTCAGGAAGAGTGGCAGAGGCACGGTTCTGGAACAGGCCCTCTCCTGCCGGCATGCTGCGTTTCCTGGATTATGGTCACCGCGGTGTATTAATCTGTGTCCAGTGAGACACGGGCCAGATGGCTGCGTATGTCCCCAGAGGGCTCTGTGATGATGATCGTGATGATGTGCTTTATGGACCTATCGATCCGACAAAGATCACGGTAGAAGTGGCCCCAACGCCCTGACGGCACGGCTCGCCGCATGTGCCGTGTGATGCACTCAGCTGACTCCATGCTAGCTCTCCGCCCACTTATCGTCGGCCCACTGTCGTTTAAAATCAGCCATGTCTCTGCCAGTCTGCTGCTTGTGCTGGTTTCCGTTGGCACCACGACCCAGTACCGGATAGGCGGTGGGAAGTTGGGCACAAGGACGGTTCCCGCTGGTTTACAGGTATTAACAAGAGCTTTCAGATGGTTCTGTTAATTACGTTCTTAGTTGACATGATTTTGATAAGTCAGTTGTCTGAATCATTTGAGTATATTGTAAACAGTGTTTGCGTCGTTTGTTATTCCTATGTGCAGTGATCTTTTGTCTGTTTTAAACAAAACTGCTGATAAATGACTTTATTTTTCATGTTCCCCTCTCGGGTTTCTCCGATGAGCATCTCATTTCACCTCATCCTATACGTGCCACTGCAAATTTGCCTCGTTTGAAATAAAACATTGTTTATGTGAAGGAGTCACTCTGTGGTAATCAGTAAACCACTTCATGTACAAGAGATTTCACTTAATTCAAATGTCAGTATCTCTTTAGAGACTAAGGATTATTCAAAGTTATGTAAACTGCTTTTAATTATGAATTAATCATGTTTGGGGGCAAACTTCCACTGTGTTTTCAGAGGGGACGTCCACTTCCTGGGTTCAGCGGGCAGAGGCTGGCTGGGGAGGGAGGGGGGGGATCATCTTCCCAAAGATTTTAAGCGCAGATTCTCTTGCCAGCTCCGATCACTATGGCCACTTAGCGTCGCGTGTGAGCATGCTGAGAAATGGCTATTATGCGCGGTGCTTCCGTAGGCGTAGACGTTTAGAAATGCCTGCATGGTGAAGCCAGCATGGAGTTTCAGTTTTTGCTCTAGTCATTTACTGTATGCAATTGGTAGCGTTGGCTGTAGTTTTACTTTGATTGCGCCTAAGAGGCTGAAAATCGGTAAAAACATCAAGGTCTGGAATTGTTCACTTTTTAAACCCAGACTGAATCGTTCAATGAAAGATCTTTAATGATCTTACCATTTGAGAGACAGCTGAGTGTCATCTTTCACTAATGCATATTTGACACCCAGGCCAGATTTGTTTCAAGTGGTAACATACCTAGACTGATGAGCTTTAGTGTAAATGATCAGTTAAAATCTTTTTTTGAAACTAAAGCCAGATATGTGTCAGATATGGATTATAATTAATATAGTGCGAAGATGTGGACAAGCTGTCTTAGTTCAGTTTTTTGGCAATACTTTTGCACTTGAGTAGATCTTTCAAATGAACCTGGAAAAATATACCTGGGGATTATGACAGTAACCTATTTTTCCTCATAGATATAGGCTAATAAGCTTTGTTGAGCCATCTGCTTCGGAGAAGCTAATTGACTTCTCCTCACGTTAAAAAGGTGCTTGTCAAATGAAGAAAAATGATATACGAGTGCAGCAGATTTCTTTCCAGAGAGCCGAGGGGGAAAAGATGTGAGCCGGGTAGGAGGTTCCTCGCCGGCATTATCAAAATTGGTAACCTGGGCCTGAACTTTCGGAGCAGATGCGATTTCTCCTGAGTGAGCACTGCGGGGCCGTCACTCACAGTTACCAACGTTTTTATTCGCATGACCTGTTTCAACTCACCTTCCTCTCTCTCTTGCTTTTCTGATGGTGTCTGCCCTAGGGACCCCCCAAGGATAGCACTGATAATGCCTGAGTGTCACATGACCGTCATTTACGGCAGGTTGATCATTTTAATTGCATAGTGTGTGTGTAATGGGGAAAATAAAGTAAATGATTCATTTTGGTGTCTAGTACAAAGACTCTTGACTGTTAAAACAGACAGGTATGTAGCATTATTATTTTTTCTTTATTATTATTACTGTCTTACCGTTTTACTGTTTGCTTAGCTAGCTCTAGTATCGTTTTTGCACTTTTACATATTTTTTATTGGATCAATTCAAGCAAAGTACCCAGTTGAATGGCACAACAATCAGATCCTGCCTTGAAATGGTAATTTGTGAGATTCATTACAAAGGCCTGTGTCTAACCTCCATGATGATTCAATAGAATCTTCATAGTGCAAACAATTAGCCCAATCTTGAACATGGGCATCTGAGTAACAAGCTGCACACCCCAACCCCTATTTGACTGTAATCGGGACAGCATCCATCGCTGTGTCTGATGTGATAGTGCCCAGCTCTGCTGACTCTCTCGTTGCCCTCATTGAGATGAGGGTGGCGTTTGCCTGAGATAGCGTCAAAGCCACCAGCATATCCAAGCCGAGTCGTCCCTGTGACCTGCCCCGCTCTCTGGAAGAACACACTATACTTTTATCTCTTGACGCTTAATTAGGCTTTTTGTGCTGACTTGGTAGAATGTTTTGATCCTAACAAAGCTGAAATCGCTCCCCTCCCCTGTTGTGTTCAAACTTTTTTCCACATTAAAAGTTTCCTTATAATCCCTGTCAGCGTCGTCAGTAAATGCGGCCGTTTGCTCCAAGCCCTTCGTAAGCATGGAGGCTGAGGGCATAACAGGAGTGGGCGGCAGGCAGGCAGGCGGGTGGATGGGCCCTCCCTACATGGCTCCTGAATGGGGTGGCTTCTTCCTACTCTTTCAGAGCCTGGTGTAAATCCATTGTTAAACGGCTCCTTTAATCTCCACAGCATGACTCGCTTATGTGTCACTTTATGAGAGGCTTTTTTAAAAAATCCCCAGGATAACATTTCATATGCTCTAATCGAGTCTCGGGTTTCCATGACATTTTCTAATAAATCCCGGAGATTTGTCGGCCGACATGTTTCTGTTGCCGAATCTTCCGTTTTGTGTTTTCTGTCAGAATCAGTTCCTGTGACCCGCCAGCGGAGCGAGCTGGGCCAGCAGGCCTGTAATTCTCCGGTATGGCCAATGCTTCTGCGTACCTGCTTCAGACGTCGTATCAAAACTCTCCAGCCATAATGCACTGTGAAAAGGATTCTTTGAGTCATATAATATATACACTCACCTAAAGGATTATTAGGAACACCTGTTCAATTTCTCATTAATGCAATTATCTAAGCAACCAATC
>JAODKC010000095.1:23198757-23214917 GCA_026777985.1 Mormyrops attenuatus | reverse complement strand
GTTCTGAAGGCGAAAGGGGGTCAAACACCGTATTAGTATGGTGTTCCTAATAATCCTTTAGGTGAGTGTATATGACATGTATTAGAGGTACCCTGTGCTGCCTGAGACAGGCTCCAGGTACCCCGTGACCCTACACTCCATAAGTGCTTCCGAGACGGATAGATGGATACCCTGCGACTTTGTGTAATATAGGTGGCAATATGCTTTTTTCTTGTGAAGTTCATTTCCCACTGGAATATGCAGTTTCTTTGTTGCTGTGGATCAGCTTACCTCTGTATATGCAGTTTTTACTGACTTTTAATTTCTACTCTAATATCAACAGTGTTGTTAAGATTGAGTTAAAGAACTCAGAAAAGCTTTTTGCTGATTTTTTTTATTTAGTTTAGCCAAGAAAAAATGTACAGCTGGCTGATTTATTACATCCTGTGCTGTCTTTCCTATAAACATCATATAAATTACTTTTTTTCAATCAAACTCTTTCTTAAACATTTACTGATACACTGCCAAAATCAATCCTTCTTTAAATTGCACTTTAGTCTTTAAAATGAACATTCTTCCATCTATTTTCCAAATTTCTTCCAAGCCTAGCAGCATTTGGCATTTATGCCCAGTGAAAGGTCCAGTTAAAAATCAAGAATGACAGTGACCAAAAATGTTCCATCGTTACCCATAGTTGGTTTTTTCTTCGAGAGCAGACTGCTGTCAGCTAGGGGACCTGCTGTCCCTCTCAGCTGTAAACAGCAACATTTGATGGCATAGGACTGTGTTTATCTGCATGGGTTTGTTAGTGAAACCTTCTCTCTCATTAACTTGGATTTCCCTTCACTTTGCCCGTTGTGTGCCCTGACCTACATGCTGGTGACCCACCAAACACCCCTCTCCTCTGATGCACTGATTGATGCGTGTGAGCTAAATCTCTCACACTAATACTTTACATTCTTCAGTGTTTTGCAGCAACCATTTAAGATTTGAGCTGAAGGACTGAATGTACTCGATGCTGTAAACATAAGGAACTCGACAGCTATCTCCAGACGTTTACCTGTACGTATCGTCTGCTCCGCAGGAAGATAAACGCTGCTTTGTTCAGCTGGCGCGGCTCGGCTGATTAGCGTCTCACTGTTTTGGTTGGAACACCTGCTCTGGTGCGGCCATGTTTTGGCGATCTGTTTGCAGTACGTGAAGGTGACAGGATCCGTCAGGGCGCGCACAGCGCCGGTTTTTCTCATTCGTGCCACCTCTCGAGAGCAGCATTCTGCCGGCTTCCCAGACGCGGTGGCATCGCCGGGGAGTGCTGGGAATAGCTGACATGTGGAATCATTTCTATCTGGCTGGCACGCTCTCCATAAAGCCCTCCCAGCATCCTCTTCTTGGCTGGAGCGAGTGTCTCCCGTTCCTCCTGGAAGCCAGATACCTGGCGTGAATCGATCTGTGTTCTTCCCTGATGGGCATCACTGGGGTGTTCCAGTCACGGAGCTACAAGGCGCAGATAACATCAGATGTGGTTGGGGGAAGGGGTGGGGGAGTCTGCTACATGAAATGTCCCTCTGCTGTCCACTTAAAGCACATTTTATTAGTCCTGCTCTCCACCTTAGGGGAAAGTGCTTTTACAGCCACATCTTGCCTCACTATATTTCAGCCTCTGGCCTGTGTTTGCTCTCCAATCTGGTTTCCTTAACTGGTTCCAAACACCTGGGGGTCAGCATGGTCTTGTCCATTGAAGGACTTATGCTGGAGAATGGCAACTTGCACCAGTCTCTTTATCCCTGCAGAAGGTTTCTTTTATCCCAGAAGGTTTTTTTTTGCTATTTAGTCCCAAGAAGTCATTTCTATGTTGCCCATTTTAAGGTGCTGGTCGGCTCTGATGGCCCCTTTAGGAAGTAAATTACAGAGAGCCGTCATCAGTCATTCCTGGTGTCCACAGGGAGGGTCTGTGCTCCCTGTAGGTCTCTGTTCACATTCATCTTCCTCTGCTACCCTCACTCTTAAATAAATTAGCCTATTGCCACCACGGAAGAAGGTTTCCTGGGACCGTCCGTGTGACTGTAGTTAGCGCAGGGGAAGGGCTTTCTTGAGACTCCTGTAAACAGGAGTCCCCCGCTAAGGAAATTCTCTCGGCAGCAGTTTCTTAAATTCGCATTCATTAAACGATTGGCGGGACTCGGTGGACTCCGGGGGCACCTAGTTAACAGCTGAGGGCTGGCGTTGCACGTCTGTTACGAATGCGGCGCGGCTCCGGCAGGTTACAATCAGCCGTGAAAGGAGCCGGCATGCCGAGTGACCGCGGCATCCTGCCGCACCATTTACACGTCCGAGGGCAGCATAACTGAATACAGGCTGTACAAGTGAATCAGAGGTTCCCAGGCCTGTTGGTTCCAGCGCTTCTGTAAGGGGAAAGACAAAGATACATAATTAAGCCACGGTGTGCTCTGAAGGACAGCAATACAGATGACCTTCAGAAACACCTTCTCCCTGGCTTTTGGTCATGCATCTACACGACGTGAGGTGCAGCAGTCTTCACGGGCAAAAATTAGCCGCCCGACAGCACGACTGACAAACGGGCCTAATTGCAGGAGCATATGTAGGAGGTGGATCCGTATCCGAACGTTTATTTGCCGGAAATCACTAACCGGTAACATTGTTTGCCAAAGCTGGCCGACAAGTTACCTCAGCTGAAAGGTGGAAAAAGTCCCTTAGAAAAACGATCTCATCTCATAGTGGTAAATGACTGCTCTGCGAATGACAAACAACAACAAACAGTCCAGAGCCTGGAGGACGAATATGTGTTTCCCTGAAAACAGCATTTTTGTCAGAGAAGGTTGGATCCCCCTTGGGGGCAGGGAGGCGGGGTTGGGCGAATCCGGCGGACTCCTGGTGAATGAAATCTTATTGTGGGGTGAATTTGATTTAACGTTCCTCTATCAGTTTATTGAACAGCTCTGTGGAGGTGGCTGTGTTGGTTCAGTGCGACGAAATACGTGGTCAGTATGGCTAAAGGCTTTCCAGAAAGTTCTAACGATGTCTGCAGGAGTTATGGCTATTATGTGCATTTTGTATTCTCGGTGAGCGGCAAACACTGTCCTCTTTGTGACACCTTCAGGGATATCGTTGGTGATTTTTGCTGGCTCTGTTTCTGCGCCCGGCCGAATGGGTTTTATGTGACACAAATCGACGGGGTCGTCAGCGCCGGCGTGACCCTATACTGTTACGCTAGGGTCTCCATTGGGATGATTTCAACTATCTCTGTGTATATATCACCTGTCTCACTTCACCCAGTGGGACTCATGTATCAGTAGTAGCAGAGAGGCCTTTAATGTAACGCCTTCCTTTGGCGTTTGCTGGGCTGATGTCATGCAGCAAGGCATTCTGAGGAGCCCTCCTCCTGCTCTCCTCCGGCTGTAGAGTGACAGCAGCGTGTGGGCTAACTGACACCGATCTGCTCCAAATGGCGAGATGAAGCTCTCCGATCCTGACACACGGAAACGCCCAGGCCAGATGTAGGGGCAGGGCACAGCCCTGTCGCTCCCGAGGCCTGACGGGGTACAGCGCGTGGGGGGGGGGGGGGTGCTGATTACTCTGCCCTCTGAGACGAGAAGAAAAATAACTGGCCCATTAACAAGATGAAGTGAGGAAAAATCTTCCAGGAATAGCCTGTTTTTGTCATTGTCATTAGTCACCTGGGTGCTAATTCACAGAGGGGGCTTGAGAGCCAGGATTAGCTGAAGTGATCTGATTTGAGTGCATCGAGTTTAGACAATCACATCCTCTGCATTTCTGTAAATCTGGCAACTTTGACCAACATGATCCTCTTTGGTGATCAATCACCAATCAGCCACAACAATAATATCACCTGGCTTACTATGTAGGTCCCCTTCGTGCCACAAAAACAGCTCTGACCCATCAGAGCATGGACTCCACAAGATGTCTGAAAATGTTCGGTGGTATCTGGCACCAAGATGTTAGCAGCAGATCCTTTAAGTCCTAAGTAAGTTGCGAGGTGGGGCCTCCATGGATCAGACTTGTTTGTCCAGCACATCCTACAGATGCTCTGTGAGATTGAGATCTGGGGAATTTGGAAGCCAATTCAACACCTTGAATTCTTTTTCATGTTCCTCAAACCATTCCTGAACAAATTTTGCAGTGTGGCAGGACATATTATCCTTTTGAAAGAGACTACTGCCATTGGAGATTTCCATTGTCATGAAGGGGTGCACTTGGGCTGCAACAGTCTTTAGGTATGTGGCATGAACAATGTTTAGGTATGTGGTAGTTATCAAAATAACATCCACATGTATGCCAGGTCTCAAGATTCCCCAGTAGAACATTGCCCAGAACATCACAATACCTCCGCAAGCTTGCCTTCTTCCCATAGTGGTTCCTGGTGCCATCTCTTCCCCTGGTAAATGACAGACATATAACTCATCAGACCAGGCCACCTTCTTCCATTGCTCATGGTCCAGTTCTGAAGCTTGCATGCCCCTTGAGGGCACTTTTGACAGAAGACAGAGGTCAGCAGGAGCACTCTGACCAGTCTGTGACACAGTGATGCACTGTGTGCTCTTACACCTTTCTATCATAGCCAGCATTAACTCTTTTAGCAATTTGTGCTACAGTAGCTCTCATTCGTGATCGGACCAGACAGGCTAGCCTTTACTCCCCATGCGAATCAGTAAGACTTGGGCGCCCATGACCTTGTCACCGGTTCACCAGTTAGCCTTCCTTGGACCACTTTTGGTAAGTACTGACCACTGCATACCCAGAACACCCCACAAGACCTGCCTTTTTGGAGATGTTGTGACCCAGTCATCTAGTCGTCACAGTTTGGCCCTTGTCAAAGTGGCTCAGATCCTTACACTTGTCCATTTTTCCTGCTTCTAACACATCACATTCAAGAACTGACTGTTCACTTGTCTAATATATAATTGCACCCTTGACAGGTGCCATTGTAATGAGACAATCAATGTTATTCACTTCACCTGTCCATGGTTTTAATGTGATGGCTGATCAGTGTATTCCCTATATGGAGTTACATCTTACAAAAGAGCTAGATTTATGCTGGGCAAATGCTCTTGGTTTTGTATGTCGCATGTATTTAATACCCAAACATTAACTGATTGGTACAGTTTATAAATGACCCATTTAATTATCCTGCAGAAAGGCAGTACAGTGGCTCAGTGGGTAGATCTGTTGCCTCGAACCTTGAATCTTGAATCCTGCCACTGCTGTGTGGGTGTCTGGTTTGCACGCTTTCCCTGTTTTGTGTGGGATGATTGGTGTTTCTGAATTCCTCGTTTTATGTGTTTGGTGTGTGTGTGTGTGTGTGTGTGTGTGTGTGTGTGAGCGGGTATACCTCACCTTATGGGGACACAATGTCCCCACAACCGTTTTGAAAACTCAATTTAATAAAAATCTGTGACTCCAATGAAAAAACTAAACATGCACCTCTTGTATTTTGCTTGGTTACTTATGGTTATGGTTAGGGCTGGATGAATGGATGAATAAATGGATGGATGAATGGATGAATGGAAGGATGCTGCCACAGCAGTCTTTGTTCTGGTTAAATGGTCCACAAATGATCATTGCTTTGCTTGGTGGTTGAGGCATTCCTCAGGTGTACAGGCTTCTTTGTCTCCTCTGAAAGTGCTTTTAATATTAATAGGCAGATGATACACCCAGTGGTAAAACAGCACAGGCAAGACCAACAGCAAATTGCAGAAAGGAGTCATGCATCTGTTCGCAATGAAAGGGGCGACTTTCTGAGCCGCCGAAAAGTATGTCTATCGACAACGTGATGGAATCATGCCCTGGATTGAGCTGTAAGCTGTGGGATCAGCTGATATTAGTGCTGTAAATGCACAGGGGTACAGCTCCTTATAAATGTTTGCACATGCATCTAATCCGAACTGGAGCGCCTTCCGCCAGCAGGCAGCTTCCCTGGGCTTCTCCTATACCACCCTCCCCCACCCCCCCATTAATTTTAAAGATGCGCATCCCGTCTATTTTTATCAGGCTGAAATAGGTTTACAGCTTTTGTCCATTTTAATTTCACAGTCGTCTTTGAAACCTATTGCTGAAGCTCTCGTGTAACTCTCATGCAAATTTTATGCAGAACAGCAGGCAGGCAGAGCGGGAATGCGAGCGGCGGTCACGATGCACGTGCAGCGTTGCCGGGATCAGCGTGCGGGACGCTGGGTACGGGAAAGCTTTGCTTCTTTGCGGGTCATGCTGTTACTCTGCTTTACGGGGGAAAAAAATAACATGCATATGTTTGTGCCCCCTACAGCCCCACAGAGCTGGTGCTGTTTCACGGCAGAAGTAAAATCTCTGCACAAGTAGGAGTGTCTGTCGGTGAACTGTAAACACCGCATGTCAGATCCCCAGGAAAGACCCCGTCTGACTCGTGTGCTGCCCCGCCATGTGGACTTTTACTTGTATTTGTTGATGAGTCACCTGCTGGCTTTTCAGTCTCTTTATGATTGGGCCTATAGAACGTGTGTTTGTTTGTCTATCTGTCTGCCTGTCTGTTTACCCCAAACCCGAAATGTTCCATTGCCTTGCACATCAATATGAACATTTCACCTTAGTGATGGAAGGTCTTTTTAAAGCCCTACGTCATTGTTTGCTACCTATATTGCAAAGCCAGTTAAGGTCTAGTGCTTTCATAACCCAGAACGATACCATCTGGACCTAAATATGTAAATAGGCATGTTTTTGGTTTTTCTTTCTGTCTCCTGGATTTGTGCCATTTTGTTATTATTTACTGTATACATGTTATCTGGCTTTTAAAAAATGAATCCGGATTTTAGAATAATTTATCGTCTGTGCACAGATTTGGCTGCCCCCTGCTTCCTCATGAGTTCCAAAGTGTGTGCGTTTCATAAAGACCCAAGACAGACGACCTGCCAGACTTGGTGCCTTTGTGAAGAAGACTGCTTGTTGGCTAGTGCTAACGCTAAGTGCATGTTTGAAATAGCCGGTTTAGCATCTGGCACAAGACTCACATTTTTAATTAAATGAGTACAATATCGTAGCATCTGAATTATAGACACCGATTATCTAATCACGTGCAGGTGATGAAAATCTAACTTTGCCCAGAAAAGACACTAAATGCCCTTTTCTCTGAATCACTGAATGAATTTAAATCCTGCTGTTTGTATAAATTCCAAATCTTTCCCACTTTGTGTAAAAATGAAAGGTAGCATTTAACAGCAAATCACTTTGGCTGATCTTATAGCATTTTGTTACCGGTTTCCATAAAATGTATTTTTTGAGAAGATTCCCCCACCGGTCTCGGGGTGTGGGTGATCGTCATTTACGGTGACCCTTTGCTTGTGTGTCCATCAGTACTCGTAATCCATTTTGTTTTCACAGTCACCCTCTTTCATGTCAGACCTGCCATGAGGTACACGCATGCACTTTGCCATCATTTTTTTTTCTTTCCACCTTTGAAATGGCGATTTTACGTGGTTTTTTTTCTTTTTTTGCCGTCCCCCCTTGAAATGCCAATTTCACATTTCTTTATTCTGAAGGTCTTTTGTTGTCCTGTTTTCCCCCTACTTTTGCCCGTCCCTGAAAAGAGACTCTTTAAAGCCCTAATCTGCTCTGAACTCCCTGTGTCACATGGAGATCCTATCAGAATCCTTTGCTGGCAATGCAGCACCATAGATTACAGGAGGGGACGAGAAAATGTATTACTAAAGGAAAGCACGAGATAGCTTCTGCAGCTAGGCTTAATTCTGAAAATAATAAATAATATTCAGTATTTCTTCAGTATTTCCACTGAAACCACTTAAAGTCTAAGGTGTTACTTTGTTAATCAAAACAGGTTGGGTACTGGAAGATGACAAGAAAATCGCATCTTTCACAATTGTTTACTCATACCGCAGATAATTCTTCTGTAATATTACAGTATATTACTTCAGAATATACTGGAATAAATTAGTCGTTTATGTAAGTTAACATGAAGTAGCTAGCTACAGCATGAATAAGAAAGTGCATCTTAGTTTGTCAGACTTTTACCCTGGTTTTCAGATGTATGAAACGTGACAGAAAAATAGCTTTTCTGATCATGTTTAACTCCAATCACATAGCCCCTGTCAGAGACATGCATAAGCTGGGTATGAATCATCAGGTATGTAAGTGATTATGAAAAAGTCATATCTTTATGTTCAGCGTATGTATCCTGCAGAGCTGCTAATACTGTTCACGTGCTTATTTTCAGCAGATATGCTTAATGGGGCCTTTTGCAAAATAACCTGTTATCTCCAGACATATTTGTAAACGAGCAAATTTATAAACACATTATTGTTGCCCTGGGGGGTGTTGGCAATTTTTCCATTAGTGGTTCTGTTTTATTCTAGGCCTCTATGAGAGCAAATGCAGACCTCTTAGCATTCTGCCATATCTTGAAAATTAGAGGTCTATTGTTTGTCTGAGACGTTAATCTGAGGAAATTGCTGCTTATTAGGCTTTACCATCTTAAGTACCTTGGGGACGGGCTTTCTGCTTAAAAGAAAGGTCTTTACGTTTCTATAGCTACCTCATTGAGTCATAATCATTCATCTTTTGCTTTCGGTAGCATTTTAGTTTCCATCTTTGGTCATCTGTTCCATTTTAATAATGCTTGTCCGTTTTTTCCAGCTCTTGTTTATACGATATTCCGAGGCTAACCTGCGCCAGCTACGATTATAGCTTGTTTGTTGGTGTGTCCCAGTTAGCCCGTCCTATAGTCAGTGTGGATGCCAGTGCCCCACTGCAATGATGGGGACACTGTGCTGTAAAAATGGTGCTGTCCATTGGATGAGGTGTAAAAACTGAGGTCCTGACTCTCCAAGGTCATAGTCGCCTGACTAAATTTCCCGCTGCGGCCCTTTCAAATCTGGTAATGTTGTAATCATACTGGTGCCGAATGCCTGCTGTCGGATCATCCAGTTGGGCACAGTGGTGGTGGTTGAAGTGGCTTCACATTGCTTCTGTAAAACATTTTAGGTGTTCTGAGAAAGTGCTATATAAATGCAACATTCATTCATTCATTCAAATTTTAAGTATTGCAGTAGTGCTCTTATGAGTACTGGGCACAATCAGTCACTTGTGCTACGAAATGAGCGTCTTTGCGCTTGTCCTTTATGGGAAGTTTCTGGGCCTCAATCCAGAGTCCCTGCAGTTGGGAGTCTCAGATAAGCTATGCCACACCTTCCTGGCCACCTTTGAATTTATTGCGTTTGACATTCTTGCATATAATTATCCCTTACACCTGCTGTCTCCCCTCCCCTTTGATGCTGGGCTCTTTTCCAGATCCCCTGCCTCACCGCTTCGTTCGCCCTCGGGTTCCCCGCAGGGCCTGACCTCTCCACTTCCCAGGGGCCCCAGGGTCAGTCTGCGGTCTGGGGGCCCCTGCGTTAGTCATGCGTCCGCATTGTCTTTTTGTGGAGAAGTTCAAATTTGTCCTGTACTCCACGTCACTTCTGGTATTCAGCACGAAAGACCTGCAGGTAATTATATAGGGAAAAATCTCAGTGCTCCCAGTGACACTGAGTGCTGCATTAGTACAAAGAGGCTCAGAGAGGGTCTCTAAAAGACATCAGCACAATGGCGTTAATGAGCTGAAGTACTCAAACTTTTCCTTAAATGCTAAGAAGGGTTGAAACGTGTGCTTAGCGGCATGAACTTTGTACCTTAGCTGTTATCAGAACATCATTGTTTTCTTGGATATCTGACATTTTTTGACATCTCTGTGCAATAATGTCTAAAATTTACCTAAATTATTAAACAGTGTATTAGATATGTTGCATTTCTATAACTTTAGTGAAATTTCTGCGTACGTACGACACATACATGACACTATATCTAACATAATCATCCAACCATCACGCAAATAACTATTTTCACCAAAGTCTTTTCTTTGTCAGTTGTAGATGTCCAAGGCTGAGATTTAGCAGAAACGGCCTTAATTGCGAGATAATCAGGCTTTTAACTACCTGTCTCGCTGACAGATCGATCATTAGCGGAGCCTCTAATTCTGCCCGACGGTGTATGGCGCTCCTGTCAGCCGTTTGCGCAGACATCGCCTGGTTCTCGCGCTTGTCTGCTCAAACACATTGATTTTCTTCAGCTTGGTATCATAAACAGCTGTCAATGAGGGTCCCTGTCGGTGATTGCTTACATGCCCGTGGAGGCGATCAATCTAATTTATGTTCAGAAGACAATGTCTAAATTGCATGGTTTGTTCTATCCCAGTGCTGTGACTCTTTTGCTTCAAAGATTATTTGAAATGCGATTGCAGTTCTTCCGTTCTGTATGAATCGGAATCGCAAAGTATGATTTAGTAATACAAACCATAATGTTTTGGTATAAAAACTGAATGTATGTCTGGTTGGAAATTGATGTAAGATGTATGGTTGTTTATTTCTTTCAAATCTTTGTGTTTACTTAAATAGCTGTTATTTAGGAACTGTGTAGAACAATAGATAAAGAATTGCTTTGAATGAAATATAATATGAAATTTGATTTGTTCATTTGCTCGACTCACCAGTTTAGCTCCTCGGAAATTGAGGAAAGTGTTGTGACAGTCAGGCGGTAGCCGCTGGTGGAAATATGTAGCAGGCTGGTGGGATGATCGCGGCGGAGGGGCTCAGCGGGCAGCATTGTTGCCGTGCTCCCCCAGATCGGAGTCTGAATGCTGCCGCTGCTCTTCGTTAGTATGCGCACTCTCCTCGGGTTTTGTTTGCGGGCTTCCTCGTGGTACTCACAATTCCTCCCACTGTCCAAAGATGAGCAATTAGCCGAATCATATATGTGTCCTTTGATGGACTGACATCCTGTTCAGGGTATTTCTGCCTTATTATAGGCTACAGTAATAATAAAAGTAACTAGATAGGCCTACGGTACTGTACTGTACCTCCAGCTGACGAACTGCTGAAGCAATGTTCTCACGAACGTCGCAAAGTAACGCGTGCATTCGTTATCACAAACCATCGTATTTAACCCAGTTTTTTTATATAATAGACGTGATGGCAGTCCGTTCGTAAGTACGAGCTGTCCACAAGTAACCTGGGGACTGCCTGCCTGGACCAGTGGCAGAGAAGACGGATGAGTGAGCACATGTAGGTGTTGTTTTTCGGAGTGTACATTAGCTACTGGCCCCTCCCTTTGTAGGACTCCTGAAAGCAGCGGGTAATTTAAATGGCACCAGGGTAAATTATCCCAGCTCTGTTTGAGTTAAACACATGCCACAGTGGCTTGAATGAATCGCTGGCACAACATGCCGCACAGCCGCCGGTTATCGAGTGGTGCTTTGTTCAATGTAGAGCAGCGTCTGACTGATTCTCCCTGACTTTTGACTTTTCAGATATTTTTGGGATATGTTTTATAAAAATCAGGGCAGTTAATGTCTTGCAGTATGACGGCTTACATGTTGTTTCCAGTGTCTCTATTTAAAGGAGCAAATATAACATTTAAAAATACAAATTTGCTTGCTTTACCCTTTATTTAATGAATGCAGACTTTTAACTGGGACACTGACCTTTGGTCAGTTTTTCCGTCAGTTTGCCATCACTGTTTTCAAAACGTCTCTGGGTGTTGCATTATTCAGTGCAGGATCTCACTGTGTACTCATATATTTTGTATTCATACATATTAAGCATTGAAGTTAAGTTTTTAGTCCTGAAATACATTATTCACTTTAATTGTCATTTGGGATAGAAAATATTCTCGTTTGAGTATATAAGATATTCTGTTTTTGTGTCCCATAAGGCCAGTAGAAGGAGTGAGGTAATGCATTTTCATATCTCAAAATGAAAATGCACTATGCATTCCAATGACAGAAATGGCTGGTGTATATGTGGGAACACAGTGCCATGATTTGCTTAAGTTTGCCATCCAAACTAGTACCAGTCATGAAAGTAGGTCTACAGAGGCGCTAATTCTGTACTGTGATGGATAAACCGTATCAACAAAGAACACAAATTATAATTAAAGTTAAAGGTCAGCTTCTGTTTAGCATCCAGTTAAAATTACATTCAGCATTTAATTAAATTACATATCCAGAAATATAAAAATATTACACATCATGGCAAACCATTACTGCAGTCCACTGATGTGTAGATGTAATACAGGTTTAATAGGATAAAACACGTTGCAATCACACACCTTGGGACTCTAATATAAGAAATAAACACTTTATATATTTGTAAATTGGTTCCATTACATTGAATCATGATTTTAGTGTTTTATTATTAAATCCCTAATTGCCATGTTTTCACTCTACTTTGTATTCCCCGAACAGGGAATACATATGGTTTTGGGACTGGTCCACTGCCTCCTCAGACACTTTTTCACTTAAGAGGATAATGCAAAGGTTTTTTGACGGACTGCTTTCAAACTAGGCAGAGGCATTGTATGGGTGACAAACTGGAAATGTGTACATTTTCAGACAATTCGCACTAAAATTGAAGGAGCCCTACATAGTGGTAGCAAAGAAAAGGAGTGTTTTGACTTGATCCTGTTAAAGCAATAACTGGAGAATTAATTTAAAGATCTTTTTTAGACTGTGTAGACAAATTGTATGGGTGAAGTGGAATTGATCACATTTTGAGACAGATTGTACCAAAACTGAAGCAACGCTGCAAAGGGATGGGTGATCACAGATGGCATTTGACCTTGTGAATGTGATAAGTCAAAAAGTATTTGATGGATCTTATTGCTACATCACAAAAACATTATATGGATGATGGTCTACACCAGCATTCACTTTGTGACAGATTTCCCCAAAAATAAAGGGACAGCGCTATGTGGCAGCAAAAGAAGGAAAAGGACACTGGGTCTTGTGAACACTGTAACTGTAAAAGTATTTGATTGGTCTTTTTCAAAAATTGCAGGCATAATATGGGTTAAGATGTATAAGTGAACAAATTTTGTGGCAGATCTCACCAAAACTGCAAGGGCAGTTAGTGTCAGCAAGGAGAAGGGCGCCTGCAGAAGACGCTTGACCTTGTGAACAGCCTAACTCTATTTGATTTTATTACTCTATTTGATCTTTGATGGATCTTTTTATCATTTCACAAAAATATTATATGGATAAAAGTCTCAGCTGAAGATCTAACACCTGAGATGAATCACCCAGAAATTGAAGCAGCAGCATTAGGTGGCTATAGTGGACAGAAAGGGATGGTGCTGATGCCATTTTGTGAGCAGAGTATTCCGTGGATCTTTTCCACACTTCACAGTAACATTGTGTAAGTCAGTGGATATCAAACTATGGGGTGCAGGATGATTTTATGAATATTCTAAAATGATGTAAAGGATATACTGTAAAAGAACAGGCACAGATCTGGTGAATCTGATTACATTGAGACAAGTCACACAAAGTTGGGCCAAATTAAGGATTTTTTTTGGAATTATGTGGAGTAGGCTTGAGTGATAGTACGGCTTGTTTTCGGTATGCAGTGGTATTTTGGCTCAGTGAAATTGATCACTGGGAAATCTACCCCTGCCACTTGGCAAAATATATTGTGGGGGAATTTAATCATGTCAGTCATCACTTTGGCCTAAATCTACTCAGTGTTGTCACACGAAAGAATAGGTGATCTGATGAGCCTTGTTACACGGAGACAAGTAACACCAAGTTGGGCTTTGTGTTGTGATTTTTTTTTAAATATTGTTTTTGTATTTAATTTGTATTTTTAAAATATACTGTGGTGGTGTTGTTCGGTGAAATTTAGGGGGCTAGAGATGAGGTTTGAGGATGTGGGAGGAGTTGGGAATAGATGGGACAGAGGCTGATAGGGCGGTCTGGGGAATACATTGTTGTCATGCTGACAGCATCTATTAGTATATTTCTGTTTGGAGCCATTTTCTTTCCTTAAATATATTCGTTGTTGTGTTTGTTTAGCTCTTGTGTATATTAAAGAACTTTTATCAAAATGAAAATGATACAAAACTCAATCCATGAATTCAAACATACCACAAAACAAAATACTTAAAGTTATTCTTAAAAAAAACATACAAGTAAAGAAAGCATTGTATTTTTGGCAGTGCAGTGGTGTAATCTCCAGTAATGGTGCAGTACTGTAATTTGCATTAGTTCATAGTCCAACTTTAACGTCTCGTTACTGAGGACTTCTGTCTAGCTGCCAGCGACTGTTCTGTATTTTTCGTCCCTCCCCTCGGATCATATTTAAACCTTTGCATGCTGACAGACAGCTTGAGCACTTTCTTTACACTAAATCGCCAAGCTGCATATCTCAGCGTAAGCATCAAATGAGCAGTTAGGGTGGTAAATTTTCCAGTTCTTGGCTAGCTATATATGTACAGTAGGTTGTAGTGAGGTCAACAAGTATTGGCATTATAGCTACTGTAAAGATAGAGAGTAGCAATACTAAATTTTAAGGAAACTTCTCCTGATACCCTGGGCAGGATAACTGATGAGGTGGTTGGTTGTATGGATGGATGGATGGATAGATGGATGGATAGATGGAGATCTGAAAATAATCTGAAAGTACTTATTTAGCACGAATGACAGCATTGAGAGTATTCATCATACTGTAGATGCTCCATGGCAGGAGAAGAAACCCATCAATGCTCCTTCTGACTGGCTTTTGGTGTGCAGTCCTGCTATTTCTCTGACTACTGATGTCCAGTTGGTCTTTGCACTCTTTTTTTAACAACTTGCGTTTGATTATATTTTTGGAGATGTTTTTATTATTATTAAGTATATTATTACATTTCTACACACACACACACACACACACACACACGTCGGGTATACCTATCCTTATGGGGCCCGCTCATTCACTTCTATGGGAAAAATGCTAACGCTAACTATGACAACCTTAACCCCCACCCAGCCCTAACCATAACCATAAGTAACCAAGCAAAATACTAGAGTTTTTGCATTTTTAGTTTTTTCATAGCAGTCACCAATTTCTATAAAATAGAGTTTTCCCTTATTTCCCATAAGGGAAAAAAAACAGATATTTATCATGTTATGGGGACATTGTGTCCCCATAAGGATAGGTATACCTGCTCACACATACACACACACACACACACACACACACACACACACACACACACACACACACACATACATATATATACAGTATATGTAATTTTTTTAATTGTATGCAAAATTTATTCATATGGTTGTGTACTATGTGTTAATTGTAAAACGTGAAAGTATAGTGCTTAGTTTGAATAATGAAAGGAAGTAATTATTATGCATTTCTGCTGGATTAATCAATATTTGGCACTCTTAAAATGTATAAATGGAGTAATAAGTTTGAACTTATTTGTTTAGTTTTACATTGGTACCGAGCTTGGAGCTATGAATTGAAAGTATAATACTCCCATAAGTATTGGTTATCTCAGGTCATATCTTTATTATTCTTTATTAACTAAGTGAGCACTAATTGCTATGAGTCGACCTATGAAATGAGTTCTAACAAAGAACACGGTGACTTATAACTGTTCACAATCTGCAGTACGCCTACATTGTCAGCCTTAGCCTTCAGCTTACTGCTGAAATGCTGGATTAGTATTTTTCCTCAGTGAAACCAAATAACCTTTGACAGAGCCAGACAGAAACATACAAGTGACTCTCATTTCATCCCTTGAATTCATATTCAAGGATCTATGAAGCAAAAAGTCACATTCAGGAGCTGAGCAATAGGAAAATACCATGTCAACACTTTTTTGGAATATCAGTTAATGACTCTAGTTCCACTTCACATATTTTAGGCATAAAGGAAAATAGCGCCTTTGTCAGTAATATAAAGTGGTTTTGCCCTGTTTGTTCCATTGAGAAAGCTTGTTCTTGATACTGTGGATGAACGAGGCTGCATGCGAGGCTGGTCAGGTCCTGGAGCATGTAAAGGGCTGACTACCTTGGAGTGGACATTCTATTGAAACTGCCTGAAGGTGACTTCTGTTAGTGGGATACAAATACTTAACTGAGAAAAGTACCAAAAATCCACTCAATTTCAAAAACAAGAGGTCAGGAAACGGGATAGATCAACATCTGCTATCCTGCATAATCCCTCACACGTGTCTAAATTGTAGATGTTGCTTTAAAAGCTATGCAGTGCAGACGGGGGGGGGGGGGGGGGGGGGGGGGGGGGGGGGGGGGGGGGGGGGGGGGGGGGCGCGGGGGGGGGGGGGGCGGGGGG
>JAODKC010000095.1:23185317-23198469 GCA_026777985.1 Mormyrops attenuatus | reverse complement strand
CTTTCCCCCCCCCCCCCCCCCCCCCCCCCACACACACACACACACACAGACACACACACACACAATCACAAACTGAACAGAATGTAACTGGTATACATTTAAGCAGTACTGCTGTAGGAAATATTCGATTGAACGTCGGTGTATAGGTCACCCACACAAAAGTCAGTCAACGCGGAACAAACGCTAGCAAATCAGCTGAACGTTTGTACCATGTTGCAGATCAAGCTGCGAAACTCGTAGCGAAACATGGTCAAAAACAGCAGAATGAGTCGATTATCAGAGGCGGTAATTACTGTTACTTACTTAACTGTTGCTTTGCCACTCCAAACACACACACACACACACACACACACACACACACACACACACACAAAGAGGTATCCATCAACACACATCCGTCAGTGAGTCAATCTTGACGTATCTCGGTCATTATAAGGGAGACGTCAAATATACGTTACTGCATGTACAGTATCACATGTATTTAACTAAACCTCTACAGTAGCGGTGTGATTGGATTGTTTCGGCTCTTGCTACATGCCACGCTCATGGTAAAATACATCCGCTAACATTCACTACGTCTGCTTCAGATGTCTCTCGAGGAGTATCGTGCGTGCGCTTGTAGGTGATGCACAAACAACAGCTAAATAACAATAAAAGAATGATCCCCCAATTATAAGTCTCGTGTTGACACTTTATTTTACAGTTTTTTTTACCGGTCTCTGAAGCTCCTGTCATTTCATGGTGCGCCATTGTTATTAACTTTGTTTCCCTGGTGTTAAATTCCAGTTTTACAGGCCCGTGTTGAGTCTGGATCAGCTCCGTGCTCCCCTTTCGTTATGCGGCGTATCAAACGGATGCTGCTGACAGCTCTCGAGCCGCCGTTGGTTAGATGCCGTGAGGAGAGAGCGGAGCCTTGCTTCTGGGCCCCTTCTTTGCCTCCAGCCTCTTTGTCCGGATCCGCTCTCAGGGTGTCGGCTGACTGCTCCAGCTGATGACTGCATATAACCATGTGGATGTGTATATCACGTCAGCCGCTGTTGCATCATGGTCTAGGGTCTGTCTCGGCAAGCTGCCCTATGGTGGAATTTGATTCTTCTGGTCAGAATGGTTTCTGTGGCGCCCCACGCCCCTACCTCTTCTAATCGATAGTACACCTGTAAGCACGATGGCTACACCGGGACATGTTCGGCTGAGTGGTTTGCTAGCGTTAACATGGGGATGTTTTTTTGCCAAAGCTGATCGACAATTCAGGACTGTTGGCCTGTTACCAAGACTCTTGGGATTAGATGAGTGTAGACCTCATTTAAAGGTCTTTGAAACCCATATGTAGCAATTTTGTGCAGAGCGATTTTTGGTCTTCTAAAATAACATTACCATGAAATAAAAAAGTTACTAATGATCATAACCCTGCTAATAAATGGTAATAGTAGTTATGATATATGGGAGTATAATGGCTGTTAATGAAATGCTATTCTGTCTAGACTTGTTATATAAAAAGTAAGCTAAATCTGGCCTTGCTTATTTCCTTCTGTTTGTGCTTTTATTTATAAAACACAAGAAGTCGCCTCTCAGTTTTGTGACACAGACAGACAGATAGGTACTTTATTAATTTCAGAGGAAATTGCAGGCTCTGAGTAGCACTACAACACACGTTTATTTAGTAAAAAGACATTTGTATAGTAATAAACAGTATTATTAAATAATAAACAGCAATAAACAATAATAGTATCCTGACCTGCCTTACCTTGTGTTGGTCATTGTTTAGTGCCACCACAGGGCAGTTTGAGGACCAGGATGGAACACGCATCATAATCTGTGACGCATGACAAGCTGCTTCCTATGGCTTCCCCCTGGCAAGTCAAATTAGCGCCAACTTTCACTTTAGATCTGTGTTGGGAATCTGTGGAATTTATCTGTGTTTTCCCTAAAATGATAGATGTGCAATCCATGGAAATACCGGCTGTGTCTTTTCCTCCTTCCGCGTGCCATTACCCCTGCAAGCTGCATGATATTGCGGTTTCCCCGTGTTGTTAGTCTTGCAGCTTCCGGAGCTTAATGGTCTGTCCTGCTAGTTATACTGCTGTGTGCGCAGGGGTGGAGGTGGGTGCCCACAGCAGCTGCTTGCAGTTGTTGGGTTCTTAAGGACCCCATGGCACTGTCAGGAGACCCTGCATGGGTTCTCATCCATCTGGCGACGTCTCTGCTTTGCATGAAGGCACAAGAACATCTGGAAACATCTGGACCGCGAGCATTCGAGAGCTTACGTGGGAACTGATGAAAACGTTACCAATCAAAACACCTCTTATTTCCAAAAGTTTTCCTAAATGTTCTATCTGTCGTTTATCAGTTGTCAGAATATTGCATTTATTGTAACTGGTGCTGCTTCTTATGATTCACTTTTATTGTCACAGTTTGTATTGTGTTAGAGTCCAGCTTTATTTCCTAGGGCTGTGTCACTGGCGCCGAGCCTGGCTGAGCTGGAGTATACGCTGGTGTTATCAGCTCTTTTTACAATTATAACAGTGTCTGTGTGGTGAGAGAAAGCTAATTTAGTTTAATTAGGAATGAATTAGATAAATTAAGCGCTTAAGTAGAATGAAAACCTCGGTACAGCCTGACAGGAAGTGAAACCTCTGGTCTGTGCGAAATGCATTCCTGATATGCTGCATTAATTACTGCAGCACCTCAGGAACCCCCCAAACTGTAATAGAGATGAGCTAATGATGACCTGAATGATGGTGGGTAAAACGATAATGGGATAATGTATCCGGATAAAGAAGACATCAGTTAATTAATTACTTAATTTGATTAATTAATTGGTTGGTTGATCAGTAATCCATCCATTTTCTTTTCTAACCGCTTATCCTGGTCGGGGGTCACGGGGGGAGGGGGACTAGAGCCAATCCCAGGCAGCACAGGGCACAGGGTGGAGGTACAGCCTGGATGGGATGCCAGTCCATTGCAGAGCAGATATGCAGACACACTACGGGCAATTAAGAGATGTCAGTTTGCCTAACTGCATGTCTATGGACTTCTGGGGGAAAGCGGCATACCCAGAGGAAGCCTGCATGGCAAGGAGAGAACAAGCAAACCCCCCACACACAGAGCAGAGGCAGGACTCGAACCCTCAGCCCTGGAGGAGTGAGACACGGCGAATAGTGAGTAACATAGTGAATAATGTATCTCTGCACTAAAGACTTAACTTCGATGCTTAATATGTATCTTCTTCAGGATCTGGCTATATTCTCAAAGTTCACATTTCAACAGGAAATAAGGCCAAGGCAGCACAGGAATGGTTACAAAAGAAAAGTGTAAACATCATACAGTGGCCGAGTGCAGAGTGGAAGCCCACAGAGAACCTGCGGTGTTCTTCGAAAATTGCAGTCACAGCGACATCTGGCCAACCTGAAGGACCTAAAGCAAGTCTGCCATGAAGAAACATCACTCCTGAACAGAGTAAAAAGCTGCTAGCTACTTGCCCCAAAAGTCTTACAGCTGTTATTGCAGCAAAGGGTGGTCTAACAAAATACTAATGTGAGGGGCTGAATACTTTCGCAAGCAGCATTTTTCAGTTTTAGATTTTCTTTAAAAGATTTGCTGACAGATGATTCATTTTGACTTTGGAAACTTACTGTGAGACACTGTGAGGTTACTGACAGGGAGAATATGTGTCTGCATCAGTTGTAATTCTGGAAAATCTGATAACTTTTAGGGAGGTTGAGTATTTTTTTCACGCCACTGCTGGCGTATTTAGGTTATGTTGTCCAGCAGGGGAGACTGAGAAGTAGTGTTTATTGACACCACCCTCTCTGCAAAACATGCTTTAAATCACGTCACCCTGGAGATGTCAGGGTGCACAGTGAAGCCTATGATTATTCTGGGACGGAGGCTGAATGGCCTGTTGGCCGTGGCTTTCGGCCATAACGGGCATGGAAAATAACCGCCGCTGTTTGACAGTGAGAGAGGCCACCTCTTTACCTTCCGCAAACACTGCACTGCCTGTCTGCGGAGCCTAGCCACCCCCTACCCCCCGCCCCGGCCCGATTCTCACAGGGAATCTCCAACCATCACATGTCAGATCCCTGTCTACCTTCAGGTAGCCTAAATATGTGTTTCTCCAGCCAGTTCTCGGGGACCACCCAGACAATCCACGTTTTTTCTCCGTCCCAACTCCAAGGGAACTGGGAGAGAGCAAAAACGTGGACCATCTGGGGCTCCCCAAGGACCGGTCTGAGAAACACTGACCAAAATGACGGAGCAGTTTCATGAAATATGGAGGCCTCTTCAGACTCGCATTTTTCCATATGTTACCTGTGGAAGAAGGCTGGCAGGTGCTAGGAAGAGACAGCAGGAGGAAAAAGGCAGGCATGGCACTCTGACAGTGACGGGGATGGGGAGTGGCCTAACTGAACAAGGGTGCCCTGTAAAGAATAGGACCGCCCTCGCCCACAGGGCTGGTGGGAAGGTGCTCACTGTTTGCACATGGACTGCGCGGCTTCGGTGTGGAGCCTGTGAAGGCCTCGTACTGAGCCCAGCAGGAAGAAAGAAGGATGAAAAACGAGACTGTATTTCGCGATTCTGCTAAACGGTGAGCCAGAGCGGCTCAATCCTTTGGCAGTTATACCAGCAGTGTTTAGCTAGCTTGTTCTTTTAGCGACAGACTTTCCAGGACTTTTAATCAATATCGCAGCTTTTGCTGACGTTTACAGCTAAAGGTAAATTTTGGAAAACACGTTAGGCTTTGCATATTGGCCATAACATCCTCATTTTCTGGTTCTTATCCCCCGTATGTATACATTAAAGTGTAAAACTCTTTTTACTTAATTTATTATTATTTATTAATTTCTTCTTCCTTAATTTCTTTCCATGATTGGTCACCTGAATTAGTTCTTTGCACATTACACGAATGAGGATGCTGTTCAGAAACCCCAAAGCAGCTGGGTAAACAGAATGGATGTTAGCAGTCTTTGTTTAGTCATGTGGGACTACACTCAACGGGTCCATTTTAGTTTGCTTAAATCCACCAGCTACACGGCGAGATGTGTTGAGGTAACTGTACACTCATCCCTTTACAAACATGGTATGGAGACTGTGTGAGGGCCGGCGGGCCGAGGGACTGAGAGCTTGTTAGCGTGGCGCTGTGTGTACGCAGCGTGTTCCCGCAGTGTGTCAAGAGTCCCTGAGTGGGGTGGGGGGGGCTCCAGATTTCAGCAGCAACGCTGCGTATGAATTAAGCAGCTACTAACGCACGTGGCGTTTCGAGCGGGACGTACCTGCCAAATACAGAAGCTGCCATTACCATCGGACCCGTCATTCATGATTAGTAAGAGGGTCCAGGTTTTCATTTCATTAAAGCATAAAGTTTGTCCGTCTTCCTCGGAGACTGTTATTGGCTCTGAATGATCTTACTATTAATCTGGTTAAGTGAAATTTCTATCCGCCTAATCTAATTTCAGCAAAGGGGAAGATGGTAAAGCCACTGCATATCACTGGTCATTCCGTAATTAAACTGATGGAAATGTCGGTGTTCTTCCCCGCACCATGACCAGCGGGGTCACACCCTCGAAGCACTATTCCCAACTGTAACATTCAGCAGTTTCCTTCTGTGTTCCTTCATTGAACCATATGCTTGGACGACGTTTCCTACAAAGGCCAAATTTCAGAAGTTAGTTTCGAGAATTATACACTGAAAGGAACAAGCTTCAGCATTTATGTGGAAAAAGTGCAGACAGAAGTTTTAGCAGGTTAAAGTTTGAATACGATTAACTCCTGAAATCTACTCAACTTTGATACTAGTAAGGGGTCCATCAGTCCATCTTCTAAGCACTTATCAGAGTTGTGGGGAGCATGGAGCTCTGCCCAGGCAGCAGAAGGCTAGCCATCCTCTTTCTAGTACTGTGTATATCATTTATGACTCCGTATGGAAAAGTAGTTCATTATGATCGTCGGTGAGTTGTGGACACATTACAGCGGTTTAAGCTTAAACGTTCTGGCTTGCAGTTTTATTGTGTTCGACATATTATCCAAAGTGGTCGTTTACTAGAAACTATGTGCCGTTTTCTTTTAACTAGTTGAAATTTTAAATTTCCGTTTATGGCTTTCAAGAAAAACGTGTTATGTCTCTGTGAATGTGTGCACTATGTTTTCGTAAAGGCCTCGCACAACAGGCATGCAAATTTATTTTAATAATTTTAGGGTCTACCACATGGTTAAGACTGCTTGTGGATTAGAGAAAATTGGGGTTTATTATGTGGCTAAATGGACCCATAATTGCAAGTTTACAAGGAAGTAGAAGCGTTGTGGTTGTATATTGCTTGCTGAGCAGTGGCCAGGGCGACATTGTCCAGTAACTACAGTCTATGTGAATTGCCCTGATTTTGAAATATCCTTCCTGTTTGTATTCTGCATGCTTTAAATTTGAGGTTTTCCAAATTGGCTCATCAGTCATTATTAAAATACGTCTCTGAAAGCCAGACAATCAAGGTTATTATAAATCTCTTTCTTTCTACCCCCATTGTATTTGGGGGACTGTTTCTTTACACAGTTTTGTAGTAAAAGTCCAAGTGTGATTCCTCTATTGTAAAATTAGTTTCTCTCTTTTTTTTGCATTCAGAATGGCTACTGTTCATGTGGCTAAATTGGGCCACACCCATTACCTTTCAGGACTGGTCACTGGGGTTTCATGGGACCAAGGGCTGTAAATAACATCCGTGTTGAAAAGGATTTCGGTGACCTTTGGCCTCAGCTGTATCGATCAACATTCAGACAGCTCCTGGCTCACTGCGCCGCTGCACCTTTGTGCCGACATGTCGCGCGCCCTTTGGTTATGCTCAGTTCTGCTGCATGGGTAATGATGGACACACTGACTGTGGACAGTCGCGGTTAGGAGTATCTAACTGTGGACCACGTGTCCTCCTTTCAGCATTTCTCTCACACTCTTGATCAGGATGGCTCTACATGAAATTTTAATGTCATTCTTGGGATGCCACAGCATCGTCACACTGACAGGGGATACAAAGGGGATCCGGGTGGATTCGGTGTCACCGGTGATGGTGGCGGGATCACAGAGGGCAGTGCCGAGTGACGGTGCCAACGCGGGCCGATGCCAGGTTTGATGCGTACAAGTTTGACAGGGGTCAGAAGGTAAGATTCCCCACAGTCACTGCGGCAGCCAATCAGAATGCCGGAAGGTGCTGGGGACCACGTGGCGAGATCATGCGAGTTAATGAGCGATTGGTTCGGAGTGCATGGTGTCGGAAAGCGTGGGGAGCTGCGATTGTACCACGATCTCAATGGACATCCCCCCTCTACGGCACGCTCCAGTGGGAGTGATTGACTGGGAGGAACATTACAGGGCGGGCAGCTGTGCAGAGGAATAATGATTACCCAATGGAAGCAGAGCCTCAGCGCACCCCCGAGATGCCAGGCGTTTACAGAAAAGTGAGTTTTGATCAGCCTCTGGATTCCCATAAAGCACAGCTGTTCTCTTTTTATTTCTACTGTCATGTAGAAATTGGGAATGTTTTTTTTTCCCTTTTGGGATAAAGGGTTTACTTCTGAAAGAAGGAGGCTGGGCAATACTTGACGGGGGGGTAATTTCATTATATGCAAATATGGAAATATGCATTTCCTTGAAAATGTAGGCCAAAGTGACTTGAACACTCAAAAGATTAGAAAATACCATTTATTACTCATACATCTACTATCTGCTATCATACTATCTGCTCCTATGTACAGTAATATACACACATAATGGATAAATTTTATTAACGTAATGTTTGGTCATGCTCTATGAATATATTTTAAATGTGGGGGAGGTCAACTTTTCTGTACTTTCCTAAACAGACATTTAATGGATATTTACTGCAGATGCCCACCCGCACATTCATTCCCAGCGGATTCACCTTAAGATGTTAGACTTTCAGATTTGGCCATAAATTATGTTTGATTATAACATAGCTGTAATTATAGTAATACTGACAATAACAATAGGGCTGCAGCACATGTGGGACTCGCCCTTCGAATTAAAGACCATCAAGTTAATTAGCTACAGTACTGTTTGTAGGTTTGGTCCAAAGACATTGAGTTTTTCACTGTTTGAATTGAGGTGCAAACAATAAGTCAGAGTTATATTTTGTTGCTGTTGTCTATAGTTTGGTCTTTTCCTGTTGCTAGAAGAAAGAGCGTAAGAAGGTTCTTGTTGGTTAAATCATTTAATCAAGCCTTGGAAGTGCATCCTTAATTAATGGTACAGATATTCTTCAAAACTTTAGATAGAGCTGCTTCGAATTGCCCAGCAGGCCGATGACGGGCACCTCACTGGGTTATTTAGGGAGTGGCAAATGGAGACCTTCTGCCTGCAGGGTTGCCAGGCAACCAGGTGAACATTGCCAATGAGAGCAACACAGACAGGATAAGTCAAATAAGACCCAAGTTGACCAAAAGTCCCATTTTCTTAAGGGGGAAGTGAGCTGATATACCAGCTGACATTGTATGGTGTCAAGTCAGACTCACCACAACCTGAATTTGAATTTATTTACCTGAATTTGAATGTGTTAACCTGAATTTGTGAACCTATTTTTAACGTGACGTAACGTGTTGGCAAAGATGTAAAACACAATGAACCATTTAACGATGATTCATTTCCTTTTCCCTGCATCAAATTCCCAGTGAGATGCTAACTCAATGGTTAGATTTTAGCTGTGAAAACTAGGATTCTGTGCAACATCACCACTACAGCTCTCACATTGCGTATAACCAGGAAGGAATACTGTCTGTATTCAAAATCCTTTTAGAGCTCTAAATTTGACACACATTTGACGTACATCGAAATAAACAGTATTGTGTCATCCACTGTCTCGTTTTGAAAATATATCAATATCCTGAAAACATTCAATATACCTCCCAGTCCTAATGGTCCATCTTGTTTCATTGTCTGCTGGAAACTTCTGTTGTGTTGTGAGCAGATTTGCAATGTTTTCAGTTTTGCATGTGTTTTCAGAATTTGTAAGTGTTTTCTGAGATTGCAGTGTTTTCGGCCACATTGTTAAGGTGGTGGAGGTACAAATCCCCTTCCCAAATGACAAGTGACCTCTCTTATGATTGGCCAGGATTATGCTCGATTAGATCTAGGCTCGTTTGCTCTTTCTGAGTATCCTGGATGTTTACTCTGTTTTTCTGAACCTGCATTTCTCAACCTGAATCTTACAACCTGAATTTTCTAGCGCTGAATTTTACAACCTGAACTTGAATTTTTATTACCTTACAAGCAACATAAATTCAAGTTCAGGTAATAAATTCAAATTTGGTTTCTTTAATTCAAGTTCGGGTAAAGGTATTCAAATTCAGGTTCATTAATTCAATTTCAGGTAAACATATTCAAATTGAGGTTCCTGGTATTCAGGTAATGAAATTCAAGTTGATGTTAACGCATTCAAATTTGGGTAAATAAATTCAGATTCAAGTTGTGGTGAGTCTGATTTGACACCATAACATTGTAGGATTCTGTGTGTTTATGGTTTGGCACCGAAATGCCGATACCGGGTTTTGTCTTTTTTCTTTCGGACTTTCCGGCCTTCCTACTTGGTTGGCTGCCACAATTCCTCGTGCGCTCGATGCTTAATTATGTTCCTGTCCCCGGCTGTGCAGACTGGAGGCAGCTCGGCCACGCCGGCTTTCCACACACACTCTTCATTCTGGTCCCAGTGATAACGGGCACGTGCACCCCCGCCACAGGTAGAGGAATCAGAACTGGCGGACTTTTGTATTCCTGGAGCTTCTGGGCAACTGCTTTATGTGGACCTGAGACAAAGGCCTTGCAGAAGAATGCTCACGGCTTACATGCCCAGCCCCAGTCGCCCCTATGTCCCCATACCACTCAGACCCCTGGCGCTTTTGTTCTCTGCAGCTTTAATTTGTGTGTCCCAGCAATGGGGTCACTCGGCCTGTCTGCCCCCTTCTGGACCTAGCTGATTGCTCAGGATTGGCACAGCCGACTACAGAAGAGAGAAACTGCGGCTCCCATGCGGGAGTGATACTGGTTCTTTACGTATTCACACACGTTCAACAAGGGTTGGCCTATGAAACCGAAACGACTGGTATTAGACCGCAATAATTCATTAGTATGGTGTAGGACCTCCTTTTGCAGCCAATGTAGCACCCATTTGTCTTTAGAATGACAGATACAATTCCAGCACAGTGGCCAGAGAGATTTTAAGCCATTCCTCTTGCAGAACAGTGCCCAGCTCACTATGTGATGCTGGTGGAGGAAAATGTTTCCTGACTCACTCCTCCAAAACACGGGAGATGTTCAGCTTCGCTTTCATGTTCATCAAACCACTCTGTCATCAGTCTTGTTGTGTGTGTTGGTGCATTATCATCCTGATACATGACTACAAGGTGCAATGTTTTAACCATTGGGTGAACATGGTTCTCCAGAATGGTTCTGTAGTCCTTGGGAGTGATGCGCCCATCTAGAACAAGTAATGGGCCTAGGGAGCACCATGATATTGCAGCCCTAACCATCACTGATACACCCCCCTGCTACACTCTAAAAACACAACAGTCTGGGTAGTAAGCCTCTTTGGGGCTTCTCCACACTGTAACTCTCCCAGATGTAGGAAAAACAGTGAAGGTGGACTCATCAGAGAACAATACATGTTTCACATTGTCCACAGCCCAAGATTTGCACTGCTGGTACCATTGAAACCAGCGATTGGCACCAGTGACCAAAGGTTTGGCTTTAGCAGCCCAACTATGAATATTGACCCTGTGGAGCTTCTGGCAAACAATTTTGGTGGAAATCGGTGAGTCAAGGTATGCATTTAATTCTGCTGTGGGTTGGGCAGCTGTGGATTTATGTTTTTCTTAAATACAGTGAGGGTGAGTGCCTGGACATCACTTTCAGATAGCTGCCCTTTGCGTCCTCAGTTGAAAGTGGACCGTCCTTCGTGGTGGTATGCCGACATTACCCTGGATACCGTGGCCCTCGATATGCCACAAAGACTTCCTGTCCTGGTCACAGATGCACCAGCGAGACGCACACGAACAATTTGTCCTCTTTTGCACTTTGAATATGTCTCCCATTATGTTGTTATATAGTTATATGGTTTGCAATATTTTATGTACAGTTGTGCTGTTGTTCTGCTAATTCAACCGTCACACTCTGCAGGCCGTGCCTATATAGGCATGAAGCCTCAAACACTGTATTGGCCAGTGTTTCAGTTTCACTGTTGAACCCCTGTATGTCTTAACTACTAGAATACATAGGGGTGATTCTATGATTCGTTTTAGGGTGGGCATCATAAGAGAGGCCATAATTCATAGAGAGATTAGCCAATGATATGTTTTGAAACAGAGAGTGACAGGGGAGCGGGCACTTCGGGGACCAATCAGCTGGGGTCAGTGCCCCTGTGGTCCTGCCCCCATATACACCCATGCCAGTGTAACAGAGGCTTAGCACTGCACAGGTGAATAGTGAATTATTATTAATTAATAATAGCAAATTAAAAACTATTTTAAAAAGTACCTAGGAGAAAAATGAAGACCCCTCCCCCCATGAGCTAACCAATGGTTCATCAATTAGTAGACGTTTGTTTCCATTAGTTGTGACCTCATTTAATATGTAACGTAGTTAACACTGGGGTTATCAGCAGCGGAACCTGTGACCCCGTGGTTATTTTCCATCTGAGTGAGTCACCCACAATTACAAAGATGTTTCACCCGGTGCTTATTAAATAAGCAAAGTTAAAATCACACCTACGCTGTTAACTTGCCCCGAAATTCAGCATTGTGTAATTATTCCAGAAACGTGTCGTTTAGTTTCTTATCGGACACCTTTTTTTCTGGAGCAATTGACACATTTGGCTGTTTACCATTTTATACAACGGGATGTTTTTACTGAGCCATTTTAATTTAAGTATCTTAATTTTAAATGCTAAAGCAATGTGAGATCTATAACCTGAATTGTTGAACTCTTGGTCACATGTTCAGGACCTTAAAATCTGCTATGTCCCGGCCTTTTGTCCTACCCAGTGTCAAAGTCCCATGTGGCGCCCCCCTCAGGAGATGGTACTCCTGGCTGACACCTGCATTGACCAAGGGGTTGACCGGCATTGGTCCCAGCCCAGCTCCCATGCTAAATGATGATGCCATATGGTGGATCAAACTTAAAATAAATTTTTAACAGTAAGAATTATACAGCAGTAACTTGGGAATGCCAGTTTGAACTCGCGGTGAGAGTACTTCACTGTTGTGTGGCAGGGTTTTGCCGTGTTTGTGAGTGTCCATCGAAAGCCGCCATCTGGAGGCCTGTGGAATACCTGACGCTTCCTTGGGGGACTTTATTTTATCTGACTTTTTCGTTACTCCTTCGCAGACTCGAATCCTGTTGCTGCAATGAAATAACCTGCGATTACTGCCTCTTTGTGTAACCGCTGATCCATGTTATTACATACGTGTTGTACATGCTTCAGGGGCAGGATATATGCAAATTTCATAAAATACGAGTCTGACGCCGTGAACGTGCGGGGCCACATGCAAGGTCACGTCAAAGAGCGGAAGGTTTTTCCATGAGGCACGTGGAACGCCACGGGCGGTCGGAAATCTCCGGATCCAGGCACGCTGTGTAAGTCTAAAGGTCACTTTATTACAGCTAACGGCGCTGTCATAAAGATGCCCTGACAGAAGGGCTTGTATTTTCCTGTTGATCATATCTCACGTGTGACCGCCTACTGCGGGGGTAGCGTCCTGCCTGCCAGCGACCTCGGCTCCTGAGGGGAATTCGCTTAATGACCAGTGAGTGCTGCTGGTTCCCATTTCATTATTAATAGCCCAGAGACAGGAACTTTCCTGCCAGATTAGTCTCCTAATTTGGCCTCCCTCTGTAGTTCAAAGTATGTCACTTTATTCCTGTTTGGTGCGCAGCAGGTTTAAATAAATACATTTTTTTCCAGCCAGTTTTTTTAAATATGTTGATGCATGTTCGTCCTGTGGATCCTGTTCCCGGCTCGGGGCATGTGGGATTCACATGTTCGTCCTGTGGATCCTGTTCCCGGCTCGGGGCATGTGGGATTCACATGTTCGTCCTGTGGATCCTGTTCCCGGCTCGGGGCATGTGGGATTCACATGTTCGTCCTGTGGATCCTGTTCCCG
>JAODKC010000095.1:23165084-23185217 GCA_026777985.1 Mormyrops attenuatus | reverse complement strand
TGCATGTTCGTCCTGTGGATCCTGTTCCCGGCTCGGGGCATGTGGGATTCACATGTTCGTCCTGTGGATCCTGTTCCTGGCTCGGGGCATGTGGGATTCGCATGTTCGTCCTGTGGATCCTGTCCCCGCCTCAGGGCATGTGGTATTTGCATGTTCTCCCCTTAAATGTGCAAGTTTCCAATTGCAGTCTGAGGAGATGTTATTTGGTGAATTAGCATGTGTGAATCAGCCATTTTGAGTGGGTGTACGGGCCCCAGTCTGGACTGGCATCCTGGCCCGGGTGTTCCCTGCCGTCTGTCCTGTGCTGCCTGGGATGGACTCCAGGCTCACCACAAACCATACTGGATAAGAAGGATGGAAGATGGATGGATTAGTGGGCGGGTGGCTCACTGTGTTACTACACTTCATCTTACATGGTGTGAGGTGCGAGGGCACAGCTGCACACCATCCGAGTAACGTGGAAAGTACACCTTTGACCCTGAAGCTTGTGTCATCATGTTGACAGAATATTAGACCTTCTTCCTGCGATGTTTTTATTTGCTATTTCAACCATAATGGCACAGAAGCTTATGCATATAGCAGCTACTCACTGACGAACATTTTAAAATCTCAGCAGTTCATCTTTCCAAGCACGCAGAGTGCATTGCATCAATTTCCTCATGGATTTGTTGGTAATCGACTTCCCTCTCCCAGCATTCTTCAACAATATTATCTTTGTTAACATTATTTTGATGGAATGTGACATATACAAATCCACACATTTTGCCTGAGATTTGTTTCCATTCAGGTGTTAAAATTGACTCTCGTGGAGAGTTTTCACAGACCGTGACCTGTTAGCTTGGTGTGTAGGGTTGAATAACAAGGAGTTGTTAAAATGAAAATGCTAATGAAAAATGCCCTGTAAATCCTGAGAGCAAATTACGGATAACTTCTCGGTCGCTTTCTGGTCGCTTGCCTGGTGGTACAATGAAGTATGTAATAGGTTACACAGGAAAGGTGTAGATTGAATCAACTCAGATATTTGTGCCTCGGAAAAAAGTGAATTTTTCTGGTGAGGGTAGAAAACAAATGCTCTTTAAAGGGTCTCTCACAAAAAGGGCAATATTTCATTCCAGACAGGCCCTAGTAAGGGTGAATGGCATGTTTATATATATATATATATATATATATATATACATAAAAAACTAATGGCCTTATATGCTCAGTTCAATTTGCTGACCCATCTTTAATACATCTAAACAGACACTTTAAAATCCAAGATTAATAAAACTGCAGAATGTGAAGATTCATATATGATGGATGAAAGTCATTACCTAATTGTATATATTATTTAAACAGGAGAAATTCAGGTTCAATAGTTTGCTTGAGCGAGGGTGTAGTTAAGCGTCTCGAAAAAAGACGAAAAAAAATGCCAGTAATTATATCTGTAACATAAAAAGTATGCCCTTGGACTGTTGGTGTTTTTCCTGTTCAGCCTTGCAATGAAATTAGCAAAAATTCTACTCTCGTAACTTTGTTTTATAAGTCTCCAAAGTTCTGGGGGTTTTTTCTGCAGATGTAAGCTTGTAAATGCGTGCGGCCCTAACAATACAACAAAGCTTCCATTCTCCGACTGGCAGTTTTGCCAAATGCACAACAGAGGACGTGCAAAGAAAGTCTGCTGCCAGCTTAAGGCTCTTACGATGGCACACGGTCCCATGAAGGAGAGCACCGCTAGCGATCAGCAGAATCAGCTGCACGCCTGCGTCATTCCTCTCCCCCAGCCTTAAAACATTCAGCCCCGACTGGTGCCTGCGGGGGAAGCTCGCTGGCTCGTTCCGTTGTGAGCGAGGCCAATTTGAGCTGATTAACGCCCTAATTGTTTTTGGATGCACGGAGCCATTTCGTTTATAAATTTGATGCAGATTTCCAACATTGTCAGTTCCACCCAGCGTACTACCGGAGTCCTCTCATGACTTGGAGCCTGACTGATTTAACTTCTTCGAGTTACAGTATGTCTTTTGTTTTTCTGTGTTAAGCGGCATGCTATTGGGAGAATACAAGCAACTATTTTAAGTCAAGCGGCTAAACTAGGTTCTGATTATGGGTTATAATCAGACTCTTGTGGGAATAAAAGGGCCAAATAATGATCCAAATGCTACACATTGCAGGGCAGCTGTTGGACCACTGAGTGTCTTTTGTAACCTGGTTCTTTCTAGCGAAATGTACAGCTTTATAAATTTGTCACCTGGGTTGAATTTGAAGTCACTTTCCACAAAGGCTTTCGGCTGTAGAGAAACCGAAGCAATGAAATCGTAATAATAAGAAGCGACAGGAGAATTATAAGGATAACTGAAAGATGATTAATGAATAAATAATCTGCCTCAAGTTAAGGCTGAATAAGGTGTTGTTTCAGACGGGGGCTGTGCATAGGGCCCATCTTTCACAGCTGAAGAACATGCTTTGGCTGAGGTTTTAAGCTGAGCTCCCCAACCATGTTTCTCCTATTAGCCCTGTGCCTTTAACGGCTTTGAGGCTTAATGAGTTCAGGGACTTGCTCAGAGTAACTTTAATGCTGGGAACTTTAATTGAATGGCGCTGAGTTTTAATAAAATAAATCCAGTGGCTAGATTATTAGGCGCACACACCTAACTGCCGGTTTGCCCCAGACCATCCTCATAGGCTTTTCATGCGTGTTGCACTGGTGAGATCCCTTTGGATACACAGAAACAGTGGTGTAGTCATCAGCATGCCCTTTGGTTTAATATGAAACAAATTTCAGTTCTAACTAACAGGCTGAGCGTAGAAGGCTCTTTCCAACAGGATTCAAAAATGACCGGCTATTCTCATGATGGCATTAGTAAAGCGCACATTTAGGCATAGTCCAGTTTTTTTTATTGAGTTTGATTTATTTATTTATTTATTTTGATGGAAATCTTCATAAGCACCAACACGTGGCCCTCAGAGCACCCTGGGAGAAGTTTGGTATCGCTGTAGGCTTTCCTAAAGCTCTTGAGATGATCTGGCTGAAAATGAGCTCCTCAGCAGACAAGCTTGCTGTGATATAACTCTGTGTCTCGCTGGCTTGCTGGATACTTGAAGTGTGCTTTTCCTGGCAAGCCGCAAACCTTCATTACAAACAATTCTCTTGATTTCAATGGCTGACAACACGCTGCTTCTCTAGGTAGCCCTGCAGTCTTTTCATTAACCGTCACCGATCTTTTCGTTGGACGCTTTGATGAGGTCTTTTCGGTTAAGCCGGGTGGCATTGCCACATGCATGTATGCGAGTAACCAGTCAGTTTGCTTTGGAAGTATGTGATTGAAGTGGTTTGCAAGGCAATTAATGACTATTTGAATTTCGTTTGGGTTTGTTTTTTTAGGCATTTGTGGGTTTACTCAGATAACAGAAGAACACTTCTTTAAAAACTGCTAATACAAGTTAGTGAAAGAGATTGTAATGAATTTAATTTCATGATTTTGGTCAAAAGATCCTTGAGGCTCGTACCTGCAAAGGCCTTGGTTAGTGAGACTTCGATAAAACCTATTGAAATTCCAAATGCTTGCCATGGATGGATTATGGTATTCAGCATTAAATTTGATAACAATCAAAGAAAACGGTCAAGGGGTCTATATAAGTACCTCTCTGTAAATTTCGTATAATGATAAATATCATACTTTCTGAGCCACAGGGGTTGCACAGGGCACGAGGCTGGGTACACCATGGACGGGATGCCGGTCCATCGCAGGGCACGAGGCTGGGTGCGCCATGGACGGGATGCCGGTCCATCGCAGGGCACGAGGCTGGGTACGCCATGGACGGGATGCCGGTCCATTGCAGGGCACGAGGCTGGGTACGCCATGGACGGGATGCCGGTCCATCGCAGGGCACAAGGCTGGGTACGCCATGGACGAGATGCCGGTCCATCGCAGGGCACAAGGCTGGGTGCATCATGGACGGGATGCCGGTCCATCACAGGGCACAAGGCTGGGTACACCATCGATGGGATGCCGGTCCATCGCAGGGCACAAGGCTGGGTACACCATGGACGAGATGCCGGTCCATCGCAGGGCACAAGGCTGGGTACACCATGGACGGGATGCCAGTCCATCAGAGGACAATCATTAATATGCATATTAATTTAAGAGTCACACAAAATACTAGCTAGTTACTTACATACTTCACAGCACATGCATGATTAATGACTATTTAATTAGTATGGAACTTTTCAGAGAAGATGCTGCAATATCCTTCCATTGCAAGAGCCTCTTAATGGCCCATAAATGTAGTTAGCTGACTGCTAATATGCTTGTAGGTGCTGTCTGTGGTTAATATCCTCTCTATGACATTTAAAACGCCATCAGATTTGGCGAAGGCAGCAGTCTGCTAGATAAGGTTAGCGTCAATAAAAAGCTCCGACTGATGGGAAATGGGTCTTTGAGCCCCCACCGAAAATTAGTGTTTCCTTAGTAGCGTACAGAGTGGTCCTTTAGAAGTTTCGGTAAAAGAAAAAGACTGGAAATGGGGGGAAAAAAAGATGGAACAAGAAAACAAAGCATTTGTATTGCTCCCAGTTGGTCGTTCATTGCAATTACATTTGCATTTGTTCTGAGCCTGAGACATTTCTGATAGCACTTGTGTACCACCAGCCGTATTAATTCACTGGTGTGTTCGAAGCTAGAGTGGAATGAAACTCAGAAAATATAAGGACATGCCGATATATAATAAAAATATTAAGAGCAACTTCCATAACGTACTTTTACTTTTCTGCTAATTCTGGAACTTTTTCCTACTTCTGTTTCACTGGGTTTTGTGAGACTCTCCTAATACCCTAATTATCATCATAAATCACAGTATATAAGGAAAGAATCACATATCGTGACACTGAGACGTAAGAGGAACAGTCAATATAAACTGCTGACATTTTAATTACTTTGTCTAAAATCCGGTCCTGTTGAGCGGAATTGATTTGGGACAGCAAATGAAAACAAGTGAGCTTATATTCTGGGCTCAGGCACAAGCAATACTGAGGAATATAAGCCTAATTGTTTCTCTTTTTTTCCAAGATTTAGTACAATCTGTTATTGTCCTCTCAGTAACATGCCCGGTCCCAAGCAAAACACTTTAATTTTTATTTTTGAAATTGGCTTTTACAGCATTAATAGCAATAGGGACCAACACTGCAGATTGCTAAATAGCAGTCAGGGCACTATAAAATCCACCAGTTTAGTGAATGTAGGCGTCTCTGCCAGATGGTGTCGTATGTGATGCAGTCTGTGAACAACGTCTACTTTGTTGGGGGGAAGAGGAACTAAACATCAGAGCCCAAGACAAACAAACAAACCATATTATGAATAGAGAGCCAGTGACTTTGTTATTGCAGGTGTGTAAGCTGGATATAATGTGAAGGAGAACTTGTGCAGATAGCTGACAGACACCCCTAAAGACAGAGACAGCATATTCTATGGACTTTATTAACTGGAGCGCTCAGGCCACCAGTATTTTACCACGTGTATCGCGTGTGTCTAAAAACGGTTTTCTTTCTGTCTCTTCACACTGAAGCAAGAAAATTTACTCATATTAATGTTCAAAGCTGAAATCATACGATATGCCGTCGCCGGCTTGGTCGAGACTTGCCGCCTCTTAGAAACCTGAATTATTTTGAGTGCATTTTGGGTGCATTCGCTTAGCGCACATTTGATATGCAATCCAGTGCAATAGTGGCCATAAGAGGGCTCCAGCCAGACGTCAGGAAAAAAAAAACCCAATCCATTTATACTTCACAGAGTTTGAGGCATTCTACAATTTTGATCTCTGTGTCATAATGAAAATCATAGGAATTGTGTAATTGAAATAATCAGTTTGAGGAGGGAGGTTGCTGTCTTACAGACAAGGCTTTTGATATAGAGGAGTAGCCTTCTATTTGCAGATTGACGTCACCCTGGGCACATTTTGAAACTAAAATTGGATGGCATGAACCTCTCCAGTGGCGTGTGCAATTATGACTGGACTCATATCAAAGGCCTGCATGCTCCTCGGGGCTGCAAGACAAGGATGCCCATTATCCCTCAGTGTTCCTCGCATTTATTGGAGCTTGGCAGGAGCCATTCATTAGATCAATTCATTATTAATCCAACTAATCATTACGTCGGATTGTGCGTAGTTGGGATTTCTGTGATGGAGCCGCGATAGGCTACCTGCAGTCAGCAGACTAAATACCGCCACTCGGAATGTAACGGTAGTAGACGTTAAGCAGTTATGTGTCACCTGATTCCGTGTGACATGATTATTATTGAAATACAACGCTGATTATTCCTTCACCATGTCCCCAGCCGCCTTTTTTGTTTGTCCCCTTGGTCGTTAATTAAAAGTTAATCAGAGCTGGCTTGTTTGACCTTTTCAAGCTGTCTTTGGTGTCTACATGGGCTGCTTTTACATCCTGGACTCCTTGTTTCGAGATGAGCCACTCAGCCAGATTTCCTAGTGCAGTCAGAAAAATAATACATCATCGTCATCATTACCTAAGCCCCGCACCGGATTCTGCTTCAATTGCTTTTTCTTTTAATAGATTTTCCCTTAATCCTCATTTAATCGTGGAGAACAGGGAAACAGTTAGCGGTTAGCTGGCTTGAAGCTCACATAATACAAAGGAGATTTTGTTTGCATATAATATGGATTGCAGTATCTATTAAGACCTCTAATTTTTGGAGGATCTACAAAGCATTCTTTAATTCCGAAGGGATAGCATAGAACCACATTTTTCTAATATGAAGTAAAATGGTCATTGAAAATATACTAAATCTAGGATTTGGTTATAGGGACCACAGCTAAGAGTAATTCAAGTCTAGGTTTATATTTAAAATCTGTCAATAGAATCAGTGAGGATTTTGGAGCTAGTTTATGGTTCTGTTCAATGGGGCTTCTGTCCAATAGGGGATTTTTATGGAGAGCAGCTCATTGCTGGATGTTTCCCGTCAGTGATACAGAAGCACATTGCCATGTGGTTTGGTCCGTGTTTGTGTGCCACGCCTAAGTCTGCTAAGGTGGTGCTTAGTGAAGTCATTGACAGAGGCTGTTGGAAGGTGTGATTCATTGAGGTCTAACAGCAGTCTCTGTGTGAAATTTCTTGTGGGGAACAACAGGGGATTCAGTAGAGGGACTCCTTGGTACATCTGTAGAAAATGACTCATTTAACTTTTTACTAATGCATTCTGAGCTGTGTCCCACCTTTTACGTTTGAGGTGTTAGTTACCCATTGAGGACCACGCCCAGGGACACGGAAAACGGGGCATGTGTGGAAAAAGGGGCCTTGAATGTGAAAGCTGGACTATTTGCATTCCATTTCTTCATTTTCTGTCTGTACCTATTCTTTGAAATTTCTTTTCCCAAGTTTATTCCACAGCTAGCAAGCTTTGGCTTCAGAGACAAACCATGGGAGCTTCAGTGAAGAACATATAAATAATAACAATAATAAGCGCACTGCAAGTGAACTGAGCTTTTACACATGATTTATCTTAGAAGTCATGAATTCAGATTACGTTGGTACTGCTTTTGTGTTCAGTAAGGCTTTGTGTTCAGGTTCAGCAGGAACTGTTCTCAGACTAACCTTAATTTCTTCCCTGGTGCCTCTTTCTTGCAGAGCAATAACTCTGGACAATCAGCTCGTAGTCCTCTCCACATCTGCGTCTGATGCTGGAAGATACTACGTCCAGGCAGTAAACGAAAGAAGTGGCGAAAACAAAACAAGTCCATCCATTTACCTGAGTATAGCAAGTAAGTAAAGATAGATTTTTAGCTAAAGTTGGACTCGTATTCCCACAGCCATTTGAATACTGGTCAGATAAGCCATTGTGGTTGACCGGAAATGACCTCCCAGAGCTTTGTAGCGATGTTCTAAGGGCCGAATGATGTCACTTCCGGTTTTCTCTTTTGAATCGTTTCTTCCCTGTTTTCGCCATCTGCTGTGGGAAAATGTTGCAGTGTTCTTCACACATTTAAAAATCAAGGATTTGTGTGCTATTAAAAGTGTTAGACCCGGGAAAGTACTTAATTCTAGAAAGCAGTGGAGTAGTCATACTACTAAATTCATTTTCAGGAGATCACTGTGATGCATTCCTTCATTTTCCTTGGATGTGTTTAATTTTCAGTAAGCAAAATAGAACAATGAACTAATTAGATATGCAAGTAAAATAGTCTTAATATGTCACTGGGGATTTTTGTTATTTTTTTAAATTCGAAATATAAAGATACATCTCAGCATGGTGACATTTTATACTTTGTACACTTTATCACAGTTAGAACCTAATGCAAAAGCATCAGTTACAATCTTGACTGAGAAGATTCAACCATAGCACTATAACAGCTGTCAGTGACCCCAGTACAGAAGCTTTCTGTTTCATTCAGCTAAGCATGGTTTCCTGAAAATAGCCTTTACAGAAGGACTTTTTTCTGAATAACCTCTAGTAAATTCTGATGACGAAACAAATTATATTACCTTTAAGCCCTTACAGGCCATGATCTCCACCTCAGCGTTCTTCTTCCAGCTGAGTATTTGATCATAGCTCTTCATGCAGTGGTATGGGGAACAATTCCCACTTTTCGTGCATCCCCGGGAAGCCAAGTGATTTATGCTTTTCCCAGAACTGCTCTTCACTCGCTTGTATCCGTGGAAATGGAGAGGTTTGCACCATTTCTCACAGTAACACAGTTGAAATGGCATCTCTCTGAATAATGAGGCCTAGCTAGTATGTAACACTGAAAAATTATATCAAATGAGCAATATCAAGTCATTTGGTTTTTCTGATCCTACACTTGGTGTACAAACTAGCCTAGAAACCTTGAGATATAAGTTCTAGTTATATTTTTGCTAATTAGAGGTACATATGTTCAAGAGACTCAGCTTGCCTACTGCTGTTACTGCTCATGATGATATACAAGCAGGAGTGAATGATAAAGATTGTACTTAATTTTACTGTATTGCTATCATTATGCATATTTTTCTGATAATTCTGTCAGCTCATATTGCAATTTTTTTTCTCTCTTGCACATTGACTAAATTAATTCATGGTTATGTCATAATAAGGCAGCTGTTATTCCATATCCCACCTTTCTTAATTAAAATTAATTGGCCCACAAAGACACTGGATTTCATATTTTTATAATAATCTTATGATCACCTCTCTGTTACATTAAGTACCTATAATTATAATCGTAGCTACCCACAATGCATTGTATTGAAAAGAAACCTTGGACATAATGGGCTAGAATCCTTAAAAGAGTTGCAGCTCTGTGGGGAGCGCCTGTTGGAACATAGTAAAATCTTACAGCTTAAATGCAGTACCCATATTAAACCAGGCATTGAAGCACGGCAGAGAAATTCTCCATGAGGCGAAGGAAACTCGTGCCACTAATTAGATTTCGCATTAATGCTGGGGGCTGAACTTCAGGCTCCTTGAACAACTTGGAATTCAAAGGACTTGCTTTTAGCTTAAAAGAGGAAGCTGGATCGGCACGTGGGATTCTCTCATATTCTGAAGTCAGGAGAGGTTAAAATGGAAGACACCAATGGCCAAGCGTTTGACCGTCGCTGACACCTGTAAGGTAGTGGATTGCTCTTTCTGCTGGCTTGGATGTTGGTAGCCTGTTCCATTGATTCTGGTCTCATGATTGCTTCAACACCAACATGCAAAGTCTGTTTTTTTATTCATATATATAAACAAATTTTCATGTGCATTGTAGGCTGAGCGTAAAGCTTCGGCTCTCAGATATTTTCCTTTCAGTTTGAGAGAATACTTCTGGGTATAGTTGTCATTCACATCTGATGGCCACATGCAGCCTGCAGCAGTTTGAGATAAAAGAACTTCACGTTTTAATTAAATTTCTGTGCCGGCACTTCAGATTCCAGGGATCGTTTGGGGCTTGTTGCTTGAAAGTGCATCTCCGTTAGCCTCCAGTACATTCCTGTCAGGTGCTGGAGAGGGAGCCTCTCATAGCTGGTCTACTGAGCTGTCGGGCGTCGCTGCGTGGAGACCGTGAAGGGCTCTCCTGCAGTCTGGAGGCAACTTTGTGCTCCTAGTAGCTCCTCTGCCCTTTTATCTCCCCTCTCCACCGCCTCTGTCAACAAACTTTGTTGTCTGTGGTGTCGACAGGTGCCTGTGGTGACGTCAAGCTCACCAATGGGATCAATGAAGTGTGCGGGAATGTGGTGGCGGAGCATTTTAATTGAGGGGGAAATGAACCGGCTGCTCTTTTTATTTTACATATTTTTGCACACAGGCAGGATTATTTTTACTCGGCTTATTGTGTCTCTGTGGTGCAGGAGTGTGTTCGAGCTCGTCTCACCTTCGTTTTGGTCCGTTTCTGAATTCGCTGCAATGGACATTTCATTATATGTAACCTTGAGGGGCGTTTTTGGGGTATTTCCAGTTTCTTTTGAAGAAATGGCGTCGTGGTGTTAGTCGGTCATAGCATTGTTGTTACTAATGATCTGGGTTGCTCATAATTGCGGCCCCCTCCTCCATGAAGATCATTCTGTGGCTTGCAGGGGTGTGTACAGGGGCGGAGCCACAGAGGCACTGGTCCCATCTGAAAGCTGATTGGCCCAAAAGTGCTTCCTCCCCTGTCACTCACCAATTCAAAGCATACCATTGGCTAATGATAAGGATGGCTCCTCTGTATGAATTATGGCCCACCTTATCACCTTAAAAAAATCCTACATCCCTGCATGTCTGTGCAGCATGTTGCCATTTACCTGCAGACTAACCTGAACTAGGGTGCCTTACCGTGTTGGGCAGGGTACCACTGCGTTTGTGCTGCACGCCTTCGTGTGACTCTGTGAACAAGAGCCTCACAGATTTACATCTTTCAAAGGTTGCTTTTGTTTCGCTTGAAATTCTAGAGCCGGAAGGCATGATTAGCTATTTACAACAAGGCTTCACTTTGCCCAACTCCCGTTCCATGCTTCTGGAAAAGTCACGGCATTAAATTACATCGGTGATCAAACCTTTTCTTTTTCTTTTTTTCCTTGTAATGATCAAACAGGAAGAGTGATTAAGCCCTGAGAGGAGATAGGCAGCCTGTTCCCCACGGCGCTGAATGAACCACACTACTTAGCAAGTTGGCTAGCTTGATCAAGAGGATGATTGTTTTGCTTGAGACGAGCCTGTCTGTGACGCTGTGTACAGCTGTCGGAGATGCTCCGGAAATCTTTAGCAGCATATTGTTCTATGAATATTTCATCGGGAGCTTGAAAGAGCGATGGCGGCTACCAGAAAATGGCAGTTTTTTTTTGTTGTGTTTTTTTGGCGGTGTAGAAGAGTGCCAGCATGCTCTGGGGAAGGAGAAAATTATGGAAAGGAGAAGGAGAATGGCAGAGCTCGAGCCGTCTTAGGGAAGGAGGTCTTTGTTGTGTTTTGTGTCCTTTATTAAGCCTCCTTAACATGGACACTGCAGGCGATGTCCCCCTCGTGTCCTCGGAGGCAAAGTTTTGCTTGGATGAAAAAACATGCGGCGTGATGCTGAGGAGGACTGACAGCGTCCTGGCGTGGGTGTCACCCCAGACGCGCTGTTCCGCCCCCTTCGTCCTTTGTCCCCTGTCCCAGGCACTGAGGGTGTGTGCACGAGGGGCTAATGCAGAGATACGCTGGTGAGTCATGCCCCCATTCTGGCCAAGCTCCCCCCCCCCCCGCTTACTATGTACATCATGAAACTCCCTGTTCCTTGTCTCTAATACCCACAATGTTTTTTTTAGCTATAAAAACATTTTTTTTATCTTTTCCAGCATGGAGTAATAAAGTAAATTCTCTTTTAATCCAGCTAGTCTCAAAGTACCCCTGTAAATGCATGACAAACAGGTGTGTGTAGGTTGGATTCTGTATTGTTTATTTTTCGTATGATTTGAAGTGAGTAAATATGGATGGAAATAACAGTTTTCTCATATCTGATTTCTGTCAAATTGAGAAATTAGAGCCCATTATAAATTGATTTATGAGGCAATATGCTCAGTCCTACTGATGTTCTCTGTCAAGCTAACAATCGAGTTTGATACTCTGAGAGAAAAACAGAAATATCATGAATAGCTAATTATGGGGCAGGATCCGCAGGACATATTGATGAAACATCGCTTTTCTAAAATCTGGGCACGTTTAAAAATGCATCTTCTCACTGAATAAATATTAAACTCTGGTGCCTAACTCATTTACGTTTGCTTAGTTAGAATGAAGGATATTAGAAGTTTTAGAACCTGGCTGCTTGACCTCTTGTTTAAATTAAGTGGGGGGTGGGAGAGAGCACAGCTGAAAGGCACAGTGGAAAGATCTGAAATCTCAAGGTTAAGACCTGCAGCGTGTCTGATTCCACCGTTAAGATGTAAACTTTCTGTAGGACTCTGATGGCAAATCAGAGGCAGACAAATGGTGATTTTCGTCCCTGAAAGTGTTCACTGGGGACTCAGCGGTTTTTGATGCTGATTAGTATCAGCGCTTCGCTTTTTGTTCTTGTTTGTTTTGCCTTTTGATTTCACAGAGTCGGCCGACGCTTTGCAGCAACGCGCTTTGAGTATCAAATTAGCTTCGAATTAATGCCGGGGGGTCCTTCCCCCGACATCCATCTCTGCTTTTAATTGGCCTTATTTTCCACGCGTCCATCCCCCGAGACGTCGTATTTACTTTTTAGTAGCTATGATTTGCTAACTTGTCATTCGTAATTGCAGTGAAACTTTGAGTCTTTCTGAAGCGCTCCACTTGCCTCGCCTTTGGTGATTGTGGCACGTGACTCGCTTCAGACTTCCAGAAAGCATAATGAAATCTGGTATCATCTGCAGATCAGGGGCATTAGAAAAGACTCAAATTAAGTTAAGTTTAGGCTTTCAGAAGTAAGTTTATTTGTGTTTCGTTCTTATTTTATTTCTTTTGAATGCGAAGAAGTCACTTAGTCCTCCCTGCTGTTAATTTCCAAACTCGCTTGTGAAAGGTAGCTTTGAAGACGGAATTCTGGGAATAAGGGATAAATGTGTGTCTCCTGATCTGATTCAAAGTGTCACTTACATCACTTAATCTATCATTTGAATTTAGTACACATGCTGATTGTATTCAGAGAGTGTCAGGGCAGATTTAAGTAGGTCATGCGTAAACAGCAGTGGTATCTTCTGCCATGGAGGGGCGAAGGGACAATTGTGCAAGAGCATTGCATGTTGCTAAAGGATGGATTTCATTGCCAGAGTTGGATATGAATGTGTCATGGCAAGCAAGAATGTGTCGTTAACCAGACCTAATGATCGCAGTCACATCCCTGTTTATAAATACACTCTCAATCCAATGAGTTTTCGTTACTGAATTTTTCACGTAAAGTAGTCGTGCAAGCTAGTCAACATTCAACGCAATTCCTGAAACTGCATTTGCCGAAAGACTCTCCAAATCGTAATTATTGCAAATGTGTACTGGAAACTTTCAGAGTAACCAAGAGAAGTAGTGATATTGCAGGATAAAATGTATTTGACTGAGAAAAACAAGTACTTTTTAAGCTGAATTTCTCCATCATCTGCATGGCGAGTCTGTGGTAGCCTGTACGTATATCTCTGCTGCAAGATAAGGAGCTGCCGCCCAGGTGGGCCCATCTAATTATTCCGTTAGCACAAATGGAATTGTTAACTAAAAGCTTTTTAAAGAGATATGATTAAGATTGCTGGCAGGGACCCCTCTGCATGTGCGGAGGTGAATGGCCAGCAATCCCTCGAGTCCTCGCAACAGCTTCAGGCGAGTTTATTTTTTCCGCATCGTGTTCCACGTCGGTTCAGTGGGCTGGCCCCAAGTGGGGTATTTTTGGACCAAATACATCCAGGAGCAGATGGTACCCAAAAAAAGGGAGAGAAACCTGTAGCGAGCGTCGGCGTGGCTTTTGAATGCGGTGCGGGGGTAACGGGGGGCACTGTACTCGGGTCAGGCCGAGCGCCTGCTATTCCGGCTGACCGCCTGTCACTGATGAATCTGCTGCCACTGTTTGCGTAGGATTAGCGGAGAACCCCAGAGCCGTTTAATGCCCACCCCCATCGCCTTCTCACAAGCGTCCGGTCATGTTGCTCGCACGCCTGACTGATGCTCGGGGCTAGGACTTTTTTTTCTTGACTCCTCCGCAAACAGGTTTTGCTCAAGTTAGATTTACATCCTTAAATGCCAGCGGGGGACTGTTCAAACAAAAGAAGGCATTTGGGAACAGATAAATGCCTGGGAAGAACCTCTGGGAGGATTTCTCTGATTAAAGTGACCTTCAGATTCCTGGAGAGGTTGTTATCTTCACTCTGCCACCACCTCCGGCCCCGCCAAGCCCCATGGGGGTTTTGATGGGGTTCTCGACGCGCTTTCTCAGACGAAACGCATGTCCCCGGAGCACATTTCACATTTCTATACTGTAGAAAGACAGACTGTACTGGAAGCTCCCAGAGGCTGAGCAGACTCAAGATACCCACTGAAAGAGGTCAATCTGTACAGTTAGATGCGCCTCAGTGATCAGAAGGACCCTTCCCTGAATGGGAGTGCCCGGAACAGTGCCTTAAAATGCCCATCAGAGTGAAATGAGCAGGTTTAAAAAGTTGCTGAATAAGATCTATCAATTTATCCAAACACACCCTCGGTGTGTTTCCGGCTTGCTGAGAACGCCCCCTTCACTGCGTCGGCAGAGTCGGATGGTAAATAAGCTCATAGGTGTTGCTGCATACTGATTGCATGGGGCCATCCCAACTGTGGAACAGCAGGCTGTATTATCTGCTGGCATGATATAGCCAACGACTCAGAGCCTGACTAATCACATGTATGTTTGAATAAAAGATAATACACTTACATTGTGTATTACACTATGCTTATACAAATAACTGCTTGTGTTGGAAATGTAGGTGGTATGTATTCTAAAATATTCAAGATTAATCTCCTGAAGTTAATTATAGAGGCTTAGCGACGTGTGCCCAGAATATTATCTGAGAAGCTCAAAAGCCTCATAAGGATTTATTTTTATTTTTTTAATTTCACGTTCCATCTGGCCTCATTTGTTTCCAAAAACTTCTAAGAATATTTCTTCCAGGTGAAAATGTTTTCAGGCAATTACGTGGGAATTGATAGAGGGCATGAAAGGGAAGCATGGTGATAAGGTCCTGACAAAGCACCCTGGCTCGAACGGCGTTCCCGTACGTTGTTAGGTGCTGAGCCGCTGTCGCTTGGTCAGTCAGCTAAATTAATGGAATCATGATCCTTGGAGCTTCTGCTGGTGTTCCTTGATTACCTAGATCTGCACCACCGCCCATGCAGATCCAGCGGGTCCATCACAGATGGTGTCCAGGAACATTACTAGACACTCTGCTTGAGGAACTGCTGTTGGTGCGCTAGAGGTGCTGGACTTGGTTGTGCTGCAGGGGGCAGTGTGGAGTAATGCTTTGGGCGGCCTTTCTTTACACCTTCAGATGTTTAATAAAGTATTTGAAACCCAGAGCTCAGTCAGTGATGGTGATTCTTAAACCGTTGCGTGGAAACACTCAAACTTTCTTTTTTTTTTTGTTAGTGAAAGCGCAATTCAGCTACTGAAACAGAAGCTGTTAATTAACATAAATATTTGTTTGCTGTACTGCCTACTCAGAATTCTATGGCGGTCCATATGCATTTTAGAACAGGGGTCTTCAACAAGGGGTCTGTGAATCATTTGTGAAATTTTACAAAATATGTTTAGAAATTAAATTTTATATAAGCTCAAACTAGTAATAAGTCAAAGCCATGATAAATTATCACTGCAAACTGCTCTTTGAATTAAACGCGCTCACTAGGTTGTCATCTAGAGTCTCTTCATTCAGCCCAAAGGTTATTGTTCAGGTGGCACAATACAGACTAACATAACGTGAGCCGAAAGTGCGCTATGGTAATGAACACAGTCACCTACTATGTTACCCGTGAAGTGTTATCCAATAGAATGGTTCTGCATGCCGTAGTATTGTGATTTATTCATTTTATTTATTGCTATATCCATGTTCATATTTAACCTCCTCTGTGTCTCTTCCACTTAATTTGGTCTGCTTTGTGTCTTATAGTAAGTCCCTATATTAAAACAAGAAAAGAAACACTATCCACAAATGTAGGGTGTTTTATGACGATATTAAATAAATAAATAAGTCGTTTGAATGATGATTTAAATTGCAATTTAAATGATGATTTAAATAATGCTTTTAATTGTTATTTAAATGATCATTTTAAACCATTTAAATTATACCTGCAACCATTAAAATTATCTGTCAACGTCACCCATCGAAACTGGTGACTGGGTTACATTGCAAACTAAGTCACAACTGATAAATCTCGAATTCTCGTTTATAATCTTGTTTCGTATGTTCAGTCCTCGCACCGCTTTGTAACTTCCCAAAATCCTGAATAAGCTCTCTTAATTTTCGGGTGACAGTTAAGATGTCCTAAATTTTACTGTAGTGTAGTGTTAGCTACTTAGGATATTTAATCCATATGGCTTCTCTTTTATTTCATTTACAATTATCCTAAAGTCAGGAGAGTTTATTTCAGATTTTGGGAAGTCTGGGAGGCTTCCACACAATACACTCTTCCGGTCTTAAGTTAGGATAGGAAAAATGGCTTAGGAACTGTTCATCTGTAATGGCTTTTTTCATAAATCAGGTCCTAACCCAAGTTACCATGGTTAGGATCTGCAAGTTAAGAAGTTTCTGTAATACGGCTTCAGGAAGGAACAGACAAAATGTGGTTACAGATGAGAAGTCAGTCAACCAGATGACATCGATCTGTTGTGACTTAGTTTACAATGTAACCAGTCAGATGTTTTGTTTAGAGCCTGCCCATTGAGTTTGATGAGTGACAGATAATTGACAGATAATTTTAATGGTTGCTGGTATCATTTAAATTGTAATTATAATTGTACATTACAATTATACATTTGTACATTACAAAGCGTATTCACACACATCTTAAAAATCTGTAAAGTGAAACAGAAACCTAATGTGAAAAATGTAACAATTATAAGCCTCAACTGTACTGTATATAGTTGTTACATTGTAAGCATCAAGGCAAAGTGAATACATAGGCTAATAGGGACATTTATATTCATTTATTTATCCATAAATAAAGAGGTTACAGTAATATAGTTAATGCTCTTGTTAATAAAGGCTGGGCCTAACCCACAGCACGATAATGTGATAAATAAATATAATGTGAAAAGAGGGGCCGCTGCTCTGTCTCTCAGTCCACCGAGGGGTCGCTCGCCTGATAAGGGTTGAAGACCCCTGTTTGCCAACCACATGCCTTTGAGTACCCCGACGAAATCCACACACCTCAGGGAGACACTCCAAGAGTGCAGGAGGGATTCAAACCCCCCAACCCTGCAGGGGGAGCCGACAGTGCCACTGACCCATCACATACTGTAATATCCACTTTGTAATAAGGCTATGTTTGCTCACGTTAATTATTAAAAACACTCTCCCCGCCATTTAATGAAATTGTCCTCAGAAAAACTCCCGTTACTTTGTCCTTATTATACTGCGTTGTAAGTCATTTAGCAAAATGCTATTTGAGGCAATGATGTTAAGGCAGAGTGTAGGGAAGCACTTACTTTAATATTGTTGGCTTCACCAGCAGCCCAAGGTCGGTGTAGCGACAAGAATTGAACTGCACGCTCCGTGATCTGTGGACATTTTAAAAATTGCATTGTTAAATATGACGATTTTACAGCCGATGCACTGATGAGTTTTCAGAAAATACATAGGGTAATGTAACATATGCATAAGCTGATTTACTGCAGTAAAGCACCATAGTGCCATAATACTTTGACCTTGCAGGAACATGTAGTAATAGTAAGTAACTTCAGTAATTATAATGTTCCAATGACGTCTTTTTTCCTTCAAACATCAGTGTTTGTTTAAAACTACTAGGGCTGCACGATGTATCGTTTCAGCTTCATAATTGCAAAATGTACACATGCAATAATCGCAATGCAAGGCAAATTAAATCAAACACATAATGTTACAATGTTTTGCTGTTTGATACAAATAGAAATCTTGCACGGTTCTCATTTTCCATGAGAAATCTATAAGAAATCTATAATCTTTGGATACACAATTTGGAGTTTGTTGTCTGCATGCACAGCGAGCCACCAGTCACAATCATTTTTGAAAAAGCAGCTCAATGTACAATATTAATATTCACGTTGCATGTTATACACATGCAATTTCCACATCTCAAGGACCGCGATTGACAGCTGGCTTAAAACAGAAAGTTAACCTAAAACATTTTACTCTGTAACAGAGAACAAAAATCATCTACTGTAGCTTTGCAATTTTAATGATTGTTTCAATCAGTTTAAATTTTACTTCAGTTCCTTTTGCATGAGTTCCGCATGGGCTCTTTAAGCCAATAATGTTTGAATGAATGAATGAGCTTTGCGGTGGGTTGGCGTCCCATCCTGGGTTGTTCCCTGCCTTGCATCCGTAGCCTCTGGGATAGGCTCCAGACCCCCTGCGACCCTGGATGGATGGGTTGATGGATGGATGGATGAATGTTATATTTACAGTATGTAGCGTTTTTTCTAGACACCCAAAGGGCTAATCAGGAGCCACTTCACCCACCACTGTGTAACACCCACCTGGATGATGCGACGACAACCATTCTGCACCAGTACAATCACCACACAATAGCTAAGGTGGTGAAGGTGCAGGAGAGATTTCACCAGTTAGATATAGGGGATGATTTGGAGGCCAGATGTGATTCGGTCACAGTGGGCAGTTTTAGCCAGGAGATCAGGGTACCACCCCTACTCTATCAAAAGATGCCCAGAGATCTTTTATGACCTCAGAGAATCAAGACCACGGTTTTACATCTCATCCAATGGACGACACCATTTTTACAGCACAGTGTCCCTGTCACCGCACTGGGATCCACACAGACCACAGCATGGGCTAACCCATTGGCCACAAAAACATCTCTTCCAGCAGCAACACAGCTGTCCTAGTTGGTCTCCCATAATCATTTTACTTCACTGCTTTGCGTCTGATGACACAAGTCTCTGCAGTGCCCCCAACGTATGTAGTTCTATTGGTAGATAATAACAAGATCTATTTTCCTATAGATTATTTTGGGTAAATTTCATCTTCTTTTTTGTTTTATAAGTCAGGTAAAGACAGGTTGGGGAGCATGCGCTGATGCAGCGCGTTGCCACACACACCACACGGAACGTCTTGTCTCTTCGGCAAGATGACCATCTTTGTTTTATAAATATCACAATATTAATTGCAGTATTTTTTCTGCATTGTGCAGTCCTATTTAAAACAGTGAATTTACTGTAAAGCTTCAGATCTCAATGTGGAACAGACCATTAAAAGGCCTGGAGACCTTAACTGAAGACAGAACTTTCTGTGCAGTTTTTTATTGATGTAAATCCAACATCTATGGACTTATTTACTATCCGGCTCTCCTGATGCAGCGAAGCGGGCGTTCTCGGCAAGCCAGGGACACATCGAGCGCATGTTAACTCCTCGCAACTTTAATCCCTTAGTAAAATTGGATAAATTAATAGATTTTCTTCAGCAACTGCTCATGTTATGTCGACCAGAATTCAACACTGACCAGACAAGTACTCATTAATGCTAAGAATGCATGGAAATTACATAATTTCTCTTTTCAGGTGTTTATCCACTTATTTTGAAATACCACATAAATAAAAAGCATTACTCAGTCTGTCCAGTACCGCATGCAGCGACTGCAGGGATGATATTCAGAATTAATCAAGTCATTCTCAAACGAGCATAATCATTCATACTTAAACACTGCTGCCTCACCCTGCCCAGAGAAGCTGACAGCTTCTGGCTCATGTTCTGCTCCTCAGATGTGGCCATTTCGCGGTCCCTAAGAACATCTTACATGACACACCACAGAAAGCAGTCCCATGTTGAATATTGTAGTATTTGTGACTGTTCTCTGTTTTTGATGATGAACTTTTGCTGTTATAAAAACGTATTAGCGGATTTGGATTTATATCAATGAAATGAATGAATTTAAATGTAAACACATTCGACCTTCCCTTATCATGGGGGTTGGGGGCCGGGGGGGGGGGGGGGGGGGGGGGGGGGGGGGGGGGGGGGGGGGGGGGGGGGGGGGGGGGGGGGGGGGG